>CM061914.1:22204001-22298457 GCA_031002005.1 Vandiemenella viatica | reverse complement strand
ATATCTGGCGACACGGTGGTATAGGTGTCTGACTGGAGAACGAAAGGTACACACCTTCACAGTGGAATGTAAAGTACGCCAGAATGTTTCCGTTGTTCGGATTCCACGTTAAAGTATAGGTACCTTGTACCTGGTAGCACTACCGGGTTAGGTTAAGGTGGCTAAGACAGGGATAATAAGTAGAAACCCTGTCACCAGGTCAATACGTCAACGGGATTATTGCTGTTTGGTGTATCTGTAGCTGTAAGTAGTGTTGCGCTTATGATCAAGTCCGCTGCTAGCTGTTTGAACGCCCTACCGAGCGTGATGGTGTAACGGTTAGCGTTCTGGCCTCGCATTCGGGAGGACGGTGGTTCGAATCCCCGTCCGGGTATCCAGATTTGGGTTTTCCATGGTTTCCCAAATCACTCCAGGCAAATGCCGGGATTCTTCCTTCATAGGGCCATGGCTGAATTCCTTCCAATTTCTTGCCCCCCCCCCCTCATTTTCCGTCTCTAAAGACCTCGCTGTTAAGAGACGTTAAGCAGTTAAATATACCGATTATGCCGCCCCCCGTTTTATTACAGCTACCTACGCTGTAGAAGGGCGGCAATTTTATTTTGCTGCGACTTTTTTTTCCTAAGCTCCACTTCAGTCCCCGGCGGCGACAATGGGCCAGGGGTGGCCAACCCAAATGATCTAGCGGGACACTTTGGAAGTGCATCATATCTCCGCGGGCCGCATATAAAATTATATGTCCCCATAAGAGACATGTTTTTGGAGTGAAACATAAGTTATTATTGTGTTTACTATTATTCTTACATGTAAACATAGATAATATAGTAATAATGATACTAAGCGCACATTGTTAAGAAATATGTAACACTAAAAATGAAATATAAAAAATATTTTGTAAAAGTGTGATGAATCTCGCGGGCCAGAAAAATGCCGCGGGTTGGCCACCCCTGGGCTAGGCATTTCTTATGCTGTAGATGGGTGACTTTGAATATTACGATCGCTCGATTTTACCGCCCCCCCCCCGGACGTGCCGCCCGCGTGCGGTGCACGCCTAGCACGCCCGCTTTCGGAATGTCTGCGTATGATATTCATAGTTTTAAGTTGTCACTTCTATCGGCAGTCCGAAATGACTGCCAACTGATTTTTTTTATTTTCATTAATCTGCATAAAGTAGCCTTGAACGTTTACTTTGTCACTCAACTCACTGCAGAAGAAAAGAAGGCAATGTAGAATTTTCAACACTTATGTCGTAAAGATAGGATTGCACATCCGTTCACATTGGGAATAGGAAGTCAGCTAAGCAAATCAAATCGGTGGACGGCGGACTTTGCTTTCACAGAGTTAGAGAGTTTATGCAGGCAGAGTTTATTTACAGTTCCGAATAAACGGACGCGTAGGCCGTGACCCATGCTTTAACACTGTCCCTAGCAATCTCTCAGTAACTGACTGCTATCTTGTGCCGGTGTTCGTAAAAAGACACGTGAGCTCAGTCCGTAGACGTAATCAACTCAAAAACTTAGGGTAGAGCCGGGCAAAGTGGCCACGGGGTTTTTGGAGGCCAAGGGGTGATGCCATTGCAAGGGCTAATTCATAACTCGTTCCACTCAATGCCCCAAGTTATCGATATGTGTATCATATCAGGAGCTGATGGAATATTTGTGGTTTTTGATCATCCTAATGTTTGGTAAGAGCTCAGTTTATGTATTTACTGCTAACTTACCGCTTTTCAAAGAAATTGTTTTGCAAGATTGGTGTTTTGGCTACAGATGCCCTGTTTGGTGATCGCATTGTTTGGTTGTATTTTTAAGGTAGAACTACGTTTCTGTAACCAGTGCTGCCAACCCTACAGATTTATCCGCAAATCTACGGATTATTATTAAAAAAAAGGATTTAAGGATTTTGTTAAAATATATTCGAATATTGGCCATTTTTTAATTGTTTATTAATTTTTGTTATACTCTCAGCGTACAGTGTTATTGCACGACAGAATTGTTAATAACTGTGTATCTTTTCCCTATAATCGCTCGCGTGAACCAACAGCTGAAATGAAATAAAGCCCATATATTGTTTGATTATAGATTTAAATTCAACCTTAAAAGACCGTAATACAGAACTATCGGCGCACTCTTTATGCACTGTGACACGCTGATTGGGACGGAATAACAAAGCGGTGCCATGTGAGAATCAAACAGTGCGCCTAACGTCAAACGGTTTCCGAGAATTAAAGAGGCCGCAGTTTAATAATAACTAGTGATCGCCCAGCGATCGAAATTCGACCGTAATTCATTAAGTTGTTTAGTTTCTTTCATGAAAGAGTAATAATCTAGTAATTCTCTGTATTACCTGTAGAATCAAAACGATACACTCCACACGTGACTGTATGCTAAATTTTAGCTTCTAATCTAACCATAGCAAATGATTCAATCAAGCCGGAAAACTACTTTAGATTTATGAAACATGCGCATTTAAATGTATCTATCAAAATAATTTCGTCAGTTTGTGTGTTCGCTATTTAAATTTGGTCTATTATCATTTTGAATTTCACGCAAATTAGTATTCCTTATTTCTTCTCTCTCTCTCTCTCTCTCTAATGAAATTACTGAAATTAAAAAATCAAAAGACACTTAACCAAAGTTTAACATTTTAAATAATCAAATAACCATATAGTATCTGGCAGAATCACTACATTCCTTTTCAAAGTATTCCTTTCATAACTTCAAACATTAATCTCTACTTTATCCGAGTCTTTCATTTTACCAAAGACCACAGAGTGTCTCAGTGCGGGGAATTCACGTAAGAACGTTGGCTCCGATCCTATTTCACGTGCACACACACGTTTCGAAAATTAATTTTTTATTTTAATAATCTATTTGTAACATGCTTATTATATTTTTGGGTGGGTTGGGACATTCCCCACCAGTGAAAAACTGTTACTGACCTGTTGAAATTTGGATTAACTGTTTCCTTATAGTGTCCTCTTCACGTTTAGCACGTTCCGGAAAAGTCACCAAAAATTAAATTAAAAATGCCGAAATATGGGATGCTCCGCAACCGCGAAATGTTAGCAACACTGTAAAAATGACACAAAAATTCATCATATCAACCTAAATAGGTTCGTTTTGTCATAAGTGATCATGGTTAGGTTGAAATTCGGCCTCGGCCAAGAGTAAAAAGTTTACGGGAAATTTGTTCTGCGCAGCCCATGTCGCAAACCAGAGACAAACTGCGCATTTGTTTACAACTGAAGAAATCGACTATCTCTGACTGCTTATATCGATTCCAAGGTTTGTAAAATATACTATACATAATTTTAGCTCTCTGTATTTCTTTAAGTTCCTCCGTTCGCCCAATATTCTGGCCGCTAGCTGGCTATCTACCAGCCCTCGAAATGTTGTTTCTTGCCTCTATATAAGTTCAGAGATTGATTTCGATTGTTTTGTTTCACCAAAGAAGACAAAGTAAGGCCGCTAGCTGCGCCATCTACCAGCCATCTGAGCGAACTACATAGACGAGCGAGCGTTTTATTTTATTTTACTTAATTTAATGTATTTGTAACGCATATTATATATAGATTTTAGCTTCCTTCACTTCTTCTCCATATAATATTTAACTATGCCAAATCTCACACTTCTCCGTGCGCGCAATATTCTTAAAAATGTAACATAAGTTTTCGCTTAGCGTATTAATATGTCTATATCTATAAAACGAAAACCGGACATATTGGTCATATAAAAACTCTGAAACGACGGGGCGGATTTCGATAGAGTTTTCACCGTTTTAAAGCTTAGAATCTTAATTCACTTGTCTGGCATGTCTTATGTTTCAACGTTAAATAATGTAAGGAGCATTAAATGAAATTCTGAACGTATGGTGAGAAATTCCACAGGAGGAATTACTAGATATCGCATACTCCGCACTAAACACACAACACAATGTCTGACCATAGCCTTTAATTAAAGTAATAAGATAACTTACAGTAATAACTATTTTACACACTAAACAAAACTTTAAGTATTCTTTCTTTTAATTCGATATATTCAATTTTTAAAAGCCATAGCTTGAAGTATTCTTTCCTTTAATTCGGGATATCAATTTTTAAACGACATAGATAGTTGTAAAAACAACAGAGATTTTCTTTAAACACGATCTCTGGACAATATCTCTGGCCTTCAGCATTAGTCTTCTGTTTACGATAATATTATTCCGGATTCACTTTTGATATTTTATCTGTAAAGGATCTTGTGTTTCGAGCCACATTCACTTCGCAACTGAATCAAATGTGAGTTTTTAACATAATCTAGAGTTGTTCAGTAATGTAGTAATGAAATTTCTTAACCAAATTATCGAAGCTTGATATACATGAATCTTTTCGGGCGAATGAAAATAGTATACGTGCAAATAAACTTCAACCCACCAGTTTCTTGGTAGGGGGCGGGTGAATGTAAGTTTGCTTTAATTCCGAAAAAGTTGGTGCATATTTTATGAAACTTTGTACAAATGTTTTGCGGGAATAAAATCTACGCCAACTATACCGGGCAACGCCGGGAACTCCGCTAGTAGATAATAAAAACGAGTAGGCAGAGCAACAGCAGTGATGAAAGTAACACTGTATGAAACTTGTTCAGAGATATTTCATACTTTCAATGTAGAATGTAGCTTTGCTCCTAGGACCACGTTAAGCCTTTGTTTAGCTTGAATTTTGCTGTTGATGTGTTACAACTAGAGTTTTTAATGCTAGAGGGGACCTACAGTTTAACGTGGAATCCGAACCACGGAACCTCCTGGCGTAGCTCATATGTTTAGAATATTATCTTGTATTTGAAATTTTAAAGACTTGGAAATAAACTGAGCCTCTCTTCAATAAGTTTCAATCTTTCAGTTAGTGAAACTCCGGATTTTTATACCCAATCTACGGAAATTTTAGCGGCTATCTGTGGATATTCATAGCCACTAGGTTGGCAGATCTGACAGTTTGTAACGGCATCTATCCGGACAAAATGGCCAAGATGTTATGGACCAACATTCCCGATATGTAATAACTTGAATAGGTGCTTTGTTACCATTTGAAACTGAAGTGAATATATTAATGATAATAACAAATTCAATTAGATTTTTTTTACTACAAAGTTGATTAGTGTTTGTATTTCATGACCGGAAACTTTGTTTTCTGCGGCTCAAACGACATTGTTCCTGTGCCATGTGTAACAATAGTAAGAAAACGCAAAAGTCGAAACAAAGGTTCTGGAGAAGTATTGACATCAAGACCATATATAAAAATGATCTTGAACTTGCAAAAGCTAGCAAAAAATAACAAAACAAAAAGAAGAAGGAATGTAATGCTAGTAAGGAAACCATCAAGCGGAGGAAATCCAACAACAAGAAGAGAGTTATTTGAAGATGACGTTAATGATCAAGAAGACGCAATTGTTTGTACAGCAACGAAAGGTTTCAGCTTCAAAATCACAAAAACGATGAATTCAGTGGGCTGTGTGATGGAGTTGAAGAAACAGCTTTCCTTTCCTTTGCGAAAATTGCTATTAATGTTAATTTATATTTTGCTTGTTATGATTTCCAAGTTATATAACTTTCCTTTACATAAAGTATACTGTTTTGTAAATTTTCAACGCTTTTATTCACTTATTTCTGATTTTGATGCTAAGTGACCATATCGGGCAAAGTAGTCATTTGGGTACTATGAGATTCTTCGTGGTTTAATTAATACGGTAATTAAGTAGTCCACAATATATTTCAGTTTAGACGTGTTTTTTATTCTCAAACACGATGTCAACGATACAGATTACATGCATTCATACAGTCCAGAGATTGCATACTACACTTTTTCCACAGACAATACAGTACTTCGCTGTCGTAAACTGAGTCTGTTTAAACCACTACTGTCCTTCTGCTGATGTCTTTATATGGGCTCTATCGAAATTTCTAGAACTCTTCAAAAGCTTCCTCCAGATATTTCTCGAACATTAACAATTACTTAAACAATTGAAACATATTAAAAACAAACAGAATTAATACATAAACATTTAACATCATTACAAAATAGTCAGAAATGGAAATTAAAGATACTTAAACACAAAATTATTCACAGAAATCATTTTAAACTGTAGCAATTTGTCCTTTAGACATCGTAACTTGCATTAACACTTGAAATTACGAACATTTAAACAATTCTCCTGCACAATTCGGTTTTTAAACGTATTAAATGGCCTTTAAATAATTTCTTTTCATGAAACAAAGTCTATATACACTGATTTACAGTTGATTGTAAAACAAACATACCAGATCATATTCAACCAAACTCTAGCTTACTACAAATGATTCATAAACTACAATTCCATTTAATTTTAGGTTTGAGGGCTGTTACGGTACTTTTTGAAGAAATAATTATTTTAGGTACTAAAGTTAATCGAAAGTAAATAAAACAATCTAGTGTGTGCTAAGATAATTGAAGTATGCAACATTATCAAATCTTAGCTTGGCAATTTTGTCTTGGAGTTCCCTCAATTTTTAATTTACATGTTTCATTTTATTATTATTATTAATATTTTTTTCTTTCTTTCTTTCTTTTTTTTTTTTTTTTTTTTTTTTTTTTTTTTTTTTTTTTTTTTTTTTTTTTTTACTTTCCGATATCCTATTTTCAAGTAATTCTGACACTTTATCAACATGCCGAATTATTCGATAAACGTAAAAAGCTCAGCACTATGAATTTCTGCCATTTAGGGCGGAAAATACGGGTAACACTCTCTTCAAGAAGTGTACGCGAGACTCACGTAATACGTAATAAAACAAGTAATGTGGTTCGAATCATCTGCTAACGCACTGAATTATCCAATTTGCAGTAGCAATTACGACTAGCGTTGCAACAAAGGTTGCGAGATGGCCGGGAAATCCGGGAATGTCCCGGAATTTTGTTTTTGGTCCGTGTCCAGTAATTACGTGTTACTGTTCCGGAATTTCCGTATACTAGTTTTTTTTCTCAAACTCAATTCACTACTGTGACCAAGAGGCCAACCCAAGCATGCCATGCTCGCAGCGGGAAGATGGAATGTAGTATGTGCGAACAGTTTGCGCTTTTTTCCCTTAAATCAAAGGAATTGAAATTGACAGGAAAATACTCTTTGAATTTCCTGGGATTTTCAAAACTTTAGATGCAGTTAACATTGTTTCTCTTTATACAGAGTTCACATGTCTGAAAGGTGTTTCTGAGATCTTTCCAAAAGACTTGACAAACGATAAAATCTGGGCCAGTTTCTTTAGAACAAACGTTTTGTATATTCTGTTTTGTCAATTCCGATGTTGGTTTTCTATCAAAGTATTAAAAAAACCTAAAAGAGGTGATGAATAATTTGCCAAAGAATTTAAAGTAAAAATTTGTAAAGGACAAGTGTAGTTGGGTGCAGAATAGGGGGAACATGGATGTTTAGGGAAATTATTATTAAATATTATTCCCTACTGCCTTCTTGTCTCTTAACTCTGTTGTGTTCCCGTCTCACTAGCCTCTTAACCTTCTCACCTCCCTACTGTCGTGTGTAGGTTCTGTACTTCTCTTTATTTCCATGGTTCTTGCTCTGTGGACTGTGCCCCGGCTCACTGATTTATTTGTGTACTGTGTTGCATACATAATTAAACTATCCCTTTTTTTAAAATGAACATTTTGTGTGTGTTATTGAAGCTTTAAATCTGCATTAACTGCAAATTGCAATGTATCGTTTATATGCAGAATAAAAAAATAATAATTTGCTGCTTAATGAGTTATACGGAAAATTAGTAAATGATAAAAGTTTTACTTATTTTCCAGCGTCTCAAAAATTGCAGTTCGTATTCAATAAAGTGAAGAGTTTCAAAATTTATTTAAAACAATTTCTTTGCTTTTATCTGAACCTGCTACTTCTACGTTCATTGAGAGAGATTTTTCCGTCACGAATTCAAAGTGGAGGGATCAAAGAAATCTTCGTTCAATTTAATAAAGTATTGGCTCAATGTATATTTAAATTTAATTATAATGTGTACAGATGCTGTTGAAATGTTTATTTAGATTAAGTATTTGTTGAATGTGTCAAAAAGCAATAAAAATGTGCGTTCAAAGATAAACGATGAATAGACTCTTTTCTATACAGCGCAATCTATCTCAAAACCTAATCGTGACGCATGTATCATATCAACAGAGCAGCCATTGTTTAACTCAGCGTTCCTAGACCTTTTTCAACCCGAGGACCGACAAATTGTCAAAAATAATTCTGCGGACCATTAACTTGTATGGGCCTATATTTTTTTTATTTATGTGTATATTACTAATAACTGGGAAATACTTTATTGTATCATCATAGCCCAATACACGAAAAGCATGTTTTGAATTCCTATGGAAAGACAGTTATGAAACTGGAATTTCATTATTAAAAGTTAATTACATATTGACCACGCTCTTAATATTTTACCAAAGGCTGGACCCTGCACTATACCACCGACCTAAATGTAAAAGGTAAAATAAAAGACTCTAGATCAGTGGTGGCCAACCTTTTCAGCAGCCGGGCCAAATTTTAGAAATAGTATTTTCAATCGTACCGCAAGTACTACTTTCTTGGAAAAAATATTTGAATATTTTTATGTCTGAAAGAAATAATTAAAAATGAAACATGCATATTTGATGAAGTATTAAAATATAGTTATTTTAATGCGTTGAAGTCGAAAGGAGTGGTGCAGAGTGTTGTAATGTCTGATATCACCGTTGAAAGTTAAAGTTTAAATATATACGTATAATGATCCATCTCCGCGGGCTGCATATTGACCTACGGAGGGCCGCAAGCGATCCGCGGTTTGTCCATCTCTGCTTTAGATCTTACATCTTTTATTTTTGTTTACTTCACAACTCTTATTTTACCAGTCCTACCACGTACCGGGTTCCTTCCCCCAAGACCTCAGAAAACGGTCATTTAGTTAATGCTTAAATGAATGGCGCTATCTTTGATGGCGACTGGAAATGAATAAATTATTGTAATAACAATAATATCCTGCCCTCCCAGCCAAAATTTTTGCCGATCATTGAAATGTTCGTGATTTTAAAAAGTTGGGCTAATAGTTTATAGTCGCCTCTAGCCTTATACAGTATCTAAATTTACAATCTCTGCCTGCGGATCACGTGAACTATCTTCGCGGAGCACAGGTTGACAAACACGGCTGTAACATAGTAAAGCTGTGTACACGGCGTATTCGTAATATCTCTTTGCAATCGTTCTAATATTTTATCTTGGTTCTGCTGGCGATTTACTATAATTGAACCTTTCAGTCATCGTGCTCTGGCTTTCAATCGTTTTCGGTCTTCGAGTGTAACATATTAACTAGTGTAACTGTTTTTTGCGTATCGTCACGGGTCTAGAATAACTCCAGTTTTTAGGGTCAAAGATTGTGACAGGTTGACCTGATTTGGCTAAATACGAACTTGACCTGTGTTTCATCCTTAGGGTGGATAAAATTTCCTGCAATTGAGACTCAGAAGTATTAAGAGACATTTTATACACGGACAGAGACGATCGCGCTTTCCTATAATTGTTTCAAAGGTCATGGTTACTAGACTCGAACATGACTTGTATTTGACTCTAAAAGCTTGAAGAATTTCTGTTTTAAAGGGATGGATAGGACGCTGAGCCGACAGTGACCAAATACTCATGTGATTTTTCTGTGGGGTTACGTCAAGGATCAAGTTTATCTTCCTCCTCTACCTGCGAGTATCCCGCAACTGAGAGAACGGATCAGGGCCACCTTTCTAAACATTTCTGATGACATGCTGCGTCGCGTGTGGAATGAAATGGACTATCGCATAGATGTGTGCAGAGTGACACAGGGCGCACATGTCAAACATTTGTAATGGATGTAAAAAAACTTGATGGTTTCTTTACACATCAAAATAAGATTCAAATTAATATCTCAATTGTGCTAAGTGTGGGAATTTTTTGAAACCCCGACAATCATTTTGAATCACCCTGTATATATAGCAACGAAATGTGGCCATTGTCACAGCTCGGTTGTTTTATACACCACTACAGTGGCTCCTTCGGAGTACCTGTTACTATTTTTAAAGTTACAGTTCAGGTGACTTACACTTTCTTGAATTTCCTGTAAAGTTCAAATGATTACTATCGACATTCTTTAAAAAATCTCGACTTTACACAAACACAAATGACTGCATTATCAAAACGTTGCTTCCGGTCAGGGGAAGTGAGTAGCTACTTATAGGAATTTATTTCAAAATGTTGTCTTGTTTTACATTCGTTTCAACTTTTGCTGAATTATGAGCGTAATCTTTATATATAAAAACCTAGTCGTGCGTAAACCGCATCATCGCGGACAAACCACTGGACCTATGCAGGTCATATTCACACGAAATGTTATTGACGTGGCGCGAAAGGATTTTGTATATAAAGTCAGAAAGAGAAGATCCAAGAAAACGGATAATACAGGAAGGATTGCTCCTCTGCACTAAACTATCCTCCAAATATTTCTTTGATAGTTTATCTCAGAATTAACAGCACAAATATATCAAATTCTGCGTGGATGAAGTCGCGGGTGCAACCAGTATTATGTAAGGATGTACTAGAGGGGTGAGGGAATTTGGTCACAAAATATTGGTCAGACCATTGGTTGAATATGGGACCCACATTTTCGTCACCAAATACAGAGTTTGAGGCCGTGGAAATACGAGCAGCCACATTTATTCAAGTAAATTATCGCAGGACCCAGTCAGTAACTGATATGGTAAAGGAGCTGCATTGGGTGTCATTTGAGGGGTGTAGAGGGGTGAAGAGAGTGCTGGGAATTTACAGTACAAGGCATATGTCGGTGTTGGGGCTTGGAGGGTCGAAGAATTAGGAATAGTGCGTGGAAGGGAAAAAAAGACCATGACCACAAGCTGGCGCTCGATTTCATCCATAAGGGAGGGAAAATTTTCTTTTGTGGGTAAGAGTGTCAGGGGTTGGAACAGATTGCCAGGTGAAGTGATGAATAATTTTACCTAAAACGGTGAAACAATCTAAAATTAAAAGTTGTAAATAGCATAAGTAGATGAGAAAATAATTTAAATACTCAAATTATATAAGATAATTTAAAAATAATTTAAAGTGGTAATTAGATGACTAAGGGAATCGCCACCGGAGCGTGTGGTCCATCGCAATTAATTAAATTAATAATGATAATATAATTAATATTAAAATACCCTTTGGCATTAAAACAGTGGGAGACAAGGCGACGGGCTCTCTCCTCTTCTGTTCAATGTCGTTCTAGACAAGGTTATGGAAGAATTGGAGAAAGAACTCAAGAAATGTAAGTGCTGGATACCAATTCCACTTGGGTTTCCCAAAAACAACCTCTATATACCATACCTCGCTTTTGCGGATGATTTGGCGATACTAGCAGAACATGAAGAGACTGCCATCAGACAGCTTGAGACACTCAACGAATGTGCAGAAAAAGTAGGATTACAAATATCATTCGAGAAAACTGAATTCATATGTTCAAAGACAGAAATAGCAAGTTTGAGAACAAAATACGGTAAAATCAACAGGGTCCCATACTTTAAATGTCCCATAATTCATCGAACCGACAGGCCTTGAGAATATCTCGCAGCGAAATCGCCTCCAAAAAGTAAACAAAGCGCGAGGCTTAGTGCAAAATCTCTGTAACAAAAAATCCATGTCAAGAGAGTCCAAAATTTGGCACTACAACACAGTCATAAAACCAACAGTCCTCTATGCAATTGAAACGTTAACACTTAACAGAAAACATGATGTTGAAGAAATAAAAAAGTAGAGAAAAAAATCATTAGAAAAATTCAAGGAGCAAGACTCACTAAAGATGGTTACAGACTGCAATCAATCAAAACAACAGAAAAGTTTTCAAACATCGAAATTGACATCAAGAAAAGGCGGATGAAATTCTTTGATCATCTTAAAAGGCTACCAGAAAATCAATTGACAAAAAAGATAATAGATTATGTAACTTACTTAAAACTCCAACACCCTGGCTGAATGAAATTCGGAAGGATCTTAAAATTGCAAACACAGGAGCAACAGACATCTTAGAAAGAGACACCATCAGACACAAAATAGACAAATGGGAAGTGATAACTGTGCAACCAAAACAAAAACAATACCGACCGAAGTGGTCGGAAGAACAGAAACAAGCTTTCTCGGAAAGAATGAAAACCTACTGGAACAACAAGAAGAACTCAAAGAAAACTTGATTGGGTCATTTGCTTAACATCTTCCATTTATTGGGAGAATTCGCCAATAATAATAATAATAATAAATTAAAACTTGAGAAACTTGCCTTCAGTAAATGGATGCGCTAATACAGGAATGGCAAAAGAAACTCAGACAGAAAATGACTAAGTTTTGCGTGATTTTTATAGGTCAATCTGCATAAAATAATAATAATATAGTAAATATTAAACTCAGAGAAATTCGTTACTTACTAATTGCTGGTACCTTCTGATATTTTTTTATCTTTGGTTTATTAACATCAGTTTTGTCAAACGAAATGTAAAACCTGGTTATCATAGAGTGAAAAAGCGCGTCTAATCAAATCCGGCGTTCTAAGCAAGTTTGATTGACTAGTGAGGGAAAAGGAAAATTAAAGATGCACTAGCTGGAAATTTTACAGATCATGCGCCTGTTTTAGTATATCCGGAGGGTGTTCAAATCACTATTAGAATCGAATGTTTCTCATACTCGAAGAGTCCAGAGTATCTTTAGTCTATTTTATAGAAAAACTAGCTGACCCGGCAATGCTTCACTATTGCTGGACTTGAGTAGGCACATAGATTAAAAGAAAAAATATTTACATATAAATTTTAAACTGCTGTTTCATTCATTTTCAATTGGAAAGGGAGAGAGGGGATGCGCTTTGTAAAACATATGCAGGCAGTATTTTTCTGTTTGTTTCAAAGTATAAGTGTGCAAATTCTTATCTAAATCGGATAAAAAATGTGGTTTGCCTAAATTATGGGGTAAAAACGTAATGGGGTTGGAAAGGGGGAGAGGGGATGAATATTCGGAAACCATACGTAGGCAGTATTTTTCTGTTTGTTTTAAAGTATAAGTGTACAAATTCTTATCTAAATCGGATAAAAAATGTGGTTTGCCTAAATTATGGGGTAAAAACGTAATGGGGGTGGAAAGGGGGAGAGAGGATGAATATTCGGAAACCATACGTAGGCAGTAATTTTCTGTTTGTTTTAAAGTATAACTGTACAAATGCTTATCTAAATCCGATAAAAAATGTGGTATTGCCTAAATTATGGGGTGAAAATTTTTTTTTTTTTTTTTTTTTTTTTTTTTTTTTTTTTTTTTTTTTTTTTTTTTTTTACTGCTTTACGTCTCTCAACAGCGAGGTCTTTAGAGACGGGAAAGGATGGGGGCAAGGAATGGGAAGGAATTCGGCCATGGCCTATTGAAGGAAGCATCCCGGCATTTGCCTGGTGTGATTTGGGAAACCATGGAAAACCCAAATCTGGATGCCCGGACGGGGATTCGAACCGCCGTCCTCCGGAATGCGAGGCCAGAACGCTATCCGTTACACCACCACGCTCGGTGGGGTAAAAAAATTATGGGGGTAGAAAGGGGGCGAGGAGATTAATATTCGGAAACCGTATATAGGCAGTATTTTTATGTTTGTTTTAAAGTATAAGTGTACAAATTCCTATCTAAATCGGATAAAAAATGTGGTTTTGCCTAACTTATGGGGTGTTATGAGGAATAGGGGGTGACTTTTTGCAATTTTTTTTTTTCACAGGAACCTTCGCAGACGCACACTCGAAAACTCTCCAAAGTTTCGTTGCAATCTGATAAATGGTATAGGAATGCATAGAAGACGAACAAACCCAACAACCCACAAACACTGATTTTTATATATAAGATGATGGTTTTTAGAAGTATGACGTAAACTGATTCTTATGACTAGATTCCATAGTTGAGTACGCATTTCCCGGGAGACCTCTGTTCCAAATATGAACAGCGGGCGCCTGGTACTTAGTTGTCCGGATTATTTTTTCAGATTTTTTTACAAACTGCAACATAATTCCTGGTTACTCATATTTGTAGTATGTAACACACGGGTTCATAAATGCGCCTTGAAGTAGTATGCCGATCTATATTCCTTTGTGTATATGGATGCCCTTTCTGTAGCTGCCTCCTGAAATAGACACAAAGGAACTCTGTGTTCATCGTGTACGCCGGTCAGTTCGTTCTCCGAACAGCAAAGGAAACAAGAAGAGATATAATCTAACCATCGCCCTTTCCCCATATCATAGTCCTGAATTTTTTATTTTTTTATTGCTGTCATCAGTCTTTCGACTGTTTTGATGTGATCTTCCATCTTTTCCTATCTTGTGCTAACCACTTCATCTCCACATATCCCTTACAACCCACGTCCTCAATTATCTGCTTCACATATTCTAATCTCTGTCTTCCTCTACAGTTCTTACCTTCGACTGTTCCCTCCATGAACAAAATAATATCACCTACCAGCCTCTCTCTTCTTTGAGTAAGCTTTTTCCACAAACTTCTTTCCTCGCCAATCATTTCCAAAACTCATTCATTTCGTACTTTGTCTGTCCACTTAATTTTCAGCATTCTTCTGTAAAACCACATTTCAAATGCTTCAATTTTCTTTGTTTCTGGTATTCCTAAAGTCTATGTTTCGCTACCATAAATTGCTGTGCTCCAGTCATAAAGTTTTAAAAAGTTCTTTCTAATTCCTAGATCAATGTTTGAAACTAAAAGATTTCTCTTTTTCATGAAGGCTCTTTTTGCTAGAGCTATTCCACTTTTAGCATCATTCCTGCTTCGGCCATCGGCTTGTAATATTGCTTCCCAAGTAGCAGAATTCACTTACTTTTCCTATTGCATCCGATCATATTTTTATATTTAATCTACTAGTATTGGTATAATTTCTGCTACATTTCATCACTTTTGTTTTTCTTTGATTTATATTCAGTCCAAAATCTTCCTTTGGTATTTTGTTCATGTTATTCGGTAATTTCTCACTCTTCTCCTAAATATCAGTTTTTATCTAAGCTTATGAAATCAACTTAGTCAAATGTTGCGCATAAAAGCAATTAATCAGTTAATGGAAGCATCAGAAATTAATTAAAACTCTCAGTATCTTAACATGTAAATACATCATAATATATCCGTATTTACTTTTAGACATGACGACCTTTCTCAAGGTGTGCAGCTTCCTGATTTACCCTAAAATTGTAATTTGTAATCGATATGCATTATTCACTCATCTGACTTCATCATCTTATTGCCGCAGTCACTACACGAATCAAGAAAGATATTGCAGTCGACGGTTGGCTGAGGCAGACGCATTAAAACCTTGTACATATTGAGGAACTGAGTTAACAATATTAAACATAACTCATGTTTTCGTGCGGCTGATATATAAGCTGCCGTTTAAAATGTATTAGCCTATGACTCAATATTTTCTGTAATATCTCAATCAGGCATTTATTACTACAGTATCTAATTTGAAGTCGTATATCAACGACTAACTGTTCCCGTGGGATTTGAGATTTAATTTAATTTTAATTTAATTTAATTGCAATGGAGCACAGGCTCCGGTGGCAATTTCCCTACACACCCTTCTTCACCCTATCATGCACCTACCTACATTTGCCCTCTACAAATTTTATCTTTAAATTCTTTCAAAGTTTTCGGTAAATTATTTATCATTTCTCTTGGTAACTCATTCCAATCCCTGACACCTGTCAGGGGTAAAGCGCGATGTGGGGTTGGTATCGGCTTCATCACCTGAGCTAGAAGTCTTCCAGAAATATTCTAAGTCCTGAAAAGTTCTGTTACCGTGTTAAACCAATGGTATGCTAACTGTTAAAATTGACCACAGTCGCCAAATACAGATTTAACCTCCTGTAAGAAAGGTGCTATTGTAGAAATGAAAGTCAAAAGTTGAATAACTGCATTTATATTCTTGAAATTTTCACATTAATTATAAAGGTTCACAGTTAGCAAAGGCAATCGGATATAAATCGTTCACCGAAAATTACAGATTGAGAAACAGAGCAAAACCGCACATAACCCCAAAAATGAAAATTAAATTTAAAGTTATATTGCCAAAACTGTTGGTCTGAATGTTCATGATGCCGAATTTTTAACATGGCTGCCGTCAAGCGTTACTTAGGTCGGTCACATGTCTCCATGCCTACACTGCTTCCCAGCTCAACCGACGTGTTCACTCCCGCATGTTTGAAGAAAGACTGAATATTCCCGGGCAACCTTGCGCGGTCTGCCGTCCATATATAGGCTTACCTCACGTGAGGCCGCGCTCCGGCTGAGTGCCTACGCGTTCTTAAACATTCCCTTATGTTTAATTTTCTAACTTCTCTACTAAGTGTTCAATTTAAAATGTGAAACTGAATAAGTTACGGGCGTTTACGGGTATATAGGTTGATAAAAGGTTTTCATTTATTTAAGCTTTAATTCTCATGTCTGATGACATGACCAAATATGGTCATCCTTACAGTCTTTCACCACAAATCAGCTTTTTAGAACTTTTTTAAATCGGCTTTAGTTACAAACACGAAATTAGGCTCAAAATGTTGGCCCCGATTTTAGCCTCTCAAAAATGTAAACTTTATTTAGATCTGTCAGGAATCGATTAAGTTATTGCAAAAACAGTGGTTTTCGAAAATCCGCTATACTGTAATTATTATTTATGTTTTTGTGTGTAGTTCTGAAAGTATACGGATTATTAGGCCGGAAAAATTACCAATGTGTAGCCTGAATTAAACTGCGTATTTTAAGGGTTATTTCATCTCTGTAGGTGCAATATCGCGGATACAATAAAATCGTTTGTTATTGCCTCGTGGGAGGTTGTCGAGTGAATTTAGAAAATCTATAACATCGGTTCTATGGCTTCAAATGTCCTGAAATTAATGTGCATGAAGCTAGAAGAATGGATCTTTAGGACAAACTACATTTTAAACCGGAATCTAAGTAGGCTTTTAAATAATAAAATGTTAAAGTCGAGTAATTTATTTTATGTGTTCAGATGGCATTTAAAAATACTTAAACGGCTGGAAACTACAAGATTTAAATGAATTTAATTCTCTTTAGGAGTGTTTTAATTTATTAGTTACTTTATATTGGATGACAGTGTTTAAAACCAGTGAAAAAGCATATTATGTGTACTGTGCCTCTGGCAAGCTACTTCTAAATTGGATTAACAGACTGAAGGTTAGTAAAACGTCTTTTATTGGTTCTAGAAAATTAATTATGAGTGTTTACTAGCATTTAACTGGTCTTAGCGCTTTTAAAATGGTTCAAAAGTGTTAGGATTACTGCTGAAGTTTGAATAATTTCGTCTATTTAATAGCTACCGGTTTTCACTAATATTACATATTTTACGGACTGAAACTACTTGAAACCTATTAAAACTAAGATGGACGATTATTAACTGTGTTTTTATCTACTTTTTAAGTCCTGAAACTATTTTAAAGGGTCTCAAATCGTTTATGGAAACAGCTTATGCAAATGTGTTATCATATTTCTTCAAACTGCTTTAAATCTTACTGAAACTACATATTACTGTGATGTTATGGTTATTAGAGGTCTAGGCCTGGCTTTTATTAGTTCTTTACAAATCTTTACTGTATAAAAATCTCTCCCGAAATACCAAAACTGGTATATGCCAAAATTTATGGTTAGGTTTGGTTTATATTGGAATTATCTATTTATCTCTGGAATAATGCTTAGTAATCATGATAAAAGGTTTATTTAGGCACTATATTTATTGTTTCTTAACGTTTACTTCTTTTAAATCCGATCAGAATATCTCTCTGACTAATGTTAGGATCTGGTATTGAAAGTTTACTTTTATGTGTGATAACCTATTTCCTGCTGTAATACCATGGCTTAATGACAATTTACAGTTTATTTATGTTGGCTACGTGTTTATTTATTTACTTTACTGTACTAGAAGTGTTGTTATCTCGATTTTACCCGTGGTACCGTGTACTGAAGTTAACCTTAATCTTGGCCGGATTCTAACGGAATATTGAAAATAGAACGAGGGATACCTTACACACCCTTACCTAAAAAAGAGAATCTTCCTACACCCTTGTTCCTGAAATCGAGCGCCATCTTGTGGTCATGGTCATCTTTTCCCTTCCATGCACTACTTTTCATACCTATTGCAATATCTTTCCATGCCACATCGCCAGTATATGTCCTGTACACTCCCATGACCCTCCTCATTCTCCTCCTGTCTTGTAATGAATCCCATTCCATCTCCTTTATCATATCCGTCACTGATTGCATTCTGCGATAATTTCCAGAAACAAATCTAGCAGCCCTTTTTTGCACCCTCTCCAACTCCTGTATTTGATACGTAAAATGAGGGTCCATACTACACTACCATATTCGAGCAATGGTCTGACCAAAGTTTTGTAACCCAATTCCTTGACTTCTTTCGTACATCCCCTCATCACTCTCTCCAACAAGTGCAGAACTTTGAAACCTTTTCGTACCACCTGTCCTATGTGTCCTGCCCAGTTAAGTTTGTTATCAAAAGTAATTCCAAGATATTTACATTTCAAGTCTTCAGCAAGCAATTCTTTCCCCACCTTATATTCATAATTAACCTTAACTATCAACTTTTAGTTTTTTTGGATATCCTCCTCTCCTGAATTTATATTGTTGTCAATGCTTTATGACGTTTAAGTGCATAATTTGTTTTTACCTCTCCTTGAAACTACCGATAATTGGGGAAATTCTGAAAAAAGTGTTACGGATACCACGCTGGGCAAAGAAAATAGGGAACTAGGGAAGAGGTAGCGTCACGATAACAGCTGACAACGTAGTGCGTTAGCCTAATAATACTGAGTTTATACCAAGCCACACTAACAATAAACGAAGTAAGGTGTTAGCCACATTGCCGGTTCAGGACGTATCCCGTGCTACGATTCACGGAAGTGACGACAGTACAACAGCTGACAGCTAGAGTGTTAGTGCCAGTAAGCTTTAAAGCAGCTAAAAAACACGCATGCAAACACAGCGTTGCCATAGCAACTGACTACTAGGTCGCAGAACAGTGTGTAGTTAGACCGTCAGTAGATGTGCGGTAGGAAGTAAGATCATGTAAGTGACACCAGCGGTGACTCTTCAAACGCTGCAACGAGAGCCTTGCAACAAGAGAACAAACATTGTTAAGGAACAGTAATCTTGTTGTAGGCCATGTTCCGCAGTTGTTGCATAAATATTTTTGAATAAAAATCCGTCTTCTAACAACTGTTTTTTATTGACTTGTATCTACCAGACGCGTTTCGCCCTTCTGGAGTGGGGCATCGTCAGTGGCTATAAATAACAATATTATCATCATATTTGTGTATGTGAATTATGTACATTAATTATATACAAGGTATTCAAATAGCACTTAGAACAAATAACACACTACATAACCATCTAAAAACCAAGACTGAAACTGACCAATTCCAACAGTCAGGAATATACCAACTGACTTGCCAACAGTGCCAAGCAATATATATAGGTCAAACAGCTAGGAACTTCAATACTAGGTACAAAGAACACATCAGAGCCATAAAATGCACAAACCATTCCACATATGCCGAGCATTTATTAGATAACAATCACCCACCCACAACTATACAAACAGATATGAAAATTCTAAAAATCAACAACCACAAGAAACAATTATTAACAGTGCAAGAAAGTTATCAAATTCATAAAGCCATCACACCTGGAAAAACGGTCCTAAATGAATTCACAAATTTAACAAACAAAACACTATTCAAAGCAATAGAAAACAACACAACACATGAAAGCCAACACAATTACTCACAAATCACAAATAATAGATAAGATAATCACAAAAAAAAGATATAATTTAAAAAAGACTGAACAAAGCAATAATCAACAGAAATAGGTTGGTACCACTGTACATACATAATAAACACATCGATGTAAACACAATAACTAGTTGATGTAGTTAAAAAGTACAGTTTAACAGCAAATTATACAGTGAGCAATAATGCTAAAGTGTAGCAAGAAACAACAGTGCAGAAAATTGCGGAAGGTGCTAAAGTGTAGCAAGAAACAACGGTGCAGAAAATTGCGGAAGGTGCTGTTCCAGACTGACATGTGCTAGCTGCAACAATTTTTAGTAAGTAGAGTTTATGTACATAAAGATTGTAACCATAGAGATAATTTAGTATTAAGAAGTGAATTTATGTTTGAACACGGATAATATAAAACAATATATAGAATAAGTATAGCAGATTGAACATACAGACGTTAAAATTTTAAAGCATGAACATATGTATATAATTAATGTACATAATTCACATACACAAATATGATGATAATGTTATTTATAGCCACTGACGATGCCCCACTCCAGAAGGGCGAAACGCGTCTGGTAGATACAAGTCAATAAAAAACAGTTGTTAGAAGACGGATTTTTATTCAAAAATATTGTTAAGGAATATGGGAAGTGACTTGAGGTGTCGGGACTACGGGGGTGTCGGGTCTTCGTATCCGAAACAAGCCCTCGGAATACCTCACGGCGTTTACCCTTGAAGATGCTGGCGGAATACCCAATCCAATTATGTGGGCAATGCGAGTTACCAGTAACATCAGTTGTGTGTAGTGATGTGCCGGATCGATAAAAATGTATATCCGCGGATACGGATACATATACGGATAATTAGTGCCTAGATCCGCGAATACGGATACGGATCTCAACTTTCTTAACTTAGACAGACAGTGAAAAAGTCGTCAGCTACGATCTATTATTAACGAACATCCAGCATACGCTACGTGTTTTGACCTTGCACTGTGCGTGTTTATGTTTATATTTTAAGATGACATAGGATAGCGTAGATTATATGCGCTAGTGTTATTTGGGAAGTTGTAAGTTAAATTAAAATTAAAACAATTTCTACAAAAAAGGTATAGTAGTGTAATACGGAAATATTTTACGATAGTAACTGACGAATCTGCTAAATACAAAGTTTGTGAAGGAATGTATTGACATAAAGGTACAACTTCGTTAAAAAAATCACCTTCAGAAGAAACACCCACAAAAATATTAGTTATTTTTAAAAGAAGACTCCGCTAAGAAGATAGCCGGTGAAAACATTCAGCAGGGAACGTCTTTAAAAACGGTAAATAGAAAATTTATATATATTTTTTTAATGAATACATGGAAAAAGTCAAAATGTGGAACATTGCAAAATAAAAATTAACTATTTAATTGCGGAAATGATAGCTTTATCTGATTTACCTTTTCAACACGTAGAAGATTTTGGGTTCCGACAATTGATGGATCTTGTTGTAGCAAATTATGTTCTAAAAGGCAGGAAATATTTTACGTAATTTATTTGCAGCGATCGAAAATAAAGAAGGTTTTAAAGTATTTTGAGAAAGTTTACTATATATCATTTATCTGGTAGGCTATTTGGTCAGGTGTTTCATTGTTATCCTTAACATTATAAAATATTTTAAAAGAAAAAAATATCGCTTTAAAAGCGAAGATTTCGGAAATATTTAAAAGTATGTTTGAAGAGTAGGAAATCCCAAACAGAATGTGCACTTCATGGTAAGAAATGGAGGATCCAACATGAAGCGTTCCTGCACTTTACCTGACGTAGATAATATTGAGTGTACAGCACATCAGCTGCACCTGGTGTTTAAAAAAGCTGTTAGTAATAACAGTAAAACATTTGGAGGTCTAGGACACGAGTCGCACATATTTATCATCACCTGCAACAAGCGTTTCAAATGAGCAGTTTTTCAGTGTAGCTGAAATTATTTACGATCCTCATCGTCAAAGACTTTCAAAGCTGTCAAGTTACTGTTTTTGAAGTACAATTTACCAAACTTAATTTTAAATATATCATTTATTTCTTTAAGTTTCTGTAAAGGTGATTGTTTTATCTGATGTAAACACTTTAACAGTACCACAATAAAAATTTCAGCTAGCAAATCACAAAGATTAGAGGTCTGATCTCACAATATAATTAAAATAATACCTTAAAACTTAATCCAGTAGTAAGTTACCTTTGGTAACCTAGTACAATAAATATTTAAATAATTAATTTTTGCAATATAAATGTGTCAGATATGAGATTTCAATAAACACAAAATAATTGGAATTGAAGTTAATAGTATTTCATTGCTAGCTATCTTTAAAATTTTATATACGTGCTTGATGAAATTCTTTACAGAAGATCCGTTAAAGATCCGCTAAAAAAAGTAACGGATACGGATACAGATCTTTTTTTGCTCTCGGATATCCGCGGATACGGATTCGGATAACCGGCACATCACTAGTTGTGTGGTAGGGGTTGGCGCAAGTGACCCCCGACTGTTCAAATGTTGCGACTGCGACTGCCAGGGAAGCCTTGCAAACGGGAGCTCTAAGAAGAGGATGAGCCCACCAGTCTGGGCCGGTGGCTCCTCTAGGTGTTGGCCTCTTGGTGGCAGATACTACTGTTGTGTGCTGAAGTACTCATGGAGAGCAGTAGAAGGGCTAGTCCTCTAGCTACCTCCTACGGATGACTGCAAAGCCGAATGAAATGCGTATAAAGGTAATATATATAGGTGCTGATGTTCTTGCTGTTGCAACTAAAGAACTTGTTTTTGCAAGGCTTCCATGACTTGCTTCAACATGCCAAAGTCCTCCTATTCCTAAACTGAGTTATTAATAAAGTTCCAAGAATACTTGATCTTCTCGGTTGTGATTTAACTTAGTCCACTTGCTATGGTTTTACTGCTTACTTGTATGCTCTAGTCGTCACTCATGTTACAAATACCATCGCACACCCCTATATCTTATATGTCACTTTACATGTCTTCGGTAATCATTCGGATCCCGCTGCTCCTCGCGCCTACAGGGACCAACAATAGCAACAGGAGCAACAAAACCTGTAAACAATGCTTCAACAATATCAGATGGTCATGGACGTTATTAAGCTGATCTAGTAACTTTGAAGAGCAGCACCACGTACGGCAATCTGCAAGCTTCTGAGCGATCTAATTATTTATTTATTTATTCTAACGGAAAACGATTTTATTTTGATATATCTTATGATAACTATTTAGTAAACACAATTATCGCTATTTATGAACAGTTAGTTACAGTAAAAAAAGAAGTTACAAAAAATAGCAAGTATAGAATGATATTACTGAAACAAGAAACTATTTACAGGATAGAAAATTATTAAATACTCAAACCAATAATATGACTCAACATACAGCGACAGAAAAATAAAAATTATTACAGGAAATAAAGAGACAGAAGAAAATAATAGGGGGATAACCAAATAGTTATGACAATACTTATCATTGCTGAATCCACTCACGTATGAGTACTCGCTTAAAAACAGTGACACTGTCAATGAAAAAATCAAGTTCAGGAGGTATACTATTACCTAATCTCTGTATGCGTTCTAATGCGGTTTTAGCCTCATAGTTTGTGCGCAGATGTTGACAACCAAATAGTTCTCTCAACCGTGTACCAGACGGACAACGAAAATACACGTCTCTGAGAATTTCAAAGCAGTCTATAACACCAGAGATGACTTTATGAAGATATAGGACACCGTGGACATTCCGTCTCAACTCCAAAGGATGGAGGCCAAGGTAGGTTCCAACAGCAACCAGCGGAACATCTTTATAGTGAAAGCCCATGCGACAACCTATACTAAGCCTTATGGACTTATTTTGAAGATTCTGAATCTGATGAATTAGTGTGATCTGATGAGGCGACCATACAACGCTGCAATACTCAAGTATAGGTTTGACATGGGCACAGTACAAAAGCCTGATTGTCTAATTGAGACCATTAGCAACATTATCTAGCTCGACTAGAACAATATTTCCTGTGATAGGGACAGCGGAAGCATCAACCAAGAAGAACTGTTTCTCGAGTAACATAGTATGGAGAATTGCAATTTGCTTCTAAAGCTTAGCTCCATCCGGTATCTAATATTCTCAGTTGAGAGAGCACCTACAAAAAGGCACCCCGTGTCATGGATACCAGCCATACGTTTTGTTAAAAAGTCGAATGAAATCAGGACAGTCACACCAGGAATGGCTTGCGGACATGACTGTATTTGGCTCGACATGTACTTAGGAAGGTTGTTGTGGCTTTAGGGTGCGTCGACAGCGAGGTCTTTATCACCCTTGAAGGAAGGCTATAGTTATATCTACACGTATCCTCTTCTAAGAGATATGTTGGTTATAAAACTCCGAATATATAGGTACGCAGGGAGTCATTAAAGTAGAATGCTTATTCGCTCTAAGAAATTATCAAGACAGCTTTGTCACGTCCAAGTTACAGAGTGCACATCCAATCAAATGTTAGAAACCTTTGAAGTTACCAAAGTCAAGTTAAGTTAGCAAAGCCACGTTATATCAGGCAGTGGCCGCAGAAGGCCAATTTGGAAATCGTGCAAATGCTCTGACAGACCCTATAGGAAGGAATAATGTAGGTTCAGACAAACAAGGTGACCCAGGACATATGCGAGTAGTGTACCGTGGAAGGCACGAAGCATTCACGCGAAAGCAAGAAACTCGTATGGAGGTCAACAAGATTCTTTAAGAAGGAGCTGAAAAAAAGATATTGTTTGAATTGTTGATCGGCAAGTAGGATGTTGGTTTGCAGTTCCTTAATTCTGTGGCAGTGAGCCTAATTGATTTAGAAGTTTATGTTAACAAAGGCTAGACTGCAGCGGCTGGGGCACGTCACGACGATGGAGAAGGGAAAGCCGAAGTTAGCACTCTTGAACATCGGGGAAGGAAGGAGACCGTTTGGAAGGCCACTGACAAGATGCCAAGTGAAGAAAGACGTTGATGCGAAGGAAGTTGTCTGGAGTCAAATGGTGGAGGAAAAATCTTGGAGCGACCTACAGACATGGAAGAGGATGGAAGACCTGCAAAAGCGGAAACTTATATGGACGGTGATGACAGCAGGCTAGGCTCACCACGTAACCAACGAATAGAAACGAAACTCTTTGGTTCTGGCAGAAATAAAATTAAAGGTCTGGGGAAAATTGAATGTGGCAGCTACAAATAAAGGTGCGAATATTACAGAGAGTACAGAACAGGTGCCCTACGTGCATCCAGATACACATCAACAGCCTACATGCATAACGAAACCAACATTGAAACCATCCGCACAGAAATATGCCAACAAACTGAAAAGTTCTACGAGAGAATCGATAAATTCAGAGAAATCGACGAAAGGTTCAGTTCATACTGTATGTAATAAAAACTTATGGCCAGAGGCGCAATGTGGCAAAGCAGTATTATGCGCTTTTTCGCCGTTGTCAAGAAAATCTGCATTGAAATATTCCATTGTGTTCAACTACCGGGTGCCTGGCGCAGCCAGCAAGTTCTCTGCTTCTTAAGCAGATTGTCGCTGGACCGAATCCTGCCGCGGGCAACTTTTATTCAGATAATTCTCGGCAATTAGTTTCTACAATTATATGTGTAATAAGTTTTTTAAATACATTTTGTTATAGAAAAACCGTCGGCATCTCGTATGGACCGTCCCGTCCACCAGTGCTGGAATGAACTTCTGTCCTTCAACTAACGGTTGTGTAACTATATTTGTATTTCATACCTTCCGAAGCAAATATTTCTATTTTTGAAATAAAATTTTGTTTGCGAACAACATAATGAATTTCTAAAGCGTTGGATTTTTCACAACAAACGGTATTTAAAAAATTTGGTATATATATAATACAGGATCTGAAAACATGTGATATCATCATGGAAGACATACAAGGCAGGGAAGTATTCAGAGTAAAAAATGCGGTGGTAAAGGATCTGACTGAAAAAAAAAAAACAATCAGGAAAAAGAGGGCATTTTCAGAGGAAGAGAAAGTAATCGTGAGCCAGAGAATGAAAAAGTACTGGCGACGGAGGAAGGAAACTCGAAGATGAAATGAAGTTGCGTAATCGTAGTCCATAGATGGCTGAAACGAAAAGGGAAAACATACATAATTGTTGAACCTAATCGAAAGAAATTATCCGTATACATATTTGAGTAAATAAAAAAAGTTGCCATCAGTTAGACTCGATCCGGCGACAAAGGGATTATGAGTCACAGAGCTTGCTCACTCACTGTGCCCCGCAACATAGAAAGTATTTGAACAGAAAGAAATATTTCAATGTCTAATTTCTCGACAGCGGCGAAGAATCGCATGTTACTGCTTTGCCACATTACACCTTTGGCCATGAGCTTTTATAACTCACAGTATAAATGGAATCTGAATTTTACAATTGGTGGCCTCCCTTGGTTAAACTAGCTATGCTGCTGCCTGAGGATTGAAAGCGCCGACATCCATCCGTCACTCAGACAGAATCCTATATCTCTGTTAATGGTGTTGTCATTGTTTCTTATTCCCCAAAAATATGGGTTCTGGATAGGAGTGCGGTAAGGTGTATAGCAAAACTATACAGATGCGCGACATATACGTCCTGACATCAGGATCAGTTGAGACTATTTCTAGGTTTGCATATTGATCATAATTTAAATTGGAGAGTGCATGTCTCTGACTTACTGAAGCGATTAGGTACAGCCACATTTGCAACTCGTACAATTTCAGCAATAGGTAGATAGATAGATAGATAGATATGTTTACTTTGATCCCATGTGAGAATAATCTCGGGGATGTGGAACACTTATTAATAATGTCAATTATATTACTATATAATTGATAATATTATTATACATTGATAACAAGTTAGCTACAACCCATTAGTATAATCAATATCCCCTGTAATCTACAAATACAGTCCCGAGTTAATTACTACTTATTATGTGGAACAGTGTATACACTTGTTACCAGCATCTAATAACCAGTTATTTTCTTACCAACCAGTTACAATTATAAGTTTCACTGTAATCTAAAACTACATATTATATCATGTTAGTTACTATTTATGTGGAAAAGTACACACACTTATTAACAATATCAATTATATTACCACCAACTCATAAGCAGTCAATTACTTAAAAACCTGTTAGCATGATAATTTTTCACAGCAATTTTTGAGTGCATGCTATCCCATGTTAGTAACTATATATGAGTGAATTTTGTAAACAGTGTAATTACTTCATTTGTCAAAAGTTTCAATGGTAAGAAAAACCGTATATCATTTTAGTAATTGTGGACAACTTTGTCACCTTCCCCTTACATACACCATATATATCATTCATTCTTAGTTACAAAATTCCAAGAAGAAAATTATTTCAGAGAGTAAAATGGGTTCTGAAGCAGAAACTCTTTCGGTTTGGACTTAAAGTAGTTGAGTTTTCGTAGATAACATTTAATTTCTGCTGGTAAGACATTGAATAAGGAAGCTCCAGTAAATTTTATCCCTTTCTGCACAATTGACAGTGATTTTTAATCCTTGTGAATATTATATTTATTCCTAGTATTATGGCTATGTATGTCAGCATTAAGATTGAAGTGTTCAGGATTTTCCACTACAAATGATAGTACGGAGTATACATACTGTGCTGGCATTGTTAGTACACCTAGGTTTTTAAACAGATTTCTACTGGTCTCCTTATGAGGAAACTAGTATATTTTGCTTATTTTCGCTTAATAATGTCATACGCAATAATATGCTGAAACAATTCTGCTCATAGAGATAAAGTTTTCATAGCCCAAAAGCGAGTATGTAATAAGAATTATGTGTGGTGTTAGCAGCTGAACTTCATGCAGAGAGCTGAGAGAGAGATTTTAACATTGGTAGCCGAGTGGTCACAAATTATACTCAATTTGAAACAAATAATAAAATACACAATTTAATCTTCACAAGAATTACAAGTCGTTGTCATTTTTTCCCCCGACATTCAGAGATACAGATCTTCAGTAAGCTACCAACACATCTTAAATCTCTAGCAGATGATAAGATTAAATCCAGTAAAAAATTAGAAGAATTTTTAACTGACAACTCCTTCTACTCCTTCGAAAAACTTATAACTAAAGTATCTACAAAATAATTGCCGGTGGTTTGTATAAAGGTAGTTGATTTAAATAATGTTCTATGTTTGCTGTGACTGTACGTCTTCTGGTGTATTTATCTATTTGCTGTACAAATGGACAGCTTTCCACATCCCACAGAGCCAGTCTGTTATGTTGGGATCTATGGAAAAATGAATGTACTGTACATATTGTGCATTGTGCTGCAGGGTGATTCACTGTTGATGTTGATTCACTGAGAAACACTCAACTGGTAGGAACTGTGAGAACGAAAGCTTTCACGGCGTATAGAGGATTCGAAGTCTTCACGGGTTCTCCACCCTAAAGAAAAAAACAACAACGAGGTTTCGGCGACTAGCTCTGCCGCCATCTTCAGGTCTGATGTTACGCAGCGAGCACCAGAGCTGCACTGCTGAAAAGTGATAAGTTCCATTAGATCAAACCCCCGACAATATTCTGGAAGAGACAGTGTGGTCGCAAAGTGAAACACTCGTTCACTGTTCCTAAAGAACCCAGTAACAGTACTTCCCTTTCTCGTGCGCAAAGACGTTTTCACACATACTGGCAAAAGCGGAGTCTGTGCCAAACTTTTTGCACTGAATGCAATAGGTTTTTAGCTTTGGGGACAGATAGATGTGTGCAAAGAGCAACAAACATTATCTTATTCGATTACAGTACAGTACAGTAGAGTCAAGGTGGGAAGAGTTCAAGGAGATAATAAGAAAGAGGGAAGAAAAATTTATTCCAAGGCAGAAAATAAAGAGAAGCAGAGAACCTCTGTACTATAATAGAGAAGTGAGGAGGTTAAAGTGGTTGGTAAGAAGAGAAGAGAACATAACAGAGTTAAGAGACAGCAGGGTAGTAGGGAATATTTAAAACAACTAAACAAGGACTTAATAACAGCAAAGAAAGTGGATAAAGATGGTTTTATGAAGAGTATTGTCAGTGCAGGACCATTGACTGATGCATCTAGAAATTTCTATGGCTATATCAGGAAACTGTGGGGAATGGAGGGTGTAAAGACACTTATAGATAAGGATGGAGAAGAAGTTACTGACGATTTGAAAAAGGCAGAGATTATAAGGAACTGGTTCAGTGTTAGCATTAGGGACAATGAATTAGAAACGGGAGGGTCTAATTCGGAGAACGAGCTTAACAACGCAATTAGAAATGAAGATAGTAAAAAATTTGAAATTCATCCTGAGGAAATCATGAAGGAAATAAGAAAGCTGAAAAAACATAAAGGGGCCGGATGTGACATTGTACCTTATCTTGAAATATTATTTAAATTGAGTCTAGATACTAGCTGCTTACCACAGGACAGGAAAAGTGCAATAGTATTACCGGTACATAAAGGAGGGGTGAGAAATAGAGTTGAGAATTACAGGCCAATCAGTTTGACATCAGTGGTAGGTAAATTAATGAAAAGATTGATATGTGAGGAACGTAAGTATTTTTCAAGCAGGCAACATGGTTTCAGGCAAGGATATTCATGCGAATCTCAGTTGGTGGGATATATACAAGATATTTCAGATGAAATGGACAAGGGAGGCCAAATTGATAGTGTAGCACTAGATCTGTCAAAGGCGTTTGACAGAGTAAGCCATAAAATGGTAGTAAATAAGGTAAAAATCATTGGAGAAGATGAGAAAGTGATTTGCTGGGTAGAAGAATTTTTAAAAGATAGAAAACAGAAAGTTAGGGTATGAACAGTAGTATCAAAAGAAGTGGAAGTAAAAATGGGTGTGCCACAGGGTAGTGTATTGGGACCATTGCTATTCATTATTCTAATGAATAATTGTGTTGATTGTTTACTATCTGAAATTAGATTGTTTGCATATGACATAACGCTATATAAAAGAATCAAAACGATAGAGCATTGTAAACAGTTGCAGGGTGATCTAGACAGGATATCTAGTTGGGTGGGTAAACATGGGATGAAGATAAATGCAAAGAAGAGTTAGCTTATTAGATACATATGAATATAAGGTGGGGAAAGAATTGCTTGCTGAAGACTTGAAATGCAAATATCTTGGAATTACTTTTGATAACAAACTTAACTGGGCAGCACACATAGGACAGGTGGTAGGAAAAGGTTTCAAAGTTCTGCACTTGTTGGAGAGAGTGATGAGGGGATGTACGAGAGAAGTGAGGGAAATGGGTTACAAAACTTTGGTCAGACCATTGCTCGAATATGGTAGCGTAGTATGGGACCCTCATTTTACGTATCAAATACAGGAGTTGGAGAGGGTGCAAAAAAGGGCTGCTAGATTTGTTTCTGGAAATTATCGCAGAATGCAATCAGTGACGGATATGATAAAGGAGCTGGAATGGGAATCGTTGCAAAACAGGAGGAGGATGAGGAGGGTCATGGGAGTGTACAGGGCATATACTGGTGATGAGGCATGGAAAGATATTGCAATAGATATGAAAAGTAATGCATAGAAGGGAAAAGATGACCATGACCACAAGCTGGCACTCGATTTCAGGTACAGGGATGTGGGAAGATTTTTTTTTTTTTTTAGGTAAGGGTGTCAAGGATTGTAATGAGTTACCAAGAGAAATGATTAATAATATACCGAAAACATTGAAATAATTTAAAGAAAAAATTTGTAGAGTGCAAATGTAGGTGGCTGCAGGATAGAGGAAAGATGAGGTGTAGGGAAATTGCCACCGGAGCCTGTGCTCCATTGCAATTAAATTAAATTAAATATTATATCTTAGAAGGAAGTACAGAAAGTATTTAATAAATACAAACTATTGTGTATGTCCTGTGTTAAATGTGAGGTATGTGGAAATGAGTTCGAGAAACAGTCTGTTGTTTTATTCTATAAAGGGGGCGTCCATTAAATACGTGAGGTGATATAAAAAGGGGGGGGGGGTGTTCCGGCGCAATGTCACGAAACTTCACGAAGGGGGTGCTAACTCATTTCCATGAAATTATGAGGAAAATTCTTGTGAATGAGATAATATCATATAAACATATCTCCGGCAATCTTTCCGGCGCGGCGTCCGATTGTCGACTTCAACACGGTCGGTTGAATTTGCCGGCGCCGGTCCTGACTATGTGTATCGGCTCTAATTTGATTACATTGCTTCCGGCGCTCCGGTTTTGCCGGTGTGCGTGAAAACGTCCTATCGCAACTCTTACATTATTCCACTTAGCCATATCGGTGAGCGATAAGATTCGGGCCTAGCATTGGGAAGTGTGCTGGCTCGATCCACTGCTCAGGCGTTCAGATTTCGATTTGACATGGTTTCCTGAAATCTCTCCAAGTGAATGTCGGAATGGTCTTTTCATACAAACCAATGCTGAATTTCTTGTAGCTACTTGGCCTCAGTCCTCCCCCACCTAATTATCTCGAGATCTGTGAGCCATAAAGCGTTAAAGAAAAGAAACAGGTAACTATTACAGTCCCCGATTCCTATACGCTGAAAGCATAACATTTCGCTCCATTCTGCCTGAAAATAAGAGTTAATATATGGTCACGGTTCTCTCCTACCCTCCCCGCCCCCAAACTTACTCCTAATTCTTCCCTATTATTCACCCAGGTCTTACAAGCAAAGTATGCCATACACGAGTATATACTCATGTCTCTTTCTTTTCGGCTGCCAACTGCAGGGTAAATCCCTACTAATCTCTCAATTTTAAAGGCATTTTATGTACTAATAATGAGTAAAACATTCACAGTCACCAGCTACACATCAGACTATAGTGTAGTTTCTAATGTGGTCCTGATTAGTTTTCGGACAAAGAAGTCATAAAATACAAGCCTATCAGATTTGCTGAGAGGCTTTGTGCGGTTACATACAGCACGACCGGTGCAAGTTGAAATCCCGCCACTGGGGTACTGTCCAACCTGCTTGTGGTTTTTAGGCAGTTTTTACATTACAGTCCATACAAATGCCCCGTTTTCTATTTCCTTAAGCAGATAAAAATAAAAGCAGATACTTGAAAAAGCTTACACTCATTTACTTGTTTGGTGCATGTTGAACTCATTGATCTCTCCACTGTACGCAGACAAAGCATTGTAAAATCTGTCCTTCTAGTGATTTCTTTAGGTGCCTTGAGTTAGGTTGTAAAGGACAAAGAGTGCCCACGCAAGCCAGACTACTGGCGCCCTGTCACAAAACGCGTGAGTTTTGAAGGTAGTTACTTCCAGCCATGATTAGTTATTGGCTGGCGAAATTGCGGAAGCGCCGCCTGAGATTCAGTCAGTTTTGGCTGGCTGTCAGCTGGTGGCTTGGCTGCTGCGTAGGAACTACCGGTGGCGCTCTATAAATACGTGTGTCCAACAGCTGCGCAGTTCAGTAGCATCAGAAGAGGGAGTCTTGACAGTGAGAACAGCTTGCAGCCGAGGTGAGTTCAGTGGATCTACGCGCCAAAACAAAGAGGCGGACACTGCTTCATGTGAAACACCACGAGAGGCAAAGAAGAATATTATCTGAAATAGCCGAGTGTGTCCGGTGGTAGGACTCGACGTCGCGGCGACCAATTTTTCTGCCACTATTACCAACTTTCTTGAAAATCACTTGAAAAAGTCACAAGTGACAATCACTTGATATCGATGACTAAGAATTCGCCGAAACTTTGTGTTAAATCATTCGACTAATTTCCCGAGAACGTTGTGTTAAAATCTTGCATTGTTCAATCCTTCCAATAATAGTTCACTGTCTGCTTTCATGCAAATATAAAAGTCACAGTAAAAAAAAAATGCCATTCGTGAAGTTCCGTGTTAAATCTGAGCATACGAAATCGAATTACAAGAAAATCTTCCTCTGGAAGGTAGGATATGAAAACTACAGGAACTGTTTCTGCGTAGGCTACCCTAAAATGTGAATACTTTTTGAAATTTTTTGAATCGAAATTCTTTTTAATACAAGTATTTCATCGTTTATCATGTATGAGGCATATGATTCCATGTTGGCTTCTGTTGAATAAGTGCGCGAAATCCTTATGACCCTCTAAACAGAGATTTGACTCGAGCAATGCTTTTCTCTGTTCACACACTCTATCTGTCAATTTAAAATTCTGTAATTAATTAATTTTGGTCTTAAGAAATTAATTTTATGATGGATTCTATATTACTTCATCATTTATTATAGTCATAAAGTTATTCCCCTAGGAATACTAATGAACTAACCAAATGGATCACAAAAACCAAGTTATTCTTATCATGGAATGCAGCAAAACAGTTCTAGAAGCTTTTAGAGGCTACTGGGCCTAAATGTGCAGTTATATTTATTTCTACGTTGTACTATTCTTTTCCATCCTGTCAATAGATGAAACCTTTATTTATGTTCGAGAAGTGTCGAGATGAAATACATGCGTAGTAACATCTACAGCGGAAGCCCTTGGGAACATTTGACCATGTAGTGACATTCACGGTCAGCGTGGGGTACATGGATGAGTCAATGCTCCGAATGGTTCGGTTTTCCCAGAAAGAGTTGGCACGAAAGCACATTGCATCTATATTTGTTAGTGAGAAAGAAGTTGAAACATTAATTTGACTATGAGAGGAAAAGAAACTGTTGTTAATTATACACAGGGTTATTCAATCGGGAATATCAAATGCAGAGGTGCAAAGGACAACAGGACTGCAAATCGAAATTACTGTAGAACACGATCCGAAGCTCAAACGAAGCTGTGTTGAAAGTAATTGCAATACTGGAGGGGGACTTGGCTGAAAATTGTACGAAAAATTAGGAGCAGGATGGAATGGTGTGCCATGGCGAAAAATTAACACTAAATTTTCAGACACTAGCGAATGTGAAATTTACAGTTCGGTAATAAGCTATCGAGGAAATTACGGAACATTACACACTAAACAATAGAACAAATTGGATCAAAAGTAGGAAAAAAGCATTAATAAATGTGTCAGGAATTACCAAAGAGGCATCAGCTCAAGCGAAATTGATTGATATTAAAACTATGCAATTTTAGATTTATTTCATAGAACAGTTTCGTTAGTGTCGTTTTAGGTCTGCAAAACAAATCGGATTATTAAAGTTATAGTTCTGTTAGGTTGCTGTAAAATGGCTACTTCTTTTTGAATTATATCTGTACTTCAGTTTTATATTAAATCCTTGCACACGATACTAGAGAAATTATAGATATCTCTTTACAATGCTTTTCACTGCATTTTGAAGGAAGTGCAATTCAGTGACATTTAAATGAAATAACTTTTATATTTATTTTTTCTGAAGCCAAAAGTTAAGTGTTTCCGTCGGATTGACGTCACTGCACATCGGCTGTCATAGTTCTTATGCGATGCTCAAAGTGCGCCAGAGATAAAATAAGAAATGTCCGCTTCACTGGCTTACAATCACAAACGACATGATTCCTATGACGTAAAGATTTAAAAGTAACTTAGCATATCAACTGGTTGCTGCAGCAATAGAAACTTCTGTTTTAGTTTCTCCAGATTCTAAGGGAATTTACATAGGCAAAACTTCTCTAACATCACAGGTTTTGTACTTTGGAAATAACGTGTTTTATGAGCACCAACTGTTACTCTTTCAAGTGATGTTTCTTGTTTTTTTAAAAAATTTTATTGTCTGTGTTTAGTTAAGATGACCCTGGATAAGAGTATGACTTTAAGCCACGTCGCGTCGAAGTGATTAGCGGTAGGAAAACACTCAGGACAAAGAACGCGAAGGAATTAAGTCATGGTCTTTCTTAAAGGAACGATCCCGCAAGTAGATTCGAACGTCCTCCCGAATGTGAGGCCAGAGTGTTACAATGTTTTGTTAAAACAATGATTGATAATAATCATAATAATGATATTGATTTATTTTGTTAAAATTTATTTCTAAAATGTAAAATTATGCTTGATTTGCTGTAACGAGTACTAGTCTGAACTTCATTAATGTTTCATACAACTTCTTTCTTTTTTTAGCTTGTACGCGAGAGAGGGTTTCTGTGGTGGAAATGAATACAGACTGTGCACATATATGTCAATCATGATAATTGCATGTGTATGACAGGATCTCTTCAGAATTGATACAGAGAATTGTTTTGATTTTTTGTGCACTCTCCATATAAATATTATGGGTTCACATTAAATACTTAGAGAAATTTAACGTTGCATGATATTAAATGTCACAGGGACCGCATAACAATTAATTTTATGAATACTCCATCCTTTAGAAATTTTGGATCCTACTTTTATATATTTGTGTAAAATCTATCGGAAATTAAGAAAATCTTGTAAAACATCATCGCATTTACTACAAAAATCATGAAAACCAATTCTTTCAGTAGCAAAATCACACAGCCCTTTCTTCCACCATAAAGATGAGTAGTTCTACGGAAACCAGACTCGATGAAAATTTAATGTAAAATCTAGCCTTCATAGTTCACTTTAAGGTTTTTATCTCCGATACCATTTTCTTAGCATTAGGTGAACCATCAATATTGATAAAAGAAAATGTAAAACAACGACGCAGGAAGAATGCTATAAATCTTAAATCTGTTTATCTTCCGATGATGCCAAAAAACGTATCTTGCAATGCAAATGCTAATTTTTATTTTGTGTTACCAGCAAGAATAAAGAAACAAGATCTATTATACTTTAATATAGCCACACAACCAAAACAATTTTATTATATATAAGCTATTATTGATGGTAAATAAAGCAAACTATTACTGTTAATGACAATAGAACTTACTCTAGGCCCATGGTAATATTAGACTATAAATTACTATGCATTGCGCTTTTTTAAAAATCTTTCACTGTTTGAGGTAAATTATTCAGTACCTACTTCGGAAATATTCTATACCTTAATTCGTTTATTTCAAATGAGATCATTCCCATTTCTTTATGGCTGAAATGAAGTGCCTATCTATGGCCATTGTTATCTTTTCTTTTCAAAATTTTACTGCTTTTTAGAACAGACTCCGTCCAGGTCTCGTCGCCATTGTTTGCTTTATACACACATAGTAAGTACTGTGTTCACTTATCTCCTGTTTTTCAGTGACTCCCACACCAACTCCTTTTTCAAATGAGCTATCGATTATGTTCCGTGGTAATTTCTGCAATAAATCTTGTTCCCTTTCTTTGCACTCCCTCCAGTTTTTTGAATCCAATGTTTTTAATCTCAGTACCCTCACTTCCCAAATCTGTTTCTTCAATAGATATAGTTTATCATCAAGTTTTATAACGGGGTATTAACATTGTATGCTTTCAAACGACAGCTTTCAAATGAAAACTCCACCATACAATCGTTTAAATAATTTCTGAGCGATGCGACGTAGTCACAATGCTTTTACTAAACCTTTATTGTGTACTTACATTATTTGTGTGCTAAATAAGATGACACTTTTTTTAATTTAGGTTCTTTCCACGCTGACCCATCCAAACAGTTATCCTGTAAAGCTCCCACTGAAGCTATTCACATTTTAATTACATTTTAATCCTATTTTTATGGATAGAACTGAACAAATTTCTTCTGTGAGAGTATCTAAACAATCATAGTTGTTTCAATTAGTTGTGATATGTTGCATGTTCTTCATAAATGTGATATTTCATATTCATCTTCCCCTTAACCGTTAGGTTGGTGGGTACTTTACTTGAGAAATTTAAAATATTGTGATTTCATACTTGCGTTCCACATTAATGGAAGTGTATTTTCGTGTTTATTGTTTTGAGGGATGATTTTGACGTATATATGTTCAGAGTAGTGTGTGTTGTGAATGAATAAAGAATGAAGAATTGAGAGGGTGAAACACGGTGCCGGCCCATTGAAGTCTGCTTTTCTGAAAGATATCGAGGGGACGGAATCAAGTTTAACTTGGAGAGGGTGCAAAAAAGGGCTGCTAGATTTGTTTCTGAAAATTATCGCAGAGTGCAATCAGTAACAGATATGATAAAAGAGCTGGAATGGGATTAATTACAAGGGAGGAGGAGGGTGAAGAGGGTCATGGGAGGGTACAAGTCGTATACTGGTGATGAGGCATGGAAGTATATTGGTGTAAGTATGAAAAGTAATGCATAGAAGGGAAAAGTTTACTATGACCACGAGCTGGCACTCGACATCAGGTACAAGGGTGTAGGAAGATTCTCTTTTTTAGGTAAGAGTGTCAGGGATTGGAATAAATTACCAAGGGAAATGATGAATAATTTACGAAATATGGTGAAAGAATTTAAAATATTTAGATGGCAAATGTAGGTGGGTGCAGGAAAGGGGGAATATGGGTGTGTAGGGAAATTTCCACCGGAGGGTGCGCTCCATTGCAATTTAATTAAATATTAGTATTAATTTCCATTTGACGGACGAATCACTATCAACAGGGGAGCGTCTATAAGCTGCGTGTCCCTGATTGGGGTGGGGGGAGGGGGGGAGGGCTTGGCCTTAAAACTACGCCCACCTACGTGGTTGCGAAGGTTGTTCCGAGCCAGGCCACTTTGATTCATATTATTTATCAATGTTAAAATAGGGTCCAGAACGCACAACAGCAAGCGAATATTTATTTGTATCAGTTGTTTCCATATGTAATTTACGACAGTGACAAGAGAAAACAGTACAAAATGTATTCTGCAATCAATAGAGAAAAAGCTACGTGCCACGTGGCGGAGGAGGGGGTAGGGGGCGGGGTAGATGTAAGAACCACATCGGGCTACGTAGGGGGCAGGGGGGAGAGGAGTTCACTGGAGACCACATCGGGCTACGTGGGGTGCAGGGTGGAGGGGAGTTCACTGGAGGCCAAAATGGAGCTACGTGGTTTGTGGACGCTCCCCAGTGTCACCTGCGCTCACTCTATACGCATTGCGGTGTAATTTGGGATTTATCTCAGGACTTTGGTGCACCAATGTGGTAACTAGGGATTGAGAATCAACATTTCTCCCGTCGGCTCTGATGATAAAAGTTTCTTTCAACACCAGGACCATCACGGTGCCCAGCCTACTGAGCCAATAGGACGGGTCTGATAATCATCTATCCTTCTAACAACTATCGCATATGAGAAAGAAGAGACAGGATGGTAGGTCATATTTTGAGACATGCTGGATTGGTTAATTTGTTAGTGGAGGGAACAGTCGGAGGTGAGAACTGTAGAGGAAGACAGAGCTTAGAATATAAGAAGCAGGTAATTGAGGACGTGGGTTGTAAAGTATATGTAGATATGAAGAGGTTAGCACAAGATAGGAAGGGATGGAGTATTGCATCAAACCAGACGAAAGACTAATGACAGCTAAAAAGAAAATATGAGTCTGAAAAATCTTACTGTCCAATTTAACAAAATCTCATTTGCTGTCACTTAGACGCAACATCTGTGTACATATGGAATACGTTCACTAAAAAGTTTTTATCACCCTCCGCCCGATACCCATCCCAAAAAAGTGGGACGTACATTTCTTAGGTATCAGATATTTGATACAACTTCTGGATTTAACTGATATCCAGTTGAAATTCAGTTAGTCTCATTTGCAACCACACCAATTTCCATAACTATTCTAAGAACATCACAACACGTTTTACAAATATGTGGGCGTATTAAATGTTTATACTGTAAAAATTGTGTGTTCCGTAAATAAATTTCGTATCTTGTAAGAATTTTTCTTGAATTAGATACATGATTTAGTGACCAAAAGGCTAAAAATCTTGACACATTGTATTAATGATATATAAAAAAATGTGGAGATCATCGTAATTTTTTGAATTTTACTAATTAACAGTATATCAGGTATATGGATAATGGAAACAAAGAAACTGCCGCTGGGCACTAAAAATTGGATAGGATAGGGAAAAATAACCCGTCACTTATCACAGATGAAGGTAGGAGAGCGGGATAAACACGTAAGAAAAACACAAACAAATAAATTGTACAAAATTCGGTGAGAAACCTTATTCATTTGTGAGGCGAGACATATGGCGGGGGGGGATAGACGAATTCATGTGGTGGGTCAGGTTGTGATCACATCTTCCCCCCCGCCATATGTCTTACTTCTTACATGAATAAGATTTCTCACCGAAATATTGTACAATTTATTTGTTTTTGTGTTTTTTATGTGTTCATCTCGCCCTCCTACTTTCATCTGTTGTGACGGGTTATTTTTGCCTATTCCATCTAATTTTTAATTAACAGTATTGAACAATTAGAAACCCTTCCTCTTAAAATCCATAAGAATAAGCTATGGGTTATTATGGACTGCTTTCAAAAAGGTTTTAATTCCAGCTGTTGCCCCAATTTTGTTTACGTGGAGTGATCATGTACGATTTAAATCGATCATGCCACAATTAACATAAGGAAAAAAAGTAACTTAATTTAATAATAAGAAGCTGATAAACATTTAAAAAGGAGTAAAGCCATAAGCAAAAATAAGATAAGCTCTTTGATTGCGAGAATTAGGTTCAGACCAGAACTTCATGAATGGCGTTCAACGAAAAATGGATACTACCTTATGGATACTTTTAGCTTAAATTTTCTCAGCTTTCCGACTTCATATCAAAATTAAAATTACCCTACTTTATACACTGCACGTTATTCCAAATCCCATCAAAATCCAACCATCAGTTACTGTGTGAATTCCGTTCATTTAAACAGACAGAGAGACAAACAGACACAAATTTTAGAAACAGTTGGTCCCTTTTTGCAGAGCACTAAATTTATTTATTTTTTCCTAAACATATCTGAAAATAACAGAATTTCTTCCGGTTACAATTTTATTGTAAATATTGATTCTTTCGAACTGTAACAACCACCGTTGTAAAATAATTATTCATGAAATTGACTGCCTTCATAGTTCGTCGTTCTTCCAGCTCACATAATAATCTGTTGCCAATACAATTTGCAGCGTCATTGAACATCGCACGATGTTGTGAGTTTCATTTCTATATATACCATTCGTGATTATTCCTAAAAGTTCTGGAGAAATAGTTTATCAGTAAAGTTAGCCACAAAGACACCTTTTGCTCGGAGCGTGATAATGGATACTCATCACGAACGGACTGAATTGTTGTTCGCAAATATCGGACCTATCAGCAAAATATGCTGAAATTGCAAGAAGGTATCTCGTTCAAATACACATGTCAATGATAAAGAGCATTGTGTAATGGAACAGGGTTGAGCCAAAATGTGTACAACATTACACTATTAAAAATCAAGGTTGCATTACATTCTCCTTTTTGTAGGGAGAGTTGAACTTGGCAACTCACTTAAGTGGAGCAGGTAAGGACTTATCACAAGACAGAATTCTACAGACTTCAAACACGAAAATTTGAGAGGACGATTCTTCTGTTTATTTATCGCACAATTACTGCCGCAATGAAAGTAATTTTGTTGCAACACTTGTTTTTCTGTGCAACAAATATCTATAAGGCTGGTTCAAAAAGTAACGTCCTGGCGACCTAGGAACAGAAACCAGTACCCGAATTTCAGAAGTATTGGCCCTGGCTGCTGAGGCACTTGTCCCAATGCGACACAAGACTGTGAATGGCTGTCTCGTAACATTCCTTAGTAGTGAACCAGTTTCGCACTTACTGCTTGACGTCGTCGTCCGAGGTGAATCGTTTGTTCCTCATAGTCTTTTTTTAGGGGACCAAAAGGCGTATTCGCTGGGAGAGAGGCCTGGTCTGTATGAAGGGTGACCGAATTTTTGAATTTCTGCACGAGTGCCGTGATTGTGTTGGCCTTGCATTGTCGTAGAGCAGAACGATCTCACGGGTGGGCTTGTCTGGTAGTTTTGATTTGATCGCTTGGCGAAGGGTGATCAAGGTTTGCAAGTTACGCTGGAAATTCACTGTTGTCCCGTGCTGCAGGAAGTCTATCAAAAGGGAGCCGTCTGACGCGTGCTTCTGCTAGCTTTATAGTCACGTGACTTGCGCTCGTGACCTGATAGCGGCGGGCATGTGGACTTCCGCGCTCTTGTCGGAAACCCTTTCTGTTACTGACGCAACGGTATTACCATTCTCTCACCGGAAACACTGGGGGAAAAAATCTTATTTACAAACAATGATGCGAATCGAGGCTTTGTTTGATCCAATAGGGTCAATTCGCAAATAATAAAAAATAAATATAACGAATAAAGTAATTTGTCTCTAAAAACACATTGCGGTTAGCATTTTGTAGTTGTTAAATGCAAACAAACCCCATCAAATTAGATCCAATAACCAACACTTATCTCCCAGCTCTTGTTATGTACTTTTTTATTTATTTGTGGAAATTATTGCAGAATGCCATATTTGATTATTATGATAAATCGGTTATTGGAAGACAGGAGGAGACAAAAATAATTTTAACTGTTTATATACCTTATTTTCTGAAAAATGTAATTCTAGTTTTTAACATCGTACAGGACTGAAGACAAAAGACAAGAGGACCACAACATGGCTCACAATTATAGTTATTCTTAGGGGTAGTACCCACTGGGACATTTGTCGCTATAAACTACACGGATTCAATGTCGCGATGCTGCCCCGCAACGAAGAGTCATGACCACACTGCCAGAAGCATTCGGTCTCTGTTTCAGGAGAATGTTCTTGGTGTCAAGATGTCAGATAATTTCACACTTGCGGAAGGATCAGTAGCACTTGTTTTGCTCATTAAAGAAAAGATGCAAAAGGAAAAAGAATGTCGTGGTAGTTGTTTAAGGAGGGAAATATTCATGCCCGTAATTTACCCGGTTCGGTTTCTGAAATTTTGTGAGGATGACTCAAACTGATTTTGAAAGTCTTTTGGGAATGTTCTGGTACCGGATTTGCAAACTAGAGACAACCTATTTCTCTTGATATCAGCTGGCTGTCACATTCTGATTCCTTGCCAAATGTTAAGATTCCTACAATTGTCTAATTTACACCATAAAAATTTCGAAGTACGTGATATCATACTTTGAACAATGTGTATATTTGTGTTAGAAAGGTAGGAACGAAATAGTTTATTTAGCAAAAGTTATGTACTACAAGATACAAATTTGAAGGAAAAACTCTGTACTATGTAAAATATGATTGCATGGAATAACTACATTCTCTATCATTCTGACCATCAGAATTTAGCGCATAAACTGTAAGTTTCGATGTGCAATTACTGTCAGAATGTAATTACAGAGCAAGAGTTTTGTGATTTTGAGACGTTTCACAGAGGGTGAAGGAATTGTTGGTTTGATTGCCTAACTGAAGGATTCTGAGGCGTTGAATGCAAGCCCCTTTGTTTTTAGTCAACAATATTTTTGATTTCCTGCTTGTTTTTCCTTATGACTTTCTAGGTCGAGGTCATTAGAGGTGGGAAAGGAAAGGATTAGCAAGGAAAGCGCGTGTCACTGTTGTTAAAAAAGGTTTCAAGGGATCGAGTGGATTTGCCTTTATAAATGTTGTCAGTCGAGACAGGAAGACATGCTGTGTTTTGGCAGTTTGTTCCTGACAGTAGCCGGCCTTGACGCTATTTGCAGCGCTTCCGGAAATAGACCTCAGCTGGCCTCTCTCCTCAGTACAACGACCAGCGGATGCCTTCTTTGTGGAGGAATGATTTAGCGTCCTGCAGGAAGACTCTAAATCAGAATTAGTATCGAGGAAAGCTGAACCCAGCTGTATAGGAGCCTCTCGCTGCAAGGGCAGCCGGTTTGATTCCGGCTTACACCATGTGCGTCTCTGTGATTTAGGTACTGTTTAGAAAGAGATAATCCATACGCGTACTATGATTGAATAGATCATTTTTCTGTAGCTATTTGTATTGACCCAATAGACTTTCTCCAGTTTTTAAGAGAAATCTCAAATTAGATGTTGGCTCAAATTTTTTAAAAAAATTTGCTATCTGAATGAAAAAAACTACAATATCCTTAAAATTGTCCTTTTTTTAAATGTGTTTCACACAATGGCTTTGTAATTTCCCTTATATTTAAAAACAAATAAAGATTACGACTACAAAAAAGTAGAAAACAATACAAGTGTCCGTTCATAGCAAGGGAGAAAATTTTCTTGAGTTTCAATCTTCATTGTCATCTTATAAAAACTAAAAGTTAATCACCAAGTTTTGATAGCTGAAAGACCAAAATGAAGACTATCTGCTCCGTAAGTCGTATTTTCAGTAGACTAATTATTACTTACATAACGTTTATACATTTCGAAAAAGCTTTTAGTTATATAATTATTAACAATATCAATTATATTACCAAAAACTTATAACCAGTCAATGACTTAAAAACCTGTTAGTGTGACAATTTTTCACTGTAATTTGTAAATACATATCATCTCATGTTAGTTACGATATATGAGTGAATTTTGCAAACAGTTTAATTACTGCATTTGCCAATAGTTTCAATAGAAAGAAAACCAAATATATAATTTTAGTAATTATGGATAACTTTGTCGCCTTACTCATCCATACACCAAATATATAGTATTTTCTCAGTTATTCTTAGTTACCAAATTCCAAGAACAAATTCATTCACAGAGTAAAATGGGTTCTGAAACAAAAACTCTTTCAGTTTGGACCTAAAGTCGTTAGGATTTCGTAGATAACAGTTTATTTCTTTCGGTAAGACATTGAATAAGGAAACTCCAGTAAATGTTATCCCTTTCTGTAGAATTGAAAGTGACTTGTAAATCTTGTTAATATTATATTTATTTCTAGTATTATGGCTATGTATGTCAGCATTAAGATTGAAGTGCTCAGGATTTTCCAATACAAATGATAGTAGTTAGTATAAATACTGTACTGCCATTATAAGTACACCTAGATTTCTAAATAGATATCTGCATGACGTCCTTGGGCTTGCTCCACAAATAATTCTTACAGCACGCTTTTGTGATTTAAATACCCTCTGTGCTTGCGAAGAGTTTCCCCAGAAATAGATGCCATAAGTGAGCAGGGAGTGAAAATATGCAAAATATACTAATTTTCTTGTTTCTATATTAGCTATTCTAGATATTACCCTCAGCGAAAATTTTGCAGGATTCAGTTTTTTAAGAAGTTGTTGAATATGTTGCTTCCTGTTAAATCTGCAATCTATATATACACCCAGGAATTTTGTGAAACTGCTTTTATTGATTGCTTTTCCTTCGGATATCACATTATAGCTGTCCTTTATTTTATTTTTTGTAACAAGTGGAAGTAACTGTGTCTTTCCCACATTAAGTATTAATTTGTTAGCACTAAACCACCTGCTAATTTTCTTTAGAGCGTCATTTGCAGTGTTTTGAAGGTTTTGTACTGATGGGTCTTTCAATCTATTCGACATCACGTGGTGGACAAAGAGAAGCGTTAGTTTTTTTCGGTTGCCTTAAAGCTCGTCGAAAGCAAAGTCGTTAAAGTCGGAATTGCAGAGTTCTCAAGGAACAGGAAAAAATCGGTTGTGATCTGTTCTTAAGGAAACGTCTTGGCATTCGCCTGGAGTAATTTCGGGAAACCAGACGCTCGCTCAGTTTGGACTGACCTGCATTAGCAGTTCCGTGACTAGAATATATCGTGGTAGGAGTGAGCGAGCGGTCAAATAGTGGATCATAACATATGAAGAATATATTTATTTTCTACTGGTGTAAGCCGGTGACCTTTTTTTGCGTATCGTCACTGGTCTAGAATAGTTCCAGTTTTAGGGTCAAAGATTATGACAGGTTTACCTGATCTTACCAAATTAGAACTTGACTTGTGTTTCACCCTTAGGGTAAATAAAATCTCTTGAGGTTGAAGACCTCAGAAGTATCAGTAGACGTTGGTATTAAACACGAACAGAAACGATCGAGCTATGGTGTAATTGTTTCAAAGGTCGTAGACTCGAACTTACCGAAATACAAACTTGTATTTGACCCTTAGAGTTCACTCTGTTAAATTTAAAGAATTACTGTTTGCTTTGAAAGCATCTCGTTGTATTTTATTGAGGCTGGTCATTCATAATGTAATCTTTGGTCATAGTGTTTATAACTTTGTGCAGATTTCAGATTATTAAACAGTTGAGCAACTCCGTAGAAATGAATTGTTAGAATACTCGATTCAGTATCATATTTGGTCTGATGTCCTCTTTAAACAACCTAATAACTCAAGTACAATGAACATGAACAAAGACCATTAACGAAAGTGGTCAGTATATTACGAAAAAAGTAAATAAATCGTAATTTATAAACTTTGGTCAAGCAACAACATTAGCGAAAGTTTTAATTAAAGTGAAATTTAGCTTAGGATGGAATGACAATTGGCAATCCTGGTTACAGCAGAGACCATGTGTAATTTAAGTTTTTAAAAAGTTTTTTTTAACCTGCTTTCATTAGAAACATGTTACTGAAAATCAGTTCCGTATTGTTGTTGTTTTTTGTTTTGTTTTTTTGCCTTAAAGTTTATCGATATTTTTTAACTATGAAAGGCTGCGAAAAGCGAACTTAATGAATATATTATGACAATTAATTTCGTAGCAGTAGCTTGCTATTAAGATGTGGACATAATCTCTAATTTCGTCTAATAATATCTCTGGTGGCTGTTAATTTGCGAGCGAAGACTGACACGTGACACCGATATCGAGCTAATAGCTGTCGAGGTGAGTGAGTGAGCGACTGTGAAACACGTGTAAAGGAATTAAGTTATTACAGATTATATATGTAAATCATTTCTTTGGATTTTCTAACAGGTTCTTATACTCGCATATGTCACCATAACTATTTAAAATTAAACTAATAGACCCTATGTAAATTATAAATATTACTAAAATGTTGGAAAGCTTTTGTTATTATTATTATTATTTTAAGTTGCCATCGGCCTTGTAGACATTCAGCCAGCTAAAAGTGTAAAGTATTTTGATTCTTTTCACGTCTATATGTGATTTTCCACACAAACTGAATCCAAGTAAGACACAACACTTAATAAAAACCACCCATGACCTAGGTCGGATTCGAACGGGTGAACCAGGTACGGGCTACCCTTACAACAGGGTTGGCGCATGTTGAAAAATTACAGCCTGCAGGTAACGAGACAGTACTTTTCCACAAATTAAGGAATTTTTTTTCAAGTATTCACGATTGTAATGAAAGAGCACTGGTAAGACAATTTTAGGGTTGTGATTTTATTTGGCAGTTTACTTCGTATATCTCTATATGTTTCAATACTGCTCGGCAGTATATCAGTTAAGAACTGTAGATCTTCTTAAGATGAATATACAAAGCATTACTTCTTAGTTAGATAATCGTTTTTAAATTAAATTTTATCAAATATTTTTATGCTCGATTCCTGACTGCTCGTCGTAGTCCTTACGAAAGCATCACAGAATTGTTATTGTCTGGTAGACGGACAATTTTGGTTGAGTTGCAGACATCCACTTTCATTTACGAGTACGATCAAATTCTTCGTCGACTAACCTGTATGGGTTGAGGGAGAGATAAAATGAGATAAATAAGCCGTATGGATGGTTATGTGAATTCTTTATTCCCTCATGCCATTCGTAATTTGAAGAGAAAAGTTCAGTTTTGATTCGAAACACTGTCTACCATCTATAATTTTGTGAATTTCAGAATATAGAATAATGAAACTGGGTGTGTAGGGAAATTGCCAACGTAAAATGCCCTCAATCTCAATTAAAATTGAATTAAATTAGAATTTAAAAAAATATTAGTTTATGGTTGTATAAACTGAGCTAGAAGTACTGAATACTTTAGTGATTCGGATGGTGTGATTCAGGAGCGATGCTATTGGCTGATAGATTTCATGGTCTAATTTAGAAGCGAGTGTAACCTTTTGATTATAATTTGTTTATTAAGCCTGCATGCATTGCATAAGCTGTCAGTTAAGGTAATTCAATTTGTTTAATGTCGTTAGAGTATTGGTATAGTATTTCTTTATCCAGTTTATAATACCATGGAGGAAGGAAATATATGGAGGAGAAGTGACGTTAAATTGGTGAAGCAGACTCGCGCATGCACAGTGGCGGCAGCGGCGATATTGCGCTTCCAAACAATTGCGATGTTCCCAGTATATCCCGAAAACTAAGCAAGATATCGAAAAATTTTATTCTTTATTTTCGATTTGTCTCGTCGTGTTACATAAGAATCGATCATTAAATTTGACTTTTGCGAAATTTTTCTTCTCCATTTCAACTCAAGACACCTCACTTTTGATACAGTATATCTCTAGAACTAGCTGAGATATCAAAAAAATTTATTTATTATTTTTCATTTGTATCGTCTTTTTAAATAAGAATCCATCATCAAATTTGACTTTGACCAATTTTTTCTTCTCAATTTCAACCAAAACCATTACACATTTGGGACAGAATATCTCGAAAACTAAGCAGGATATCAAAAAATTTTATTCTTCATTTTTTATTTGTCATATCGAGTTACATAATAATCCATCACCAGATTGCGGCGCACCTTTATCCTAGAGTCCCCTTGAGGTTTTTGTACATATTCCCCGTGTCTGTATGGAAGCGGCCATGCCCCCTCCACTCCGGCCATGCTCCCCCACTCCTCCTCCACCCTGCTTCACTTCAATGCATGGTTAAGGTCTCTTGCGTCGTCTCCATATATTTCCTTCCTCCATGTATAATACAGGAGTTTATAATACAGGAGTGAAGTTGTTCTTGATTGTTTGACATCTATAGCCTGATTTCAAATAGACAGGAAAATTTAATTAGTTTCGATGATAGTTTAGTGAAAAAGCGAGGTTAACCGTACTGCAGTTGATCAGTTAGTAAGAAAAGTTGGCGGCAGAATCATGCTTGAAGAGATAGAAATCTCAAGTAGGCCTATTTTCCCCAGCTCGGAAAATTCGTAGATCCGTCACTGGCAACATATTATGAGCGATCACATCAAAAAGCCTTTAATACCGCAAACAATTCGGCGGACATCTCCTTCCAAAGCAAGGTTATGTAAGATTTCCTCGTAAAATGAAAAAGTGGTATTTCAGTTGTTTATTTTTTCTAAAACGTTGACGAGTGTTTGGGAGAAGTAGCTTCCTTCTTTATTATTTTAGAGAAAACGAAAGGACTGAGACTGAACCATTATTTGAGAAGTTTCCTTTTCCCCTTTTTTGAAAAAAAAAAATGATTTCCCTTTTGCTGTTTGAACTCTTTCTGTGAATATGCCACGTGAAATTGAACTATTTAGATAAGAAAAAGACAATGCGCCAGTAATTTTTTACAATTAATTTTATATATAAAAAATCTGGAACTTTATCAATGCTCGATTAAAATTTAGTTCATAGCTGCTCTATAATTTTTAATAGTTCATTTTTTGACGGAATAAAAAAAAGTTTTCATACTTACAGTGGACTATAGCTTCAGCCTACAAGCTGAAATTATCAATATTTTTCCTAATTCATCAGGAATGTTTGAATTCATAACGTGGGTAGGAAATATGATTTAATTTTGCTTATATTTGTGATTGTTATTAAGTTGGATGTATTATTAAATACAGAAATAGATTGAAATATTTGCGATACTTTTAAGACATTCAGAGTTCAGAGACCCCACACATGTTCAAACGGGGATCTTGCTGGTCACGGCAGTATCTCAACATAAGGCAGACAGTTCATATAGACACACGTGCCGTGTGTGAACGAGCATTGTCATGTTGAAAAATGGCATCGCGATATTGTCGCATGAGGAGTAACACATGAGGACGCAGGATGTCCATGAAACACCGTTTTTCTGTCAGAGTTTCCTCAATCGCTACCAGCCCTGAAGTCATACTTGATGGCTGCCGACACCATGACGTCACGAGTGACACCACTGCGCCTCCCCAAAACAAGGAAGAATGACACCTCTCTCCAGATCGCCGGCGTTGATCATCCGCGGTAGTGAAGAACCGCGATTCATCGCTGAACACAGTGCGACACCATTCTTCGGCAGTGAATGCTTCCCACTCACGGCACCACTCTAAACGAAGCCGTTTGAAGTTTTTGTTGTGGTTTTAACGGCAGCTACGCGTGGGACCTAAATTTCCTACTCCGACCAATGGCGCGAGATAACACAGAATGTTGCAGCGAGTCCATTACATGCTTGGTGCACAAAACGGAAATCCTCCCTTCTGGTGGTCAGACGTGGTCGACCGGAACTTTGACATTGAGTATGTCTGTCCTCTAGTTCCCATGCAGTTCAGTATCTACCCACTGTCACATCCAAATGCCTCACAAATTTTGATATTTCCCGATTCGACCAGCCGGTCAAATGGAGGCCCGCAACGAGACCCCTTCCAAACTCTGTCATGTGCTGATAACGCTGTCTCACCCCAGTACGCAGCGTCTCCGTGTCATTCACAACGATCACTCAACATCTGAAGCCGTGCACGCAGCTTCTTTACCCTACCAGGCTGGCGACAACACTAATACATTCTAGCGGCCTTTTTACATGTCACAGAGATTAATATAATAATATTTAATTTAATTAAATTGCTATGGATCTCACACCCCAGGGTCAATTTCCCTACACACTCATCTTATCCCTTTCCTGCACCCACCTACATTTGCCCTCTGCAAATTTCAGCTTTAAATTCTCTCAACGTTTTTGGTAAAAAATTCATAATTTCTCTTGGTAACTTATTCAAATCCCTGACACCCTTACCCATAAAAAAGAATCTTCCTATGCCCTTGAATCTGAAACCGAGTGTCAGCTTGTGGTCATGGTCATCTTTTCCCTTCCATGAATTACTTCTAATTCTTACACCAATATCTTTCCATTCCTCATCACTAATATACGACTTGTACACTCCCATGACCCCTCTTCACCCTCCTCCTTTCTTCCAATGAATCCCATTCCAGCTCTTTTACCACATCTGCTACTGATTGCATTCTGCGACGATTTCCATAAACGAATTTAGCAGCCCTTTTTTGCACCCTCTCCAACTCCTGTATTTGATATTCAAAAGGTGGGTCCCATACTACACTACCATATTCCAACAATGGTATGACCAAAGTTTTGTAACTCAATTCCTTTACTTCTCTCGTACATCCCCTCATCACTCACTCCAACAAGTGCAGTATTTTGAAACCTTTTCCTACTACCTGACCAATATGTCCTGCCCAGTTAAACTTGTTATCAAAAGTAATGCCAAGATATTTACATTTCAAGTCTTCCAACAAGCATTTCTTTCCCCACCTTATAATCGTAATCAACCTTTAGTTTTTTATTTGTGTATCTAATAAGCTGACTCTTCTTTGCATTCATCTTCATCCCAACCCAACTAGATATCCTGTTCAGATCACCCTGCAACTGTTTACAATCCTTTACCGTTTTGATCCTTTTATATTGCATTTTATCATCTGAAAACAATCTAATTTCTGATAATAAACAATCAACACAATTATTAATTAGAATAATGAATAGCAATGGTCCCAATACGCTACCCTGAGGTACTCCCATTTTTACTTCAACTCTTTTGCTACTGTATTTCCTACCGAATTGTCGGCAAGCGCATATAAAATCCATAAAATCCACTGTGCGTGAGTTACTGAACGCATTGAGGCCATATTCGAACCATATGTTACTGAGGTGGCGACTAAGGTTTTTAGTTATGTTACCTCCCGATAGGTGGCGCTGGAGTCTAACGTTTATATTTATAGGCCGATTTTATTAATACTTGCAGGAATCTACGAGGGTTGTTTTTTAAGTAAGGGCCGTTTTTTTTTTTTTTTTTTTTTTTTTTTTTTTTGTAAAAAAACTTTTATTTTCTGATTCTACACACTTTTACCTATTTTTCTACATAGTTGCCTTGTATATTTAAGCACTCGTCATACCGTACAACTAAGTTTTTAATTCCCTCTTCAAAGAATTCGGCCGCCTGCTCCGACAGCCAAGAGTTCACGGCCGCTTTCACTTCATCGTCGTCATTGAAGCGCTGCCCGCCAAGATGGTGTTTCAGGTACCGGAAAAGGTGAAAATCGCTAGGAGCAAGGTCGGGGCTGTATGGTGGATGGTCCAAAACTTCCCAGCCAAAAGAATCAATAAAATCCCGAGTCTTTTGAGAGGTGTGAGGCCTAGCGTTATCGTGCAGGAGCAAAACTCCTTTTGTCAGCATGCCGCGCCTTTTGTTTTGAATTGCTCTGCGGAGCTTCTTTAGAGTTGCACAGTAGGCATCTGAGTTGATTGTCGTTCCTCGTGGCATAAAGTCCACTAGCAAAACACCGCGCCGGTCCCAGAACACAGTTGCCATAATCTTGCGCTTTGACAGCGTCTGTTTGGCTTTGACCTTGACGGGTGAGGTTGTGTGTCGCCATTCCATCGATTTTCGCTTGCTTTCGGGAGTGATATGGGATACTCATGTTTCATCTCCAGTGACAATTTGACTCAACATGTCATCCCCTTCTTCCTCGTAACGAATCAAAAAGTCCAATGAAGTGGCAAATCTCTTCCTTTTGTGGTCCTCTGTGAGGAGTGTGGGTACCCACCGAGAACACAGTTTCTTAAACTTTAGGTTTTCAGACACAATTTTGTACAAAACCGATCTTGAAACTTGTGGAGATTCCAAAGAAAGAGTGGAAATTGTGAATCTTCTGTCCTCACGAATCTTTGTTTCGACTGCAGCCACCAAATCATCAGTGATCACAGAGGGCCGGCCTGAGCGTTCTTCGTCATGGACGTTTTGACGGCCATTTTTAAACTCTCTAACCCATTGACGCACTTAACCTTTACTCATTGCATTCAAGCCATAAACTTCTGTTAACTGACGATGAATTTCTGCAGCTGATAGGCTTCTCGCGGTCAAAAAACGTATCACTGACCGTATCTCACACGCGGCGGGCGATTCAATAATCGTAAACATTATAAAGTAGCACAGCGATGCGTACACGTCAGCTACAGAGCTGCAACTGACATCAGTGTGAACGGGAAGGATGCCGGCAAGTGGCGCGGTGGATTATTGCGGCGTCCGCGCGAACTACGGGACTATACGCGCGAACGGCCCTTACTTAAAAAACAACCCTCGTATTTAATATTGTTTTGTAAAGCTTTGTCGCAGTCGAAATGTCTACCACATTCCAGCACCACCTATTGGAATGAAGTTGAACTAAAAACCTTACTCGCCACCTCAACATTTGGCGTGAATATGGTCTCAATAAGTACATTTGTTGGTCAGTGACGATACGGTTTACTCTCACACAATGGATTTTATGTATAAAGATTACTGACAATTTGCCACTAAAAAGACTTACTCGAATAAGATAATTGCTCCTGCGGGAGATACCGTGTACATGGTAAGTGCTCCGTAAGACGTGATAGCCTCCAGAGAACACCCAAAAGATTGTTCACATTTTCTCTAAAAATTATAGTAGTTTATATTTTATTTATAGTATGTCCACATTTTTTAATTTTTCTTTTTTGTTTCATCAAAAGGTACGCTGAAATACGTGTAAATTAATTTATTTTGAAGAATATTTTTCTTCTTCTTAAGTTCCGGCGAAGTAATAACTAGAAAATTATGAAAACAATACTCACAAATGCGAGCCAAAACTTGTAGAAAAAAGAAAACAGCAAGTCAACAAGATCACTAACCAGGTTTGGCAGAGATAAGCCGAGGAAAATGTAGGTGTCCGCGTATGAAACACAGGCTTCTGGGTGCAAATCCCAGCAGGGTTAGAAATTATTGCGCGATTTGTTTTGATCATATGAGAACTCCAGGAGGCTCCCTAGTTTCCACGTTTAACTGTAGGTTCAGCACCGACAGAGGGCGGATCAAAACTCTGTCACCAAATCAATAAGACTATACGAATTTATGTTTTCTTCACTAGCAAACTTGTCCCAATATTTGGACATAGCTTTCAAAATGGAATTAAACTTAAATTGAATTAACATATTACTGAAATCTTCATTTCACAATGACAATTTTAATGGAATGTGTTAAGACAATGGCAAAGAGACCTGCCATCATCAGTCTCCAGCACTGGAGAAATCTTATGTCGTTTTGGGTATCATTAGAAATATTTTAGCAAAGATATATAACATATTCAAAGACAGGCTTTTTGTATTGAATCTGATTTGCTAAACAATATGCTTTGAATACAGGAGGCAGGTTCATTAGAAATAACACGATCAAATCGCTTTCTCCTATGTGGATAAGAAAGAAAAAGTAAAAGATGTTAATAAGATCTCAAAGTAGTGTACGGTAGTTATGCTTACTTCCAAGCAGCGATAAGAATGTGAAACAGATCAAACAAAATATTGATTGTCAAATATCAATGTAGACGGTTTAAGTTTCTCCCATTCAGATAAGTAAATTGCGTATGGCATTGTTGGCCAAAGACCTGTAACAGTTGTTCAGATCGCTAAAAACAAGGTTTTCGATTTTCAGGTCAATCTGAGTCTGATATAGACTGGTAAAAAGAAGACTTGAAACTTTAGGTGTAATCTGGACCTAGCAGAGTCCTAATGCTCCCGAACAGAACAAGGCTTCGACAAAGATGGACATAAGTTTGAAAGCCCATAAAAATTATGGCTGACGGTCTTGGATTCGTACCATTAAACTCAAGCTTCTAAAAGAATCTTTAACCTCCAGAGTACCGTACACTTTGTTTGGTTGCAGACGATGCGGACGGAGTGCCTGCAACGTGAGCTGGCAGACAGCATCGTGCGGATGGAGCCTCTGGACTCCCTCCGGCTGCTGCTGGCAGGTGGAGCGCGGGCCAACGAGCCCGTCACGGAGCAGGGGCTGCGGCCTCTCCACTACGCCGTGTGGCAGCGCTACCCTGCAGCGGCCACCCTCCTGCTGGTCAGGGGTGGTGACGTCAACGCCAGGGACGACTGCGGCTACTCGGCGCTGCACCTCGCCGCGGAGCACGGGTAAATACACTCGTGTCGATGACAGCATCAAATATCACGTAGTTTTTCCGCCAATGCGATGGCTTTGTCAGTAGCTGATTGGAGGTGAAATTGGGATACATTCACTCCGATTTGTTTCTCTCTCCCCGCATGAAGATGTGCTATCTGATTGTTCTCCCAGATACCCCCATCAGGCAATATTATCTTTGGAACGACCAACTCCTACTCGAAGCCTATTTAGCTACTTCCATATCGGTCCATGGTTGTTCAGAACCATGTGGTAGACCCTCTTTTGGCTTGATCCACTCGATATCATGTTGCACTCTCTTATCTAAAGCCAAATTCTTTCATTGCTTGGTGCTCCATTTACTGGCTTTGAAGTCCGCAGGAAGCTTGATCAGTAATTTAGTCTCGATGGCGCTGGTGTATAGCCATGTAGAGAGTGTCAGGCATCTTCATTCACTCTGAGCTTTGCCACACCAGTGGCAACTTCCCTGCGTATGTCTCCAGGGACGATGCCAGCTAATATCTCCACTTTCCCCAAACACAATGGTCTGAGGCAACCTGTGATGAACCAGCATGTTCTGTGGAGCGCAACGTCTATTGTCTTAGCATGACTTGATTTTTGCCACACAGGACACACATACTCTGCTGCGGAGTAGCATAATGCTAAGGCAGAGGTGCCGATGACGCTTGGGTTAGCTCCCCAGCTAGATCCGGTCAACGTGCTTAAGATATTTTTGCTTGATGATACTTTCATCTTGCAACAATGGTAAATACACTGAAAATATACATCATTGTTTATTACCATAATTATGGAAAGCTTAAAAATTAATTATTTTCTTTTACATCATCGCCATGTTTTTCTACACATTTTTTGTAGACATTCCTCCAGTTTTTGTATCCTCTTGTCATTGAATGTCTTTGCCATTCTGTAGAGGAAGCGTTTTTTTTTTTTTTTTTTTTTTTTTTTTTTTTTTTTTTTTTTACTTATTGTTTTATGTCTTGTTGACGGCTAAGGTCATTAGAGGCAGGATGAGACTGCGGACAAGGAACAGGAAGGAACTCGGCCATGGCCTTTTTGAAGGAACCATCCCGGCGTTTGCCTGGAGTGATTTGGGGGAAACCATGGAAAACTCAAATCTGGATGCCCGGACGGGGATTCGAACGCGCGTCCTCCTGAATGCGAGGCCAGAATGTTAGCCATTCACCCACCACACTCAGTTAGAGGAAGCGAGTAACCTCTTCTTTGACTTCATGATCAGTCTGAAAATGTAGGCCACCCTAATGTTTCTTCAATCTTGGGATCTAGTGGTAATCACTATGGGCTAATTCAAGGCTGTATGGAAGGTGGGGGAATGACAGGCCAGCCAAATGTCTTCATTAGGTCCTAGATTTGAGAAACATGGTGCATGGTGTCGAATGTTGTGAAACAGTTTCACACTATTGCTCAGTTTTCCTCTGGCTGTTTTGGATGGATTATCTGAGTTTCTACAGCATTTTGAAATACCTCTCTGATTTTATTTTTTTCCTAGTAGGCATAAATACAAGTATCTTGTAGAAGTACATTTAACATTGCCTACTAACTGCAAAGCAGTAAAAGGAAGTATAATATATGGTTCATTACTATATATCTGGGATCTGTGGCCCCTTGCCTTGACAGCAAATCAAATTACACTTTGGAACTGTTTATCCAAGCATTTTTACCTATTTTTAAATGTTCCTTATCAACTTTAAGAGTGTAGATGCAGTAACTTTATTTTTGTTAGATATCTCCAATGAGTTGTAAATGTAATGTATGCCAGGTGCAAGTACATGGTTCCTGCTTCATAAACATCTGGTAGCATCTGAGAACATGATCCCTAATTAGAATATCATTGATGGTGTAAGTGGAAAAAATGTGTGTGTTGGGGTGGAGTTGTCAGTGAGTCATTAGAGCTGAAACAGGATTGTTTGCACGTAAGGAAACGGTAGTAGCGAAATTATGGATTACTAAATAAGGCATCAGATATGGATCCACCTGAAGACCAATAAAAGTTTGTTTTCATTAGTCTTAGTTAATGCTTCATCATAAACTTCGCTACACTGTTTCCTTTATACTGTACTTGCAATCATTCATATTAGTATGAGCCTGTTGGTCGTGATTCTCAACTGTATTAAATGCATTTTGGCATTTTTAAATATTGTAAGTAATTTTTTATTTACCATAGTCTTTTAATGCACAAGCTTTCACCAGTTTTTCAATAGATCTGGAAATGGTAAACAGTACATTGAAAGTTCCTAATTCAGTCATCTGTATTTATATTTATTAACAAAATAACTTAGCTTAATACGCTTAGCTGTACAAAACTGATCAATCCCACTTCTAATCCAACTTTACCTTTTCTTACCTCTGTAAATAATTTCATTCACACACAATTTAATAGAAAGAAATATCGTTGATGTATAATTTTTATTTTAAAATAAAAAATACCCATTTATTTTGGGGTCACATATTAATTATTTTCTGAATAGGTTATTGTAGAGTATTGTTATCACAATTCTATTAGTACTATTAAAATAATTTACAAAAAATAAAAAATTTAAAAAATCAACAAAAATCTAATAACTATTCAGAGTCAACAGTGTCATGGGATAATCATAATGTTATTTTGTCTTTTGGCTTTGCGTAGTTGATTATTTGTGTGTTTTAGAGAATTTGCTTGGATATAGAGGTGTAGTATGACACCAAGATTGTAGGCATTACAGGAATTATAGGAGCTTCAAATAAGAACACCTAACTTTGTATGTGGGAATTGCTGTAGAACGTAGATGACAAAGAAACTGATATAAAAATAGAACAATAAATTAGAAAAATTCAAAATACAGTTTTAGCATTTGCTGCACACAGCTCTTAAAGATGGTAATTTTACAGTTACTTGGAGTTGGTGTCATTGCTGCTGCAGCAAGGAGCCCGAGTAGACTACCGCGAGCCAACTGACGAACCTTTTCCGCGGACTACTCTGTGTGATGAGCCATTGCGCTTGGCAATCAGGAACAGGTACGTTTAAAATATGAACATAATCTATGAAGTGGTAATTTTCAATTGTAATTGTTCTTCTGTAATTGTATCTCATTTACAATCAGACCTTCATGGTTGTACTTTCTGATTGCATTGTAAAAATGTGATATTTTAACAGCTAGCCCTGCCCTCTTCTTTAGGTGTAAACCCATCTGCACTGGTCAGTGGACTGACAGCTGTTCGCCCATCGACTAATGTAACTGGGTTTACACCTGAAGAAGACAGCAAAGCTAGAAATTGAAATATTGTGTTTTTACAACACAACCTGGTAGTACATCCGTGAAAATTTAATTGCAACTATATGCCAGAAATGTTTGCATTCTTGTATGTCATATATGTATGAAAATTTTTTATCATAATTCAGTAGCAAACATAATCAGGACATTTCAGTGCCTCCATTAAATTAATACAAAATGATTGTGACTTCATAAACTTGTATAAAATTATATAATTTTTTTTCATATTTAACTGCCAAGATTCTTACTGTCAATGGTTTTTCTACAATTGCTAGACAGTTTGATTTAATAACTAGAATTCCAATAAGTAAAGTTTAAATCAAAGAACTGTAACATCCATGACATTAACTGGGACTTTTGTAGACTATCTTCTGAAGCTTCATTTTTGGTTAAAAGATTCTGATATTTCCTCTTTTTGGCTGAATTGTTGGGCCTAATTGTTATGGGGACATGAATGATTTAGTCCATGTTGAGAACATCATTTTTGTTCGTCATTCTAGTTTTTTTGATTAGGTTGGTTATGTATCTTTCCTTATCAATGGTCAATAATTACTGTCATTGAGGTGTTTTTTCTTATATGATATTTGGTTAGAAAATAACTGGACTAATTTTTTTACGCTGGTAATATTGGTGTCGTGTAGTTGGCGGCAGGGGAGAGGGCAATGAGCTTGAATACCCCCTCTATCTGTTCTGCCATTTTGATGAATGTATAATTTCTAGTTCGTATGCAGTGGTGGTGTAAATTTGATTGGGTATTTACTCTATGTTGGAAAATGCTTTGTGTCAATGCTGAGTTGTGAGTTAATGTGAAATTTGTGAAATCTGCTGCAAGAAGTGGATGGTGATGATCACTTATTGTGAATTCAGGTTTTTGAGTGGGTAAAATGATACAAAGAAGGCCCAGAAGACATCACATGTAATCTCTGTGTTGGGGGTCCACAAGCAGTAAAAACAGATGGAAACATCGTAAACTTTGTTAAGATCATTAGAAAAAAATGTACATCTGAATATTTCAGCAATCAATGAATTAACAGATATTGATAAAGAAAGTGTTCTTCAAATTTTACATGACAGTTTCAATATAAGTAAAGCATGATTGTGTAGACTTCCATGGTCATTGTACATATTATCATGGCAAGCAGCACGATGGCTGAAAGGTTAGGTTTTAATAAATCGATGCGACTTCATGTGGAGAACCAAGTAAAGTAAAGCATGTACAAAGTTAGTACTAAAAAACAATTCCTACCAATCAATGACTATTTCCTCTGACACACTAAACAATATCTGACAAAATCTGACAATACCTTTCAGGAAGTGTAATAACTTGTGATGAAACATGGTTTTGATTTCTTTTATCTATATTTATTGGATTTTTCACATTGATTGGGTGCCTGAAAGTCAACGTAAATCAATTTAACTGAAAACAGATCTTGACCATCCTCATGAACATGCACAGTGCTCTTTCAGCCAAGGGGTTTTAGTGAAATATGGAATCCCTGAATTAGAGCATCCAACCCTCATCTAGCTCACTCCATATGACTTCCCTTCCTTCCCCCCAAGTGAATAATAAATTGAAAGGAAAGTCTGTTGATGCAGAGAAGATAAGATTAAAGAAGGACAGGATAAAATTATCAGAAGATAGCCAGCAACACGGCTTGCATTGGGCGAAAATTCGAATGGCGTGGTGTAGGTATTAAGGGGTTAGGGTTTGAATGTTAAAGATCAAAAATAAAATGTTTCATAAATTCAGTCTGGTTTTCTTATAGTCATACCTTATATCACTGATACTAGGTGGATTGTGTCAATGCTTCCCACCCCCTTAATCTAGTACTGTCACACCTTAGTCTGAGAGAAGAGATCAAAAGGGGTATGATACACTGTTTTGATTGTATAATGTGGATGGTACAAAACCCTACTTCCAAGACAAGTTAAAGGATAGCTTAAGAAGTCACTCAAGAGAAAGGACTCATGGAAAATGGTGGGATTATATTTAGAAAGAGACTGAAATTGGAGATGATAATTGGGAACTAACAGTGAGAGAGGAATTTTGGATGTAAAATGGAAGATTTAGATTCCTGACCCATTGGATTGTAACAGAACCACATTCATATGTATGTAGTAGGGATATCTTGTGGGCAGATAAATATGAACTGCTAATTTTCAGCTATAATAATAATAAAAAAACCTGATGTCATAATTCTAAGAGAATAAATAATCAGAAGAAAGTATTTCTTTCTCAGTACATAGCAACTAATATTTATTTTGATGTTAAAATACTATCACTTGGAATTTAAAAGCACTTCAGGTAAAATTCTTTAATTTTTTCCTATTATTTTTTAAACAAAAAATAATCTGGTAAATTTAGAAGTATGTGTAGTTGAATTGGGATCTATATGCTCTTAAAGCAAATAGAAATTTAAAAATTATTGCAAGCAAATTTGCTTTTCATTCCAGAACATTTCCTAAATGCCATGGTACAGTAAAAAGACATAAAATAGAAAAGAAACATAAAATGAACCCATCATTCTCCAAAAATTTGATTGGAGAAGTGTTGCTATGATAAAAACACTGAACACACAGAATATTTCTCACTATTCCCTTACTTGTGAAAGGGAAGATCTCACATGGACCATCCCACCAGTACCATATCCCACTCCATATACCAGCTCACCAGCCTCCATTACCAACGTTTTGATATTGGCCTCACCAAGAAACAATTATCTATGTGAATAAATGGTCACAGACAAACAGTTTACTGTCAAAATTCTGAAACACCCTGCTGCTGTCTATGCCAGCTCCAACAACTCTTGTGGCCTCAATACCTGTTTCACATTCAGAGCCATCAGAGTATTCTAGGAAATCATTACACCATCAGAGCTGGGATGCAAGACAGCTTCCAAGCCACTATCTCAGATAATGCTCATTTTCCTCATCCTTGTAAACCCCCCTCTTTCAGGTTTATTTTATTTATATATATTTTTAAATTATTCATTACATTTTTTGTTTAGCTTTTACATAATTTTTCAACACTTATATATGTACATTTTTATTTTCTTATCAATAATTTCTTTTCCACCAGTAACATTTCTAGTGATATTGTTTTTGTCTTCCTCCCCACTTCCGCTCGAATCGTAATAGTCAAAGTCACTATTTTGAGCTCAGAAATGTATTTATAATATCATAAGTGAATTCATGGCCTGAAATATATTGTTTTATTTTTTTAAAATGTTTTTGTACTATTCTTTGTCACTGCAGCTCTACTAGATTCAATTTTTGGAGTTTAATGGTTTTACTTTATCTTTCCTTTCCATGTTAATTTTCTTCCTGCTGCACTGTTGCTAGTAAAAAATTTTAAGATGGCTATAGCTCTTGATTATTTTTTTTTTTCATCTGTATGATGAAGACAGTGTGTATGTAACTGTTCCTTTATTTGCCAATAGTAAAGAAACTAGTGGTAAGGAAGGTGTTTGTTTTTTGAACACAGACATGCAGATGTGGCCCGCCTACTTCTGGAGCATGGTGCTGATCCCAACAAGCGCTACTTTTTTGGCTCTGAAATCAACCTGGTTTCACCTCTAGACACCCATTTCCTGCAGCTGCTTCTCTCGTTTGGTGCAGACCCAAACAGTCGGGACCGTGCGGGGCTCACACCACTTATGAAGGCTGCACGACTGCCACAGGTATTGGTGGGCAGCTACAGACTTGAGCATATTTCACATTTTTGTTTGTGTCAAAAACATACAGTGGTGTAGCTAGGGGGGGGCGGTGGGGGCGGTCCGCCCCGGGTGTCACCCGTTTGGGGGTGACACCCACATTTCGAAAATAGTAATCGAAATTAGTGTGACACAAAAAAACTTCTTTTATCCTTTGGTGTCGAAACACGTCTACTTTTATTGTTATGAATATTTGTTTTTAGGTTGATCTAGCGCTTTTTTAAACGCGATCCAGGCGGCTGTGCTCATTCGTTATAGTAGAATATAATTGTTGGCAATACCGTGCGCTTAAACAAAGAGAGCACCGCTCTGTAGCTCCAACAATCATAAGAAATCGTTCATTGTTGTGCTTGCCGTCTGTCACTGTTGTTTGGTTTGTTAGAAGCGGCGGTGGATATAATGTAAGTTTTCTTGTATAAAAAGAGGAAGTTTTAAAATTAAAGTTTATATATAATTGCTAAAATCATAGTAATTAGACAGTTTAATTGTAAATCCTCGAAAATATTTAGAGAAAATTTGGAAATGAAAACCAAACGTATGTCGGAATACGCGTAGTCTAGGTTTTAAAATTGTTTTGCTTATTTAGAATTCCATTAGCTTTCAAGCTAAGATTTACAAGTGCTTTGAAGTTTTTCTAGTAATTTTTTAATTTATTATCTGACAGATTCGTGATGTACAAACTGAGTACATTTCGCGTTATCCGATTTACACTCTGCGTACCTGCCTATTATCGACAGTGCACCTATATTCGACATGAAATCGTATCATGTTCGAATTTATGCTAGTAAAAACTTGCATTAAACTAGCAATACTGTCAGGTTTCAAATCAATCTGAACGGGTCCAAGTGTTCGTTGATGGTATCGTCCATCGTTGGTAATCAGTTTTTATAAAGCTTGTGTTTAAAACAGTCGGAACCGTAACTGTTGTGTATAGAACTGTAATGTAAATTATATATATTTAAAACTGTAAAGGAAATGAAATGTAAATTGTTAAGCTATGTAAATAGAACTGTAAAGTAATGAAATGTGAATTGTCATAAAACGCAAAGAACTTGGCTGTGTGGCTGATAAGGCCGAAAGCCATTTAAAAAAATAAATTAAAAAAAAGTCGGAACCGTGTATCTTGTAAGCGAAATCGTAACATTAGTAAGCACTTAAATTCTAGGTTCATGTAAGTTTGCTATGCTTTCTTCTGATCGAGAATATGCAAATATGATCGCGATGAAATAAATAAGCGTATGATTCTCTATGAATTTTCCATAATAAATTTAGAGAAGAAGAAAATTTGTACTATGGGTAACCCCTCTGTCGAATACAGGTGTATTCCTTAAATCGACAGGGATGTCGAACTTTTGTTCCTGATCAAACTGAGCGAACATTCAAGCCGTTTACAACATTTTTATTTATATGCTACATAGCGGCGCTAGAAATGTAAAATTAACACGTGAAGACGGTCTTCAGTACATACAATGTCATATTTAGAAGTCTGTAGCTACGTGTATCTTAGGCGGATAGTAAAATACTTCACTTGTGAAGTACTTCATGTAAATACGGCAGATATCGCAAAGGCATGTTCTTATATTACCTAAGCCGTTTTTTTTAATTTCGTTGTTTTTATATTGCATTTATTGTTCTGTTTTTATGAAGGAACTTAATGTAGAGTTGCTTCTGACTATACAGTCTCTCCCAGGGTCTCACGACTTGTGGGACCCAGATTCTGGGTTTGCAGCGATGGAACCCCATCTGGGTCTGGAATTGCTTCTACTTGGATCAAGCCACTTCTGTTAACTTTCCTCTCGATATCCCTTGCGAAGTCATTTAAATACAACCTATGTTAACGTTTCAACAACAAATGATTGGGTAGTTTTCGATTTTTTTTTTAAATTTATAGCGAAATATTATGGTTGCCCTATGATTACACTGGCAAAAATTAGAATCTCACCATGCATACAGGAATGGTAGAATTTTAGGAAACTTTGAAGATATATCCAGGGCCATACCCAGAAGAAATGATAGCAAATGGAAATGGATCAGTGTAAGTTATTACCTTTAGATACAGTTTTCAGTAAGAAATGCGTCCAACTTGAGCACCAATGCATTCGTGGATTCTTGACGACACTGAATCAACACGTGTTTCGAATGTCTTCTTGGGGTATTTCTCTTTACGCCTGCATGTCTTTTGCAGTCAGTTGTTGCGCAGTTTGTGCTGGGTCACCATGTGATCAAATGTGTCTACTCCTGGTATCCCAGACATGCTCTATTGGGGACAAATCTGGGGACTGTGCTGTTCAAATTGTGATCGAAACTCCTTGCAAGGCTTGTGTAACGATGGCCGCAATATGAGGACGGGCATTATCTTGTTGTAAGATGCGATTTGAATGGTGAACATGAAGGGTATCACAATAAGATGCAGTACCCTGTCCACATAGTGGTGGGCTGTCATTGTGCCTTCAACAACAGCCGACTCAGTCATGCTGTCGAAACTGATTGCCGCCAAAAAATGACACCGGTGACTGCATTTGTGTGATGTTCTCAAATCACAGCAGGTAAGCCGTTTTCCAATACGCCTCCGAACATGTCGTGAATTATCACTTTGCCACAGACAGAATCGAGACACGTCTGTAAACACAAATGTACGCCATTCACATGTCCTTTTATGTTTTGCATTACGCCAGGTTAGATGATGCTGGCAATGAAATCAGATTATTGGGACACATTGCATAGGGTTCAGAGAGCGTACTCCAGCTTCAAGCAATTGGTTTTCAATCGTCCGGGGAGGGGGGTGACTCTCTCTGTAACCACTGTTTGGATCTGGCCTGCAGTCAACCATTTGCCAGCAGCAGCCACCCACACAATTTGGCGGTCTTCACGTGCTGTTATCCATCAGTATAGACCTGGAGTATTAGAGCTTTCTTTCATCACTGTGTAACAAGTCTGTATACTGACAATGCACTACGGCTAATCCTTTGGGAGATTTCACGATATGATGCACCTTTTTAAAACACGTCAATTCTCTGACCTCTCTCACAGTTAGACATTGTCACTCTTCGCCTGGGCATACTTAGCCAACAAGAACTTGTGGACAACAAAGTGTAATGTTACACCACTAGTACATTAAAAGAATATTTAAAAAAAATAGCAATTTACATAATAGATAGCACCGTAATTCTCATATTATTACATGTAAAACTTTCAATTTTAAATCATTTAATACTCTTCATGTGGGCATACTTGGGGCCAAATTTCATTCATTTATCACAACATCGTATGGGTGTTGGGATTTTAATTTGCACCAGTGTGTGTATCAGTTGCTATGTGTAAAGGTCGAGCTCTATTTTGCCAATAATGGTCTGCAACTCGCCCCCTCACGTCCACAATTTTTCATAGCTCGCCCATGTTCCTACCTGGTCTTTAGTCTCCTTTAACGTTTTCAAGTGATTGTTACAGGGAATCAGTGTTGGGGATGACAGGTTGGTTTGATACCTTTACTTTATTTTGCACAGGTTTGGTACGAAAGTACATTAAAATACTTTTTTATCTGACTCATGTAATCACCTATCTGGTTGACCTTTATGTACAAAAATAGTATCCCAGCGCAGCAGTACCGGATTAACCACGTAGCAGGAGGTAGCAACTGCCATGGGCCTCGCGCCTTCTAGGGAGCCTCGCGCCTCCTTGGGGGACCCCGCACCTAGGCTAGATGGGCGACCTTTTTTGTTTTTAGCTCCACAATTTTCCCCAGGGCGGCAAAAATCAAGGGCCTCTTCTTCACATTTGCTACGGGCCCCGCGCTGTCGTAATCCGGCCCTGCAGCGCAGTATTAACAAATCATTACCACACTGTACCGCATATTTCAACGCAATCGCAATGGAATGTCAATCACTTCGCACTTGACGTGTTTGTTTTGCTTGAGGTTCTTTTCGATTCATTCAGTTTTTTTTTTTTTTTTTTTTTTTTTTTTTTTTTTTTTTTTTTTTTTTTTTTTTTTTTTAGCAAAGAATGAGGTTATAACATATTTTAATTTAAATTTAGGTCGTAAAGATTTTGTATAATAAATATAATAATTTCATGTTATCTCAAAGTTCTAGTCAGAGTTTCTTATTAGGAAACTCGCAGTGCACCTATATCGTAGTCACCTAACTTCGAAAGGAGTCCTACAGATTAGCGTGAAATTCGAACACGGAGTGTCCTAGAATCCTCGTATTAACAGAGTAAAGCATTGCCAGAGGTAAATGTCAATTTTTAGGTCCGCAAAAATTACAGTCGAGTCCGGGATTTGAACTGGGACCTTCAGTATCCAAACCGCACGCAGTCATTTGAGTCACCAGTCCGAATGTAGGTGTAATGAAAAATAAGTTTGCAAACATGATACAATGAATATACTTTTTTTCTATACCATCTATTTTTGCTATCAAAAAACACAAATCAACTTTTATGTGTTTGAATACATATTTTTCAGTACTTCTAGATTAGTCTGGCGTATGGTTACGGCGTGCGATTCGGGTGTGGAAGGTCCCCGTTACAAATGCAGATCTCGGCTGCAATTTTTGTGGGTCTTAAAATTGATCTTCAACTCTGGCAATGTTTTGATTTATTAATGCGAAGATGCTAGAACAATTCCTACATGTTAAGAACATCTTATGAACATGGATGAAAAAAAGAAACTTGTTTTAAGACCAACAATAACATGAAAACAACATTTGGTCGTAAGGGAAGCGAAATTTCCGAACTCTCTCTATGTGTTCTCCACATCCAGCAGACCGACACTGGTCCACACCGTCAAAACATAAACCAATCCAATGATGGCCGGGTGTCGGCCGAGTGTTGGACGACATGCCGTGTCCTTTGGACAAACTTCGACCGAGTGAGCGCCAACAGTAAGAAACGTCTCTGTGTGGTGACGGTGCGGAACAGTATCAGGCAAGAGAAGCCCGATCTTCAGAGGAGTTAAAATTAATCTAAAACCACTTTCGATCACCAGTGATCAACACGTGGCTAAAATCTTGCCATATTGATTATTGAACATGAAGTAAATCAAATTTTTAATTTAGAAAATGTGATTTACGGGTTTGCAGTTGTTAAAGCTAGAAAGAGGGGATTGTGAAAGCAATTGTTTTTATTTTATTTGTATATCTTTTAAATGTTGTTAATCTTACAATTTTATTAACTATTATATTTAAATAACAATAAATTTTTATTTAATTATGTTTTATTAATATCATATTTTACACCTAAAAGATGATATAATATACTCAATTTTGGATTTAAGTTGTCGAGGGGTGACACCATCGATATCCGCCCCAGGTGTCACCCACGCTAGCTACGCCACTGAAAACTTATAAGGAGTTTTTGCACAACATAAAACAAGACAAGATGAATTTACTTTTTTGTTTCAAAAAAAATAATCCATTTGTGTAGGATGTCTTGGTGAACTTAAGTATTTTATTACATCAGAAAGATTAAAAAATTAATCTGATATTTTCTGAAACTCACATTTAGTTTATTATTCCTTTGTAACAATTATTCATAAGTGATTGAAAAAATGATGGGACATTTGGAGGTCATTACTACGCTAACACAAACATCCAGTTCTGTAATGGTAATAAAGACTGACATATACCAGAAACATAGCTCTTAGAACACTGTCACATCATTCATATAAATGAGGAGGAAAGGGAAAATGACTCATCACTCAGTTGAAGGCTGCAACAATTCAAAAACATATATGACGAACACTAAAATACTTAATATTTCAGTTTTACACCTTATACATGTTGTAGGGAACGAGTCGTGTGGTTCGAGAGTTGTTCACATGCCAAATTTTATCACATGACTCATGCCACCAATTGAATGTGAAGCGAGTAGTGAGCTCCGGTTTGCAGACATAAAATTCAAAACTTCACAACTCTAGTGTTCCTGCTCACACCCATGCCATGCCTGGCTATGCATCACACTTGCATTCGCACTTTGCATCACCTGATTCGTTCGCTATTTGACTCGATGAATGTTCTAGCGTATCGCAGTGCACAATTCAAACAAATGAAATGCCATCATTAACTAATGTAACAGACTAACTTTAACAGAAGTTCAATTTAACAGAAGTTGTAGAACATTAATGATTTTTATGTTTTTTTAAAAGTTAAATTTCTGTAATTTTGTTAACTTTGTTAATTAAAAATTACCATATTAACGGTTTTCTGCCCACCTGTGGTAATCAATAGTTACCAGATTCAGGATTTTTTTTTTTTACATGATGTTTTATGGCCTACCATTCACACAATTAATTTAATTTTGTTTCTATTTACTGAAAAACTATGGAATTTTACCCTACATCATCTTACTTAAAGGAAATGAGCAGATAAAATAAGATCTACATGTTATGGCTACAAATTAACAAAATTATTATAAAAATTAAAAAAATTAGTATAAAATGTACATTCATACCCCAATTTATAGCCTGTTATACTATAATAACTCTGTTTTTTGAAGGGTATGGAATCAGTTCTGCTGCTGCTGTCATTTGGTGCAGATGTGAATGCAATGACCGATTCACGCCACGACTATCGGTCAGTTTTGCACTATGCTGTGCTGTCTGGAAATGCAGCAACAGTAAAGCTGCTGCTGAAACAGGGAGCATCACCCAGTGCAGCCCAAGGCCTCGGCTTACCTGGGGCCAGCCCACTTCACCTGGCCGTGTTACGGGGTGACCCAGAGCTGGCAGGCATACTAATAGAGGCAGGTGAGAAACATGTGTCTGTAATAAACAGCAATTTAAGAGATTTTAATGTGCAATGTTTACTAGTAGTTGTCTTTTTTCTTTTTCTATGCTTATATTAAAGTATATTTAGCATGAAAACTGTGTGTACAAACCTTAGCACAAACATTTTTTGTGAACACTGTAACTTTAGTTTTTCAAAACTAAGTTACATGAAGTTTAAAGATTGATTACCGAGTCTTGGGTCACCAAGATTTTTGTATTTACACAGTATTTTCACACTTTTTAATTGGGGGATTTTCTGTTCTAATATCCTACATTACTAAATTAATATAATTTTCAGAAAGCAATTTGCCAGAAAAAGTTAAAAGCTTTATAAATTATTTTCTCTTCTACCTTTGGCAATACAATGGTTTTTACTTACAAAATTCTATATTTTGAATTGAGTAAAATCTTATATGTGCCTGTGGAAATAACAATGATATAAGGAAAGCATTCATGACTAGTTGCCCCTTTTTGAGAAACATGAAAGGAAAGAAAAGAAAAAGAATTAGAATGAAACCTCTTGTGATTTGCAGTTATTGTAAACTCCCTTTCTTTATCAAAATCATAACTAAAACAAATAAGTTAGCTCCAGAAGCATTTTGTATTTCTTTGGGAACACATTGATGTTTTCATACTGAACTTATTAATAATTTATGAACAATCTAGCAACATTACCTCAAGAGTCAGATGGTGTTGTGCATCATTACTCCTTTATTTGTCTGTGTATTGGGAAACTGTTGATTTACTTGAAGGAGTTATCTTTGTATTTTGAATTTTTTGATCAACAGTGTCCCAATTATAAATGCTGATTGTTCTAAATGAAGGAAACGATGATGTTGATTGAAATAAACTAATATGTCCACATTGTGGTTAGATTATAACCATTATTTGAAGTAAGAATAAGGTATCTGAAACTATTTCTTCAACAAAGTATCCTGGAAGCATTTACATATACAAGTGTGATAAAATACAGTTAACCAAAAGTATCACTGTGCCTCTTTTTCTTTGTTTGATGAAAATTTCCTAAATTTTACTGTGAATGTTAGTAGCAGATAAATAGGTAATGGGTGGAATTTGTGATATATCACAGGTGCAGATGTGAATGCATGCTGTCCAGTAGTGGGTTCTGCACTGCACGTAGCACTTTCAGAGGGTGTGCCACGTGCTGGGGAGCTAACAAAGCTTTTACTGAAGGCAGGCGCAGACCCCAATGTCCTGGCAGAGGATGTGCGGCCTGTGCTGCCGGAATACATTGCTACCAGCCGACAGTTACGTCCTGAACTGGTTGCTCTTCTGTTAGCACATGGCGCTAAGGTACACTTGCTTGTTTCTTTAATTGCAACATTTCCTTCTACATTAGCAAAGCAAATTTTGGTTAATCCTCTTTCTATTCTGCCTGCACAGTTCCTACTAGCAAAGATTAATTTTATCCTCAGATGCTAAGATGTATTTTCACCAAAAATATATCAGGTTAGTAAGTTATCTAACCATGGGCAAAAGTAAATGAGTGGGTGAACTTACACTCAAAGGATTAAAGATAATTTTTAAAAAAGGGGACAAGCAATGGGTAAATATGTATTTACCCAATTAAAAAACTTCATCACCAGGCATGTAAAACATTTTTATTGGTAGTCTGTCTGTCTACATAAGCTATTGAAAACTGTAATATATGTATTAAATTTATTTTGAAAGAGTAATTGCAGTTGCACTGCTGAAGATAGAAATAACAAAATTTTAAATGTGGAATTTTTATCTATCTGTATGCATTTATGCATGTTGGTATTTACCTGTTTCTGTATTTATGTATGTATGTATCTGTGTTTGATCACACATGATGCAAAAACCAACTGATAAATTTAAACAAAACTGCATTTAATGGTAGCTTATGTCACTGGCAAGATATATGATATTTTTAATGCATATAAGTGACTTATTTCCTGATGACACTCAAAACAAAATAGTCCTAAACTGTACAGTCTGAATATTTTATCTTTCTTTAAGCACATAGTGTCGACACTAATCAACAGATTTTAACAAAACTGCACATGGTATCTTATGTCACTGAATAACAGTTCTGATACTTTCCCCCCTAATTCAGATGTTCTGATCCTGGATACACCCTTGCAAAAGCTAATGAACTCATTTAAACAATACTTTACATTGTGGTGCCTTATGTCATCAGTTAACATTTCTATTTAGACCAGTAACAACAAATTTTGCAATTTATGTCTATGTGTGCATGTCTCAGGCAAAAACTAATAAATAGATTTCAGAGAAACTGCATGTTGTGATAGCTTATACCATCAGTTGACATGCAGGATACTTTTTATCCAGATTAGTACTTTGTTCATTATACTAAGTTTTGTATCTGTGTTCATGGATCAAACAGAACTCAACCATTTCAACAAAACTATACATAATGATAGCTTAAGTCAGGTTGGTGATAGCTTATGTAATGTTTTGATTTGACAACAACAAGTCTGTTCAAGCACCTGACAAACAGCACTATTTCAAATATTACTTACAAAGAAGCTTTGAAAATAATACCAAAGTACACCAATGTGTCTTCCACAACCATAAAATTTTCTCAATTGGTGGCAGATTTGAGGATTGGAAGAAACAAATGATGCACATAAACATGTATCAAAATGGAACATTTCACATAAATTACCCCATAATATAAAAGCAACATCAAATAGGGGAAATTTTGGGAAACTGTTAATGTCATATCTTCAATACCACTCCTTTTACTCTGTAGAAAAATATTTGAAATATTCTAACTGAAATAATTTAATGTAAATATCTTAATTTATAATTGTTGTGTCTGATATCGTTATGTACAATGTACATGTATATGATTTAGAGGACAGTTGCCCTCTGGATTATGCAATGTTCAGTTGCCTTAGCCACAGACAAATGTAGCAGCCCTTCTTTGTATCCACTCCAACTCCTGTGTTTGATATTCAAGCAATGGTCTGACCAAAGTTTTGCAACCGAATCCCCTCATTTCTCTGTTACTTCCTATTATCACCTCCCCAGTAAATTAAGGATTTTTCAATCATTTACTGCCATCTGCCCAATGTGTCCTGCCCAATTGAGTTTATTATCAAATATTATGCTAAGATATTTACATTTAAAGTTTTCAACAAGCAATACCTTCCTACCCTTTAATCATAATTAAATTTTAGTTTTTTATCTGTGTGCCTTGTAAGCTGACTCTTTTTTTGTATTTATCTTCATCTGATGTTAACCTATCATGCTAAATATACTGTCCAGGTATCATGGAACTGTTCAGTCTTCTCCCATTTTGATTGTATTATATAATATTATTACATCTCAAACAACCTAAATTCTGACTGTAAACTATTAATTAACACAGTCAATCATTAGAATAATGAATAGCAACAATCCCAATACACTAACTTGTGCCATTCTCATTTTCATTTCCATTTCTTTGGATAGTGCAATTTCTACCGTCTTTGCTTTCTACATTATATAAATTCTTCTACCCAGCGAATCACTTTCTTATCCACTCCAATTGTTTTGCTTTATTTACCAGCATTTTATTGCACACTCTGTGAAGTACCTTTTAGTGCTACACCATTAACTTGGCTTCCCTTGTAAATGATTTACTATCTGCAAATCAGATACTGATATTAAGTTGTCATTGCCTGGGCCATTATTTATGGAAATATCATTTAATCATGAGAACTAACTTTATTAAAGCAATAATGAGTATTTGTATCAATCAAAAGAGGTAAATGGTGTCTTAGGTCTCCTAAGCCTTTAGTCTATTCACTCAGCTTCAGATGTATTAGATTATATGTATGCCTGAATCTGAGCACTGTGGGTGAGTAGTAATCAACTTCACATTTGGGAAGATCTGGGTTCAAATCTCTGTTCGGCGATACAAATTTGGGTTTTCCATGATTTCCGCAAATCGCTCCAGGTAAATGCCCGGATGCTTCCTACAAAGTGATACTTATTATATTTTTTTTCATGCATAGAATTATCTTTTATCTTTTTCAAAGTAATTTTTATTAACTGAGTTAGCACATGTATATGAAATAGAATTAAAATTAATGTGATATGTAAAATTTGTGTCATGGTACATGTTAAGAAGAGACCCTGAGAAGTTTCCAGTGTTTTGTTTCATGTATTTCGTAGGTGGTGATGAAGACACAATTTCGGGATCCACAAGGAATGCTGAACTGCCTGCACGGTCTGGCTGAGCGTGGTCCACCATTCCTATTTGAGTTGCTGGCTGGGGCAGCAGAGGGCTTCGATCGCTGCATGATCCGTAGGCAGGCGGCATTATCTGAACCACAGAGACAGCGGCTGCTACAGCTTGCTAATGAGCCTTTATCACTGCGCAGCCAGGTAATGCCCATACACACACTCATATATAGCTCTAAACAAATCTTGAATATTTATATTGTGATCTCATAATCTTACTTAATTTATTGCTTGCTGGTTAATTTATTCAATTATCCTTCTGTACATCCATCATCTGCAACTATGTGACCATGATCATTTAACTGAAACAATATTTACTGTTTTTATTATGATACCCTTACTTCTCTATCAACTTTGTTAATTTAAATTTCATGCGAAATGAAATGTTTCTTCAAAAAAAAAAAAAAAAAAAAAAAAAAAAAAAAAAAACCCAACCCACAAACTTCCTAAAGTCATACCTTGACTCGTTTTACTTAGCCTTCCTAGTCTAAAACAAACAAACAAACAAACAAACAAACAAATAAAACAAAAAACAATAAATTCTTATCTTACATATCCCATAAAGAATTATGGGCAGATCATAGAAGAGAAAATAACCACAAACTGGCACTCAATTTTGGACATTAGGGAGGAGAATAATTTTCTATTGTGTTTAAGGGAATCAGTGATTGGAATAAATTACCAAGAAAAGTGATGAATAATTTACCAAAAATATTGAAAGAATTTAAAATTTTTAATGGGCAAAAGTTCAAGAAATGGGTAAGTGATTATATAGTGAAATTGACATTGAAGTATGTATTCCATCATAATTAAATTGTATTAAGTGTGCAAATCACACTCAAAATGGCCTAGCAGCATTCATTTTTAAAAACTGTCTGAACAAGTCTGTATTAAGGGACTTTATTATCTTCCTGATATTATGTGAGTATTGTCAAGTGAGGTTGGGATTAAATTTACTGAAATACTAATTATAAATTCACAAAAAATTAAGAAAACACTGGACAGGGGGAGGGAGAGCGTAAAATAATCTGAATGCTTACAGTTGAGTTAAGTTATTAGAGAAATTAACACATTTTATTGCAGAACAGCAAGTTCTAGTGAAATTAGTGTGAACTGTGTATATTCTTAGGGAACTGAATTGCACCTAAAAGAAAAGTTTTTATGATACTTCAATACACTGAGGGAGTGTTGATTCTTTTTGATGAGAATTTCTTTCAGGAGGAACACCTGCCATTTTTTAACAGTTGCTTCTCTTCCTTCTTACCCATTGGTTTAGCATGTTTTCAAAATATTTTAATTTTTTTATAACAAAGTTAATTCTGTAATGTGTATATGAACCATTTCAATAGAAAAAAGAACAATCACTTTGAAGAACTAATGTGTGGAGTGTGCAGATGCCCAACAATTGAGAAAGAAAAGCACTGTCCTACATGTTCATATGTTGATTGCCTTTCATTTTTTTCTTGCTAGAAAATATAGAATATTATTCCTCAAGCTGTCACAGCTGAGGTAACAAAGTTTAAAATTGCAGATACGACTGTTCCTGCGGAGGTTTCTGGGACGGCGGCTACCTGATGTGGCGGACAAGCTGGGATTACCTCATATGCTTGTGAGCTACCTGTTGTACCAGTTACCATGACCAACCATTACCAACCGGAAAATTTTCATCTGATCTGAAGGGATCTGACTGTAGATGTTGGTTGTGCTGTGCAATCTTGCATAGTAGTTATTCCCCCATTTATTTATTAAACAGCTATTTGGCACCCATCGATATTCCAGAGGCCTGTAAGATGGATTTATTAGTCTCAGGATGAGTTGAAGCACAGGAGATTAAGAATTCATTTGAAACTCAGAATATGAGATATAATTACAGTCAAGTCATACTCAGTAACCTAAACTAAAAATATTATTACACAAACATTGAGCCAGCAATAGCAAAACTACAAAATGAAATGACATGCATTTGGGTTGTAGTTTGTGTTGCTCACACTTGCCAAGTTTCAGATACACTACAGTTTTGTATAATGTAGCAACAAGAAATTCAATTAGGAAAACAAAAATTTTTGTTCTATTTCTCCAGGCACAAGCGACAACTGATAGATTCGTACAAATACAGAGGGAATTTGCTGTACAAATTGTTAAAGTGAGTACTGCCTTTAAAAATTAGAATAAAATCAGATACAGTGCCTAGAATTTTAAGTGAAAACATCCTGGATGTGGTTATGTGAAATATCAGAGAAATAGTAAGTTTGAACATAATTATAACAAATGGAAGCCATATCAATGAGTAATGATGCCTCTCTGTGGCAAGTGCTGTCAAGTATTGCTGGTAGTAAGCTTTCAATCTGTAAGAGTTTTCCATTGGAGTGCTAATCTGCTGGCTGTCACAATATAATTAAGGAACAATTTTCCAGTTCAAGTGTCAAAGCACTCAATTTTATGTTAATTAAGGATTTTGTCCCAAATAATATACATTTCACGGAAGGGAAAAGATGAATATGACCACAAGCTGGCACTCAACTTTAGGAATAAGGGAGTGTAAAAATGTTCTTTTGTATGTAAGGGAGTCAGTAATTAGAATAAATTAGCAATGGAAGCATAGTATAATTTACCAAAAGTGCTGAAAGAATTTTAAATTAAAATTTGTGAAAGGCCAAAAGTATGCAGGTGAAAGAAAGGAAAAAAACAGATGTATTGGGAAACTGCCAGCAAAGCATGTACTCCATCACAATTAAATTAAATCAGTTATGCCATGTGTGCTTTTGCAGATATAGTGGCCACTTTTAACACTCTTGATTCTATGCTAAATATATTTTAAACCATAGTTCATCCTTTCAGTTCCAGTAAATGTCAACTTGAATCCTTGCTAGAACAGTCATAGGAATGCTACTGCACAACCTAAGATCATGTGCACAAGACATTCACAAACTATAAATGAACACTTTTATTATTCAAGCTTCTTGGCGTTACATTCTACACAAATAATAGTGCAAAACTATAATGGCAATAAATATGCAGCAAAGATTTGTCTCATTAGACTAGCTCGATGTGGAATTACAGTTCAAGAACATCATAGACCGTGTAGATTGTTGTCAGTAAATTTTCTCTTAAACATGAAAAAAAAAAAAATGAAAATAATCGTTACGCATGTAAGTATCTGACAGTTTTTATTTGAAGATATTACTCACTGTAATTTGTCTTCCTGTTATGGCTATATGAAGTATTAGTGCAATGTATTTATGGAGATGTATTGAAGTATTATATGATGATTTGATACAGATAATAAGGTGATAATATGACTGACTTGGACTGCTTTTGCTTTTTTAAGTAGTTACTACATAGATATTGTCTATTTTTATACCTTTGTTATTGCAATAAAACAATGTCTTTAAGATATTGAAAATCTACTGGTTATAGCCAGAATGAGTGTATTGAGCTTTGTATTAAAAGGTTGTAGACTTTGTAGTTTCTGAGTGCAATACTATCTCTTTTGTAAGTTCAGTACAATTAAAACATTTCTTTAATGTGGTTGTCTTCTTTACTCTTAGTGCCTTTCCCTCTGTCCCAGGAGTATTCATTAAATTAATCTATATTTGCATAACTCTATTTTTCTGTGTACTGTTATTGTTTTGTTATGTGCTGATGAAATGTCATTTTTTAAATGTTTTAGCTTTTACTTTCTCAAACAGCAAAATAGTAAAAAAGGAATGGATTATTATTATTATTAATATAAAAATGAAAGAGAAAGTAAACCTAACACTTCCAAAAGTTGAAGAAAGGGTGGTAACAGAAACATAAATAATATATATATTTAAAATACAATATTTTAGGCTATGTCCTTACTCATGCATCTAGAAACAAATGCATTTATTATTACTGTTATTATTTGATCCAGTTGGTTTAAAGCATAGCTAGTGGCGAGATGGTGTTGCAAGACAGAATGCTGTAGTTGGTTTTAACTAGTTTGCCATCACTGCTATCATGTTTGGGAATTACGCATGGTTCAACAATTTTCTGAATAACAGTATTCCAGCACTTGATTGCTATTAAAAGGTTCATCTCTGAGTTAATTTTAGTCATCACATCCAAATATGATGAAACGATATTTAATTGGTGATATCAAATATTCCTAAATAATGAGACTGATTATTAAAGTTCATTGTTTGTGTACTAGTGAAAACACTGCTCATATTTCCCGAAAACACCCACCAAACTTTAATAGTTCAAGTTTGACTGCAAAATAATTATATAAAGTCTTCTTCCTTTGTCAGTTACAGATTCAGCATCACACTTCAAGTTTACTCAATAATTTTTCACTCCAACACATCTGTTAAACTTATAAATTCTATAAATTATTCAAATATAGTCCAAAACAATTACAAAACCCATACAAATATTGGCTCTTCAGATCATGATTCTTTCAATAAATTTTAATGCTTTTAGACTACATTTTCCTCATATCTGAAAAACTAAACTGGCACAAACCAGCTCCCACACTTTACTCTAGTGACGTGGGCACAAACCAGGAAGGGTCAACTTATGGTTGTTACAGTAACACCATACTCAGCTACTTAATCCTGAGATGGACAGCAAGAAGGGCAAATCTTAGTGACAATTTTGTCTTAATATTCTCGTCAGTGAAAACAACAGGACCATTCGTTACCATAGTAAGCAAGCATGTGCAAAGTCTCATAGTGAAGGATCATACCTTCTCTAGAGTAGTATAATATTTCTATCCCCAAATTACACATTACAACAATAGTGATGGTCAGTGGTGGATCCAGGAGGGAGGGAGGCTAGGGGAAGCCCCCCCCCCAAAAAGTATTTAGGTGCACCCCCGACATCGTAAGTTTTGAGATTTGGAAATTCGCTCCCCTTCCCCCCCAAACCAAAAAAGCTATTAATTTACTCTGTAATAGTTACCAGCTCATACATCAAAGAAAACAAGCCACTATAGAATTTGAAATATATTCTGAAAGTTCGATGAAGTTAACACTGGCATCACATTACACTGTTGAAGCTATTTACAAAAAACGAATGAATTTAAAGTTGAAAGTTGCAGAGGGCAAGTATAGGTGGGGGCAGGACAGGGGAAAAGGTGTGTAGGGAAATTGCCACCGGTGCCTGTGCTCCATTTCAATTAAATTAAAGGCAGTATTGAACTTTGAAAATCACATATGAAGATGCAGATTATCCTCCAAGGCACTGCACCCTAGAGAAGCATTCACTCTGGCAAAGATAATTATATTTGCACCCCAAAGTTCAGAGTGGTGAGCTTAATGACACTGCTACCAGGGCCAGTGGTTCGTGTTTGTCCCAGGTGGGTAGTCAGGTGAGGTGGGGGGGGGGGGGGGGAAGAAATGTTATTTGTAATCTTACATAAAAAAAATTGTTGCAATAGTGATAGTCATGCGAAAAGATCTATAAAAACTACAAAATGAATTTGAAAAAATATCATATACTTAATTCGATAAATTGAATTGAGTTCAAAAAATTCATTATTATTTTTAAATTTACTGTTACTCAGTATTAATTGTGCAGTGCAAAAATGTACTGCACTTTGTTTGGAAATAAACCGAGTTAACGATTCTTTTAAAAATAACATTCGTATACATGTAATATTTCAAAGTTATTGAATCGATCTTGCAACACTGTCTATCTCAGGACAGGTAACTCGTGATTTGGCATAAGACCATAAAAGATCCTTCATTTGAACAGAACGACCTAGTAATGATGAGTAGTCAAATGGAGTGCACAAACTCTGGTATCAGTCCTCCAGTCCACTTTTACCTCTGTAAAATAAAATTACAGTCCATCTCAAATTTTATGCTTTCTTTTCAAAATTTGCAGAAACACGTCCACATCACACAGCAATCTTTCTTGGTCAGAGTCATGATTATACAAATATATATTTTTCTTTTTTAAAATTTGTAGGCTGTCCCAAAGCAAATTGTTCTAATGATTTGAAGAAGTAAGGGGAATCATTGTCAAATCGACTCTTTAACGATATGAGTACTTGATTATAAACTTCAAAATGGGATTTTTGGAAAAAATGTTGAGCGGTTTTGAATTGAAGTTTTTCGCTCTTACTTTGTTCGAGACACTTCGGAATTTTACGCTGATGTGGGATTTGTGGTTCATTGATTTCAAAGTTAATATATGACTAGACACTACTTTGTCAAATTTCTTCTAGTTTTGAATATCGAGCTCAGTACAAAACATTGGTGATTGCTTCTATCTCCTCATACGATTCAATAAAACTTAGATTCGATATCTGTAGATTGGCATTAATAATTTAGAGGTGATGAATGAGTAGTAAGGAAAGGATGATTTGCTGCCACTAAAAGTGTAATCAATACCCCCTCTCCTCTCTGCCCCTTCCTTCCTTGTAATCAATCGCCTCGCGAAGGTGTTCCGGTATAACTGGCACCCCCCTCCCATTGTTCTTTTGTTTATTGTTCTATTATTAGGCCACCTGCCTTTCCCACTTACCCCAGTTTTAGCTGCCTCTCCCTCCTTTTAATTGATACCATGTGTAATTGTTCCAGCGTAACTGATATCCACCACACTGATCTTGAAATCGATAGTAGCGCAGGTGATCCGGTGTAATCGATACCCCCTCCACACTTGAGATTCTATTGTTCTTTTGCTATGCCTCCCCTTCCCTTTGTTCTATTGTTCTTTTGTTAGGCCACCTGAGTGACCACCTGCTCCCACTAACCCCAGTTCCAGCTGCCTCTCATTGTTATATTGTTATGCTAATTAGGTCACTTGAGAACAAGTATAAAAAACCTGCCTACACGAACCCGGATTCACTTCTGTGGTGCAGTTCGACGAGTAACAGGGGTGTAGCTACTATGGTGCTAGGCGGTGAAGTGCACCAGGGCCCCTACGCTCAGGGGGACCCCCAAGCACAGTTCAGAGAGCCCACGGGCCTTCACGGCAAACTGGAGTCCTTTTTTTTTTTTGATCTACCGTCGTCTAAGAGGTCCCCTGAGACACCGGACTAAGAGCCCCTCACTGCTGAGGGGGGCCCCCAACCACTGCTCAGGGACCTCAAAAAAAGGTCGCCCATCTGGCCTGAGGGCCCAAAATAAATTTTTTGCACCGGGGCCCTTGTTGACCTAGCTAAGCCACTGACGAGTTAAGTCGTGTCTCTTCTGAATTCTGGTAGCCATGTCTGAACATCTCTTCAAATATGAACAAAAGTTCAATAACACTTGTAAAAATTTTCATGCTTTCTTAAATAGAATACTATATATTATTATAGTTCGCTCTAGAATTATATACTATATATTATGTTTCTTTCACAGAAATGTACTCTTTATGGGATGAATTTGATAATTCAGCTCTTGCTGGTATAAGATAGAAATATACATCAATAAATTGTTCAAGTTTGTTTTAGTGTTCACGGTCTAAAGTATTATTCTTTTTCTTTGTTTTTAGGCACGGCAGAGTTGAGCCAGTTTGATGATTATTGTAAGAATTTTTTTAGTTATTGTTCATTATACTGTCAAGTGTTGCTGGTTTTCTTGTTATACCATTGATTTTTTTCCCCATAGGAATGAATGAACTTTTAAAAATTCCAACCTACGAACTGATTGGTGGTGAGCATGTGTCTTTTTTAACTTGTATTTATTCTTTACAAAGCTATATTTTTCTGTTTCATTCTTTTCTGTATCCAGAATTTGCTCAACTCGAAATGCTTGTCTTTGAAGGAAGGTGCGTCCTTTAAGATTTGTAGTTATCTGTTTCTAACTTGTATATTTTTTCTTTGTTTATATTTACATGAATTTATGCACTGTTTTTATTTTTCAGTTCTAACCAGCAGCCGAGTAAAAGCAATGGGGCTCCAATACTGTCTAACCCCAAATGACAATAAACTATTTCTAGAGGTAAGTACCAATATTTGTATGATGTTTTTCATATTACGAACTTCTTTTCCTTCGTGTTACTAAATATTTTTCAGGTTCATCCCAGTGGAGTTTAGATGTCATCGGGTCAAAACAAAGAATACCTTCCTCAAGTCTGCCACCGACGCCATCACCACAGAGATGGATAATACCAATAAAACCTATGGTAAAAAAACCTACCAGAAGTCATGCTTCACCGGCTACAGGATCCAAACCATCACAACAGCCAGCAGGAGATCCGCCTACACACCGGAACCTTAGAGCTAATGGTAAGTCTTTACTACTTCTTTGTCTTGAATAAGACATTGTTTTTTGTTTACTTATTTTCATTTCTGGGTTACTTAAATTTTTCCTTTTTTTTTCTTTGTTTCAGGTTCCAGGTCGGCAGCAAACATGAATAAAACTGCCACTGTCAACAGGAATGATCCTGCTCCACCACCAATATCGCGGCCCTGGGAATCGCCGACCGCTGCAGGTCCAAGCACGCAACAGGTCGCGCCCATGCCAGACACGGCAGGTCCAAACAGGCCTATCACTGCTCCTCGCCAGCCCATTGCAACCACATAAACACCGTGGCCGAACCCACCATCTCTCCAGCCAGCTGCCAGCACACCTACATGACTGTCGAATCCGGCATCCAGCAGTGGCCACCCAGCAGCACATAGCAATAATCTAGAAGCATCAAGCAGCCAAGCAGCAATGGGGGCTGAATTTGCAGCATCGTCCTTTGTCCTTGAAGGCAGGCAAAGTGTATTTAAGAGTAGAATATATTCTGGAACAATTCAATATTCACCAAATTATATGGAACCTGTTAATTTCATTTATGCTACGAGTAGGTTTGATCTTTTGACTAAAAAAATTCGCGATATTATGAGTAGTCTGTCATCCCTATCCATAAAGTTTCAGGTTGGGCTGATTACTATATTTCAAATTCAGAAGGGCTTAAATTTCGAAACAGCACATATGTGTTTTTTCACAAAGATGCGTGAGACCACAATATTATATTATTTATAGCCACTGACGATGCCCCACTCCAGAAGGGCGAAACGCGTCTGGTAGATGAAAGTCAATAAAAAACAGTTGTTAGAAGACGGATTTTTATTCAAAAATAGAAATATATCGTTTATCCGTGTAACTAGTTTGAAAATATGTATGTAGTTTGTAAATATGTATAGTGCACTACTTAGTATGCTGCAAATATGTAAACAGTCTGCTGTAAGTATTTTTTTGTACACACACACACACACACACACACACACACACACACAGAGATATATATTGTGATGTCACACATTACAGCCGTGTGCAGATACAGTAAGTCGCACCACGTAAGTTTGCTAACGGATTTGTGTTGCTGCAGCTAGGTGCCAGACAGGTAGCTGTCAGCCAAGGAATGTGGCTACCCTTCTCTTTTCCCCTAATCCGCTGGACCGCTAAGTGGAGGGGTGGCGGGACTCGCTGGGAGGTCTCAGAGGTGTGCACCTCGTGGCTGTACGCACGGACGTTAGGGATATAATACGCGAGTGTGAGTGTGAGTTCGCGCACTTGCTGGAAGAGCTTGCCAGTCCGTACCTCCAAGGAGCGGGTTCGTTGCCAGACTTCGTCGACTTCTTCCCGTCCTAGCTCCTTGAGGGGCCACTCTACGTCGGTGCAGCGTCGATCGTGCTGCCAACACGACACAATTCGTGAGCTGATCGGACCACTTCGCGCAGTCCCTCAGTCGTGTCGCAAGAAGCGCTACCACGGACCTGCCTGCAGCTGCCATAGCAGGAGCCTACAATACGGTATTGAGTGTGTTGAGTGCGTTCACTACTGGCGTCCACTAGCCCAGTAAACAACCCTGATAAACAATAATGTATGCCGGACAGTTCACACTACTTAATCTCATCTCTGAATGATGTCAATTAATTAATGCAATCCGTATACTTGATTAAATAAATTGTTGTTATAAATGGTGCCTTAATAATAATTCATTTCCCCCATATTAAACATTAACTGATGAAATTTTAATAAATAAAATTAACCATCTTTCTTGGTGCCGCAATCAGCGTGACACTTCAATATAAAAGGATTACATAAAAACATTTACTGTACATAGCATGTATATCTTCCTGAGCACTGTGCTCATTTTCATTGTGTAAAAAATTGACTGTTGGGGGTGCTGCTGCTGTGCTAAATTCATAGACTATAACACACATTGTTTTGTGTGACCTTTTTTTTGTAAAATAGACTAAGTGTAAATAAGAAATCATGCTGTACATAGACTGTAACTTTGCTGAGCTGTATGCTCATTTGGTTTGTATTAACATAATAGAAAAAAAAATATAAAATAGACTAACTGTAAAGAAGAAATTATTGTAAGTTTGCTGAGCTGCATGCTCATTTGCACTGTATTAAGATAATTGAAGGAAAATACACACAATTGTTAGAAAAACAAGTTTATTTATTAAGAAAAAATGTACATATTTCGTTTAAGTAAATCTTTTTTATGAATCAATGTGTTATGTGATTTATCAAAACCAGCCCACTTCACCAAGATCATATTTTTCCTTCCTTTGTCACTCGTTCAACGAAAAATGTAAATGTTAGTTGTAACTCATATAGGTAAAATGCTCCTACAATATCTTTACTGTTATAATCTTTAAGTAAATAAGTTGCAGGATTTGCGAGTTTCACTTTACTGATGGTAAATCTTCAGTTGACTAGTTAGACAAGTAGCGTTTCTCAAACTTTTCTTTAAATCTGCTGATTCTGACACGGTCACCAACTTTGAATTTTTGCAGGAGTATTAATCTTAACAAGACTGTACACTGTTGAAAGTAGTGAGTTATCTTTAACATCACGCTGTTTCCTTCGATACGGTAGGCAGTCTGCCTTTAAAGAAGATGGGTGACATACACAGTCACCGGATATATAAAGTCATGGATAGTGCTAAAAAATATATACACAGACACTAGTCACAGAAATAGAACCAAGAATCGAGCATTACAGGGAGTCAGAGAGAAGCATAATTTTGTGAAAATACACAGTTTCAGTAAAAAGTGTGAAAATCATACAAATTACCTAAATTTCAGGAAAATCGTTAAAAAAAATTTAAAATACTTAAAATATTGCCAAAATTACATACTTTCCCTCCAAACAAGTCATCGTCGGTTTACATGACAATTACACCTGCGTGCATCACAGAGTACAGTGCCCAACTATATGATGCGTTTTCATTACCACAACGGGCTACAGAATAATATGTACAAAAACGTATGGTTCTGCTGTCGCGACAGTTTCCAGAGAAACCTGCACGGGCCCCTCCATCACACACATCATGTTATCGTCAGGGAGTGGAAAGGAGGAAAACTACGGATGTTATCGAACAAAAAGGCAGGCAATACATATACTGACACAGAAGTTAACACAAGGAGGTGTAGCTTATGCTCACTCTGATTAATGTAGGATACCAGGAAAACTATGTGATGCGTGTTCACCACACATGAAATCATCCCATCATGATAGGGTGTGCAAAGGATGGAAACAACATATATGTGCATCATAGTACTCAGTGTATTCGATCCAAAATGATGACAGAATGTATAAGACACATTAACGAACAAACAAATGAATAGCCAAAACCACTACAATCAGTAGGCAAAGGATCCATTATAACTTACATTAAAATCTTGTTAATGTGGGATGTTAAATTGTGTGTCACATTAGGTTAGGAAATCCATGTGATGCATATTCACCACACATACAACCTATCATCATGGTAACATCATTATAGGGTGTGCAAAGGATTGACAAAACAGATATGTGCACCATAGAACTCAATGTATTCGATCAATGGTGCTGACAGAATGTATCAGACACATTAACACACATAAGGCATAGCTAAAACCATTATCATCAGTAGGTTTACGAACCTACATAACTTACATTAAACTCGGTTTAATACAAGATGTTAAACTGTGTGTCATATTGGGGTAAGATACGTTAGGTTAGCCCAAGTTAGGTTATTCCACCACACTTTAGCAGTAACTTAGGTTACTGTAGGCTGGCACATTGAGTGTAACGAGGGTGGGATGCTCTTATGGTTAATCCCAGTTTTAGGGTTCTGTATGTCAAAGACATTTGCTAGAAAAGTGCACGCAAGGTCAGTCAGTTGGGCATGGTAGGTGGTCTTTGGGCAAGTAATCAGTGAAAGCTAGACACGCATTACGCCAGCGAGAGAGAGCTAGACTCGGGTATATAAGTAGCTAGCGATTCCTAGGAAATTAAGTATAGTTACAAGGAGAGTCCAAACAGTTTCACTCTGACAAACAGTCTTCTGAGTGCAGTTTGCTTTGTAACTTGTGTTATAAAACTGTATAGTAAATCAAGGTAAATTATTATGGATTTGTTAGAATCTGATAGTTCTGATGATGAGTATATTGTACCTTCAAGAGAGTTAAATATGTTTGAAAATATTTTCAATGGTCATAGTAGAATCAGTGGTGATAATAGTACATTGTGTTATGAAGTTACTGATCTGCGTACAGTCGAAAATTCTGTGTTGACAACAAATTGTGTGGGAAAAATGAATTATATTTCTAGGAGGTTTACAGATCTTGTCAACACTCTGCACTGGCCGTCATGTCTAGAAAAATTTAAACGTGAAATCAAAGTATAAGTTTGATTGTATTGATTCCTTTAAACGTTATGACCATTTCATGAGAGAAATTGAAATATTTAACCGTTTTGAATTAATTCCAATGACAATTATCAATATTAACCTTATGGTAAAAAATTATAGATTGGTTCAAATAAATCAGCCTCACTGGTATTGTCACAGGCACAGTAAATTTATCAAGCAACCAGTTTTGTATAAAGTAGTGTTTGTAAACTGTTGGCAAAAAATATTATTGAGAAAGTTGACAACAATCTATAGAACTAATGTCAAGAAGTCATATACCTAGCAAAACCAATTTCTTACCTAATGTAATGTCAGCATCACAAGAACATTATGATTTAAATAATATCGACATTTTTGCTGGAAAAACAAAAACAAATATTTATCAGAATTTATTTCTATAATGGATCAGGCGTTCCGCAGGCAGAATATTAAAAGTTTAGATACCGTATTCGTACTGCATAAGACTATAATCGACAATACACTATAAGCCCAACTTTAAAAAAAGCCAACAATATTTAAGTAACCAGGCCATGACAGCATTGTTCTTACATTCATTTCCAGTTGGCATCAGAAAGAGCGCCGTTCATTTAACGATTGTCTTAGTAACCGTTTTCTGAGGGCCTTGTGAGCGTGAGGAACCTCGGAACGTGGTGGCACTGGTAAAGTAGACAAAAATAAAAGGCGTAATATGAAGTGTGTTATTTTATATTCAGCTGCTTCATCTGTGGTATAGTGTAGCATCCAGCCTACAGTAATATTAGTATTCATTTGTTTGCTAAATATTACGAATATAGTCAGTTCACTTCCAGTTTCATATCTGTCTCCGTAGGAATCCAAAACATACTTTTAGATTCACCATGTTATAATGGCAGAATAATGACCCACATATATACCTAAAAATTACGCCTACTGGACCACAGCGTCAGGAGTTAGATTGTTTGCAGCTGACATAATGACTAATGAGATATAAAAGGATCTAAACAGTAGAAGACTGTAAACTGCTGCAGGGTGGTCTAGATAGGATATCTGGCTGTGTGAGTAAACATGGGATGAAGATAAATGCATAGAAGACCGGCTTATTAGGTACGCAGATAAAAAGGTAAGTGTTGATTATGATTATAAAATGGGGAAGGTGCTGCTTATGGAAAGACTGGAAATGTAAATACCTTTGAATAACATTTGATAACGATCCTAACTGGTCAGGAAACGTTGGGCAGGTAGTAATGAAAGGTTTAAATATCCTTCTTCTGCTGGAAAGAGTGATGAGATAATGTGCTAGAGAAGTGAGGGAATTTGGGGACAAAACGTTGGTCGGGTCATTTCTTGAATATGGTGTCGTATGGGACCCACATTTTGAGTATCAAATACAGAAGCTGGGGAGAGTAGAATGAGGGACTGCTGGATTTGTTTCTGGAAACTACAGCAAAACACAATCAGTAACACACACGATAAAGGAGCTGGAATGGTATTCGCTGTAAGACAGGAGGAGAGTTAAGAGAGTCACAGTAGACTACAAGGCATATGTTGGTGATGAAGCATGGAAAGATATTGGTGGGAAAATTAAGAGAGGTGCGTGGAAGGGTAAAGATGACCATGACCACAAGCTGGCACTTGATTTCAGGCATAAGAATGTGGGAAGATTTTGTTTCGTAGGAAAGGGTGTAAAGGACTACAATAAATTACCAACAGAAATGATGAATAATTTACCAAAAACACTGAAAGAATTTAAAGTTGAAATTGGTAGAGAAGAAAAGTAGGTAAGAAGAAGAAAAGATTTGTCTTCTCCGCTCCATCGCCATTATTTTTTACTCTTTGCTGGTCCCCGGGTTGGAAAAAGTTGAGAAACGCTGCTCTAGGTGTTGCCAAGGTTTTTCTTACAAAACCCCACGTGTCAAAGAATAGTTCTCACGCTCACCTCTCCAGACACAATATTGTTATTAGAGATAAATTCGTATTTTTCCATAGCATATATGGGCAACACCCTGGCCGGATCCTGCCCTCCGCCAGCTTCAATCCAGCCCGCGAGAGATTCAGAAATTTCAAGTAACGTGAAAAAAAAAAAGTCTGTATTTATTCAAATCATAAAGACTAAAATCGAAAAATAATATTATTAAGCGTAGGCAGTGGAATGCCACAGATCGAGTCAGAAATAATTGTTAGAAAGATACAAATGGTAAACCTTCCGGAAGCGCTCCAGACACGACTGTTATTCGGCATGCACTGACTCATTGCTAACAATGCTTTTATTACACATGGTTGAAACATCTATCGCAACCGCGACTTTCTTCACCTCAAGCTGCTCGGCATATTTTCAACCGAACAGTCAACTTTGATCGCTCGCATCGCATATTCGCGTAGGATCGAGAGTATTCTAGTTGTTTATTGCGGGTAATATGTAAACCGCACAGCGCACATGTCAACAATCTATCAACATGTCTGTTTTAGAAAAGCGGAAAGTGGACACACAATGTCGTCAATTCCAAGACAAATGAACATATGAATACTTTTTTATCATGCACAGTGGTAAACCTATGTGCTTGTTGTGCAGTGACACAATTTCCGTTTTACAAGAATACAATATGAAGCGGCATTACTCCAACAAGCATTTCGTTCAATATAATTTACTTACAGGCCAATTAAGAGGGTATAAAATTTAAAAAAACTCATTACCGATTTAGGGAAACAGCAACAAATGTTCCATTCACAAAGATCAAATCTTGACAGTGTTGTTAAAGCTAGTTTTACAGTTAGTTCTAAAATAGCGAAAACATCGAAGCCATTTTCTGATGGAGAGTTTCTTAAGGAGTGCCTAGTGGATGTTGCAGAACTTTGTTGCCCAGAAAAGAAGAAAGAGTTTGGGAAAGTGAGCTTATCGCGACGTACTGTTGTGCGACGTATAGATGTTACCGTGAAAGACCGAAATCAGAGAATGTCGACATTCACCGGTGAATGTCAACAAACACCAAATACGTCGGTGAAAGATCGAATATTTCATTACATTCTTGTACATTCGGACCCTCACCGGTGTATGTCGACAATCACAGATATTCTCTGGTGGAGGTCGAAAAGAGAGGAGCCGACAAAGAGGCGACTGGCTGTTTCTTGCCAAATCCGCCAAATCCTTTGTTCCGGTGGAGTCTCCCGCCAAATCCTGGCGACTGGCTGTTTCCAGCCAAATTCTTTGTGCTGGTGGAGTCAGTCAGCTTTGTCAGTCTTATGCATATGCAAGGTTCGATGGTGAGAGCAAAGCTTTCTTAATTTTTTTTCTGATTTCCTGATTTATACAGAATGGATACTGCAGTGAATCGTGATATTTTTCTTGAAAAGTTAAATGTATTAACTGCGGGTAAACGAGAAGACAATTGCTTTTATTTTTCTCGAGAAAAGTACTCTAAAATACTTTCTTAAGTGGTTTCTGCTAAAACAATGTGCAACACACCTTTGGATTACAGACGATCAAAACGTTTTGACGTTTTAAAAATTAATGATGAATAGAAGTTAATTGTACCATTAAAACCAGGAGAAACGAATATACAGTATTATGTTACCAATGACGAATTGTTCAGTATACTATATGAAGCTCACACCAGGATAGGCCATGGAGGAAGAACACGTATGCTTAAAGAGTTGCAAAATAAATACAAAAATATTACATATGAAGTTGTAATGTTGTATTTAAATCTATGCAAACAGTGTCAAATAAAACACAGTGAACCTAAGAAAGGTATTGTTGTGAAACCAATGATCAGTTCTGAGTTAAACTCAAGATGTCAAGTTGATCTGATAGATCTGCAGTTAAACTCAGATGGTGAATACAAGTTCATAATGGTGTATCAAGGTCATTTAACTAAGTTTGTCCAGCTACGACCTTTGAAAACTAAGATGGCTGAAGAAGTAGCGTATCACGTTCTTCCAATATTTTTAACATTTGATGCTACAGCAATATTGCAATCAGATAATGGTAGAGAATTCAGTAATCAAGTCATATCCGAAATATGCGCTATGTGGAAAGATGTTAAGATAGTTCATGGAAAGCCTCGTCACAGTCAAACACAAGGCTCAGTTGTTAGGGCCAATCAGGATATACAGAATATGCTAACTGCATGGATGAACGATAACAATACAAATAAATGGTCAGAAGGTTTACCCTTTGTTCAATTTGCCAAGAACACTACATACCACGAAGGAATACGCCAAAGTCCTTATGAAGCCATGTTTGGCATTAAAGCGAAAAGACGCATAGCATCGTCTTTTTTCCCTAGCGAATAAATCGCAAGTATCTAAACTGAGGAACAACTTGAAGAAATCGCCAGTACTTTTGAAACCGAAGAACAGCTTCAAGAAACTGGTAATACATCTGAAAAAAAAAAAAAATTGAGCGGTGGTCAAACCGAAAACCAAATTCCAAAGAAAAATATTGAAGAGGACTTGCAATCTACCACATCTTCACATCAAGTTCTGAATGAAAAACACGAGTTAATTTCTATAAAAAGAGCGGCCCGCGAAAGAGAATCTTCTACTGCAAGCAACAAAAATGTTGCGAACCTCACAAAATCAATTTCCTCCTGCTCAAATTGATGATACTGTACGAATACAAGTCCCTGATGTCGACCGTGGTCGTACAGATAACCGAAATGTGTTAGCGGTTGTTGTTGGAATAGAACTCCGACTTCTATAAACTTGCGAATGAAAATGGTACCCTCAAGCAGCTTTACACACGTAATCAGTTCGAAATTTGTAAAGAAAAGTTCCTTTCCATAGAAAAGATTTCTTTTCAAGAAATTTCGCTAAGAGAAGCAGCTGCAGCTAATTCGAGAAGCGGTGGGCAAGGCTATACACGCTGTCATTGCAAAAGGAAGTGTTCCACAAATAAATGCAGTTGTAAAAGCAAGGGCCTCTTGTGCAATTCAAAGTGTCATAATAGTTTAAGTTGTTGCAATAAATAAGATTTGATTCACATAATTTACTAAGTTTTTTATTACTATTATTTCATTTTCTCATTTAGAACGTACTGTATAATTAAGTAAGTTTTTTACTTCTATTATTTTCCTTTCTCATTTTGAATGTTCTGTATAATTAAGTAAGTTTTTAACTTCTATAATTTTCCTTTCTCATTTTGAAAGTACTGTGTGTTTTAAGTTCTTAGTTATTCCTCTCAGAAAGAGAGGCGAAAAATTTATCGCGACTGAATTACGGAGAAAAAAATATAAATCTCGGACTTGTTCAACATTCACCATTAGTGCATGGTGAATGTCGACATTCACCGGTGAAAGTCAGAAATAAGGGTATTTAGCAAATATTTTGACATACACCAAGCGACTATGTGAATGTTGACATTCACCGGTGAATGTCTACATTCTCCAGATTTCGGCGTTTCACCGTAACATAGATATGATGGCTAGTGATATCAAAGAAACATTGACTGATTGATTGGCTGCTTTTCAAGCATTTTCTATTGCTCTGGACCATAGTACAGATTTATCTGACACAACCCAGTTAGCTATTTTTATACGAGGTGTTGATGAAGAATTTGTTGTGACAGAGGAATTGCTGGCTTTACGGTCGCTAAAAGGGACTACTACTGGAAAAAATATTTTCGTCGAGTTGCAAAGTACTTTTGGGCAATATGGTTTGCAGTGATGTAAATTAGTTGGAGTGTGCACAGATGGTGCACCTTCAATGGTCGGTTCACGGAAAGGTTTTTATCGGAATTCTGAAGGAATCGCTATGAATGTGCAAGAATGTGAGTTAATAATTCTGCATTGGATTATTCACCAACAAAATTTGTGCTCTAAGTCCATTCGACTAAAGAACGTTATGGATGTGGTAATAAATACCATCAATTTAATTAGATACCGCGGTCTTAACCATCGCCAGTTTAAAACATTTTTGGAGGAACTCTCTTCAGAACACGATGATGTGACATACTTTTGCGAAGTAAGGTGGCTAAGCAAAGGTAAAATGCTTAGAAGATTTTATGACCTCAGAAAAGAAATAGCTGATTTTATGGAAATGAAAGAGAAATCATTGCCGCAAATTTGTGATCCAACATAGCTTCGTGACTTGGCATTCCTGGTAGACATCACAGGACACTTAAACGACCTGAACTTGAAGCTTCAAAAACATGAGCAATTGGTAAATCAGATTTACAATCATCTTAAAGCTTCTCAACAAAAAATTCACTTGTGGGAAACACAAATGAGAAATAAAAACTGTTTTCAATTTTTAACATTATCCAGTAATGTAAGCTTTGAATACAGTCGCTATGCTGAAGAACTGAAACTACTGTCAGAGCAATTCACTGATCGGTTTTCCGATTTTAAGAATATGGATAGCACTTTCATATTTTTGCAAATCCATGTAAGTGTAATGTGGAAGATGCTCCGCTTCACCTACAAATGGAGTTGATCGAGCTTCAAGAAGACTCATATTTGAAGTCTAAATTTGATGATGTTGATGTTGAACTAAGCGAATTTTACAGAACAGACCTTTCCGAAGAAAAATATGCACAGCTGAGAATTTTCGCACGAAAAATAATTTGTACATTCGGAAGCACATATAGATGTGAGCATCTTTTTTCAATCATGGAAATTAATAAAATAAGCATGGTACTCGGCTTACAGAAGTTAATTTAGAAAACACTTTGCACCTATGTTCTAGTGATATTGACCCCAATATCGATCATCTTGTTTCTCAGCTTCAAGCTCAAGTCTCTCATTAATTTTCATTTTATTTTTTCTGTCTGTTTTTGTTAATTTACTTTTTGTATGTTATGCTATTGTAATTCTAATAAATAAAAATAATAATTGAATTTTTATCGTCTTTTTATTCACTACTACCTACTATTTCTTACCTACTGCCCGTAACCTGATTAAGTCCCGAAATTCCGCCCTCAGCTAAGCAAAGGTTGCCCATACCAGCTGTAAAGTATAACTGTTTCGGAAGTATTGGCGGGTGACTTCAAACGTGCCGTTACCAAATCGTGCACTTAATAGTTACGTTCACCTGTTAGCTTGTACTAATAGTTAGTTTGTGCTTTGACGCTCCACGTTGCCATTTACTAATGTTAGAGAGAGAACGTTATGTGAGAGTGTTCAGAAGTGCGGCAACAGCGCTATTACTTGCATCCGCCAATTTTCCTGGCCACAGCTATAACAATGTCATCTCATAAATACGTTTTCACCTCTAACAGACGATGAAGAGGAGATACTTCCTCCGACGGTGTAGAGTTAGGGTTTTGTCCATATTGGCAGAGAAGCTACCTCGCACCCTGCCCCCCCTCCCCCTTCGCGACATGCCTTCACATCCCCCATGTTGAGAACTTCCCCTCGGGGGTTTGGAGACATTTCATCCGTAAAAGAGCGGAGACTTTTCCGGCGTATGTTTGCAGTGACTTTTACACGAGTGTACCTCTGAATTGGGTTACAGAAATACGATAATTCGACGACTGGTTAGTGCATCTTTACTATCTATCGATATGCAGAACAAATTTGTACCTTGTACGTACAGTTGGGAGAAACTTGTGAAGTGTTTGACAAGGTTTATCACTGACACTGTTATTCGTGTATATACTACACTCTATACGTATTGTATTGGATTTGAACATCTTTATTGTATACTTGTATAATATGAGGTATAAACCTTAGAAATGGGCTCCAATATTCGTTTTGAAAAGCCGAGCATTGGCCCAATTGTTTCTGGCTTAAATGATATTGATTTACACAGGTATCTGAATCTCGCACCTGGGTGAAATGTTGTTTGCCTTAATGATAAGGTCCTTGGCATTAAGCTAATGATTGAAATAATATGACAAGTCATCAATAAAGTGTATTAATCAGCTTGTTCTTTGAATAATGAAATTTACATTTGGTCTCGTCTATATTTGGACTCTAATTGTATGTATGAATGTCTTCCTTGGTATATTGGTGGAGAGTAATCACAACTTCGAATTGAACTGTTGGAAGGCAAGGAAATTGTAACAGATATGTCATACCCCGGCCAAAGTACGTGCAACTCTGATTTTATGTATTTTCTTACAGGAACCAGAAATGCAAATGCCGACATACATATGTGTGAAATCTCGTGGCTGGCAGTATGTGGTCCTCTACAAAGTTCGGCTGTGATTCTAACGGTGGCGAAAAGTCACCAAAACTGCCAAAAATTCGTTTTGCTGCAATAATGTTGGTAATGTAATGTGTTACGTTGACTTTTGCGAGGTTATGTACCTGAATCCCCTCCGCTTGTTTACAGCGCTCTGGGAGTACTAATTTAGTTAAACGTGTTGCGTCCGGAGCGGCAATGTTTGCTGCCGACTTGGCGCTCCTGGTTTATTGGCTGCCGTCAGTAGTAGATGTACCGTCGACCGTAACGCTGTTAGCGTCGGCCCACCTGCCAATTAGGACAGCCGACAGCAATTAGTGTGGAGGCCGGGGTTGGGGGTGGAATGTGGGAGGGCAACACCTGGCACCAGGCTACGGAGTTACATCTGCCATCCAATCTCTCTATTTACTTTGTGATATCCTCCTCACACCCTCAATTATTATTATTATTATTATTATTATTGGTGAATTCTCCCAATAGATGGAAGACGTTAAACAAATGACCCAATCAAGTTTTCTTTGGGTTCTTCTTGTTGTTCCAATAGGCTTTCATTCTGGTCTGTATTGTTTATGATTTTGTTGCTCAGTTGTTACTCCTCATTGGTCTACTTTGTGTCTGAAGGTGTCTCGTTCTAAAATTACAGTTGATCTTAAGTTTGCATTTTTGAGATCCTTTCGAATTTTGTTCAGCCAAGGTGTTGAATTTTTAAGTTAGGTTACATAATCTGTTATCTTTTTTGTAAATAAATTTTCTGGTAATCTGTTAAGGTGTCCAAAGAATTTCATTTGCTTTTTTTTATGACAATTTCGATGCTCGAAATTTTTTCTGTCATTTTGATTGATTGTAGTCTGAAACCAATCTTGCTCATAGAATTTTCTCGAGGATTTTTCTTTCTTCTTTTTTGATTTCTTCAAGTTCGTGTTTTCTGTTAAGTGTCAACGTTTCGCTTGCATATACGACTGTTTCTTTTATGACTGTATTGTAGTCAGAGGCGGTCTAGAAAGTTTTTCAGGCGGTGCGAAATCTCATTATGACGCCTCAAATGTGCAATCGCTCATTCGCGGTTAAGGTGACAGACAGATTGAAGATATCATACATTTTGTACATCCTATTAAAATTATAAATGTAAATGTTTGTTTTCTTGGATATCTGCTACTGTTTCACGTCGAAACAGCTGGATAACTTAGGATAAAATTTGGAATAATGTATTGCCTATCAACTTTTATCCAGATTGAAAAAGTAGTTTACGTGGAATTCAATTTCGAATACGTATATGAATGCTTTATGAATTCATAAAACAGTCTTTATATATTAATAAAATATATTAATAATAACTCATCGTCAGACTCAAAAACAATAAGGCACCTGGAAAAGACTCCATAACTGCAGAACTATGGAAATATGACTCTGAAGAATCAATAGAAATCTTGCAAAAACAAATAGAAGAAATTCGGAACGAGGAAATTGTACCCGAAGATTCACTGCAATCAGATCCACACTGACAAACACAAAATCGAAAGTTAAGTTTTTATGGTGCCTGTCGGATTCCTTTAGGTCACAACTGGCGTCAGGCAAGGTGACGGTCTGTCTCCACTACTTTTTAACTGTTTTCTCGAAAAGTGTATTCGGACGTGGCGAGCGAAATTGAAGGAAATTTACTACAACCCATTGATAAAGGGTACTAAATCTAAAGGGATCATAATAGATACTCTATCTTTCGCCGATGACATCGCTATCCTATCAGATGAATTAAAAACTGCTAGAATCCAAAGGGATTTGCTGAAGGAAATTACTGATCAAACCGGTTTACAGGTATCTCTAGAGAAAACGGAGTCAATTACTAACATCAAAGTAGCGCCATTAAAACTTCAAACCAAATACAGAGAGATTAATCGAGTGGAAAAATTTAAGTATCTGGTTGAGATCATTATAAAAAATGGTTTGGACAAAGAAGCTATTCGGAAAATGATTCGCATACTAGAAATTAAATTAAATTGCAATGGATCGCAGGCTCCGGTGGCAAATAGCCTACCAAACTTCGCGAGAGGTCTAAAACAAAAAATGTCTTTCA
>CM061914.1:22183989-22203001 GCA_031002005.1 Vandiemenella viatica | reverse complement strand
TACAGTATTACCCCTTTCTTGATGGATCTTGTTCGGCATACTGTTTGTTAACTCTCACACGGAAGTAGTTGTCCTGACCTCTTGTTCTGTGGTTATGGATGCAATGGTTGTGTACAGTTTTTCTTGGGCGGGGGGTATTTACCATCATGAGTATTACTTTAAAGATGTATAATGCATACAGTGTTAAAATTTTATTTTGTTGACATATAGGCCTGCATGAAACTCCCTGCCCTATGCCAAAAATGAATCTAATTACTCCTTTTTGTGCCTTGAATAGCCTATCCATGTGGCGATGTGCAGCAGCCTCCCATATTCAGTGGGATTGTATCAACCCACAATATACTGTAAGTTTGAAATCAGTTCATATGTAGTGGGATATTCTTTTTAAAAGAATGATATTTTTATTAATTTTTTTGCAAGTTTCACTAATATGTGCCTCCCATGATAGATTAGCATCTATTGTGAGACCTAAGAATTTTGCAGACGTTGTCTGTAGTATACATCCATCACCACAAGAAAGGTCTTTACCTACTTCAGAATTATATTTTTTATTAAATAACATGTAAACTGTTTTTGAAGGATTAATGCTCAAGTTGTTGTTTATAAAGTACTGGTTGATGTTGTCGATTACACTTTGGGTTCCACTGAGCAGACTAGTATTACTCGTGTCTGATGTTAAGACAGAAGTATCATCAGCATATTGAATAATACTGCTATTATCCCATTGTGGTATGTCATTAACATAGAGGATGAAAAGCAGGGGCCTAAAACAGATCCTTGTGGTACTCCCATTTTAACTAAGCTAAGATTAGACTGGATTTTTATGTGCTCTGAAAATAATTTATTAAGCTTTTAACTTTTTCTGACAAATTGATTTCTGAAAATTACATTAATTAAGTAATGTAGGATATTGGAACAGAAAATCCCCCAATTAAAAAGTGTGAAAATACTGTGTAAATACAAAAATCTTGGTGACCCAAGACTCGGTAATCAATCTTTAAACTTCATGTCACTTAGTTTTGAAAAACTAAAGTTACAGTGTTCACAAAAAATGTCTGTGCTAAGGTTTGTACACACAGTTTTCATGCTAAATATACTTTTAAATAAGCATAGAAAAAGAAAAAAGACAACTATTAGTGAACATTGCACATTAAAATCTCTTAAATTGCTATTTATTACAGACACATGTTTCTTACCTGCCTCTATTAGTATGCCTGCCAGCTCTGGGTCACCCCGTAACACAGCCAGGTGAAGTGGGCTGGCCCCTGGTAAGCCGAGGCCTTGGGCTGCACTGGGTGATGCTCCCTGTTTCAGCAACAGCTTTACTGTTGCTGCATTTCCAGACAGCACAGCATAGTGCAAAACTGACCGATAGTCGTGGCGTGAATCAGTCATTGCATTCACATCTGCACCAAATGACAGCAGCAGCAGAACTGATTCCATACCCTTCAAAAAACAGAGTTATTATAGTATAATAGACTATAAATTGGGGTATAAATGTACATTTTATACTAATTTTATTAATTTGTAGCCTTAACATGTAAATATTATTTCATTTGCTCATTTCCTTTAAGTAATATGATATAGGGTAATATTCCATGGTTTTTCAGTAAATAGAAACAAAATTAAATTAATTGTGTGAATGGTAGGCCATAAAACATCATGTAAAAAAAAAAATCCTAAATCTGGTAACTATTGATTATCACAGGCGGGCAGAAAACTGTTAATCTGGTAATTGCTAATTAACAAAGTTAACAAAATTACAGAAATTTAACTTTTAAAAAAACATAAAAATCATTAACATTCTACAACTTCTGTTAAATTGAACTTCTGTTAAAGTTATACTGTTACATTGGTTGATGACGGTATTTCATTTGTTTGAATTGTGCACTACGATACGCTAGTACGTTCATCGAGTCAAATAGCGAACGAATCAGGTGATGCAAAGTGCGAATGCGAGTGTGATGCATAGCTAGGAATGGCATGGGTGTGAGCAGGAACACTAGAGTTGTGAAGGTTTGAATTTTATATCTGCAAACCGGAGCTCACTACTCGCTTCAAATCAAATTGGTGGCATGAGTCTTGTGATAAAATTTGGCATGTGAACAACTCTCGAACCACACGACTCATTCCCTACAACATGAATAAGGTGTAAAACTGAAATATTATGTATTTTAGTGTTCATCACATATGTTTTGACTTGTTGCAGCCTTCAAGTGATAAGTCATTTCCCCTTTCCTCCTCATTTATATGAATGATGTGACAGTGTTCTAAGAGCTATGTTTCTGGTATATGTCAGTCTTTATTACCATTAAAGAACTGGATGTTTGTGTTAGTGTAGTAATGACCTCCAAATGTCCCATCATTTTTTCAATCACTTATGAATAATTGTTACAAAGGAATAATAAACTAAATGTGAGTTTCAGAAAATATCAGATTAATTTTTTAATCTTTCTGATGTAATAAAATACTTAAGTTCACCAAGACCTCCTACACAAATGGAAAATTATTTTTTTGTTAAACAAAAAAGTAAATTCATATTGTTTTGTTTTATGTTGTGTAAACTCCTTATATGTTTTTGACATAAACAAAAATGTGAAATAGGCTCAAGTCTGTAGCTGCCCACCAATACCTGTGGCAGTCGTGCAGCCTTCATAAGTGGCGTGAGCCCCGCACGGTCCCGACTGTTTGGGTCTGCACCAAACGAGAGCAGCAGCTGCAGGAAATGGGTGTCTAGAGGTGAAACCAGGTTGATTTCAGAGCCAAAAAAGTAGCGCTTGTTGGGATCAGCACCATGCTCCAGAAGTAGGCGGGCCACATCTGCATGTCTGTGTTCAAAAAATAAACACCTTCCTTACCACTATTTTCTTTACTATCGGCAAATAAAGGAACAGTTACACACCACACTGTCTTCATCATACAGATGAAACACAAATGCATGGGCGCCGGGAGGGGGGTGCAAGGGGGTGCACTTGCACCCCCCTGTTATGAAAGAAAATACTCAGAAAAAAGATTAAGAAACAAAAAAATTTATTATTAAATTCACTGTTTGAATAATAACTTAAAGCGCCTAGGGTGTTGTACAAATTTGTTCATAACCTTGTCAATAAATTCAGTATCCTTAGTCAATAAGTAATAAGTGTTATGTATAAAAAAAGGTAATGCACCTCCCTTAAAGTAATCCTGCCGGCGCCCATGCACAAATGTAATCAAGAGCTATATCAATCTTAAACATTTTTACTAGCAACAGTGCAGCAGGAAGAGAATTAACATGGAAAGGACAGATAAAATAAAACAATTAATCACCAAAAATTGAATCTAGTAGGGCTGCAGTAGCAAAAAGTAGTACAAAAACATTTTAAAAAACTAAAACATTATATTTCAGGCCATGACATATCTTATGAAATTAGAAATACATTGCTGAGCTCAAACAAGTACTCATGATCAACACAGCGATACAAATAGTGACTTTGACTGTTACGATTAGAGTGGAAGTGGGGAGGAAGACAAAAACAATATCACTAGAAATGTTACTCATGTAAAGAAATTAATCATAAGAAAATAAAAATGTACATATATAAGTGTTGAAAAATAATGTGAAAGCTAAACAAAAAATGTAATGAATAATTTTAAAACATATATAAATAAAATATTCCTGCAAGAGGGGGGTTTACCAGGATGAGGAAAATGAGCATTTTTTGAGATAGTGGCGTGGAAGCTGTCTTGCATGGTGTCATGATTTCATAGAATAGTCTGATGGCTCTGGATGTGAAACAGTTATTGAGGCCACGAGAGTTATGGGAGCTGGCATAGACAGCAGCAGGGTGTTCCAGAATTTTGACAGTAAACTGTTTGTCTGTGACCATTTATTCAGATAGATAATTGTTTCTTGGTGAGGTCAATATAAAAAGTTGGTAATGGAGGCTGGTGAGCTGGTATATGGAGTGGGATATGGTACTGGTGGGATGGTCCATGTGAGATCTTCCCTTTCACAAGTAAGGGAATAGTGAGAAATATTCTGTTCAGTGTTTTTATCATAGCAACACTTCTCCAATCAAATTCTTGGAGAATAATTGGTTTATTTTATGTTTCTTTTCCATTTTATGTCTTTTTACTGTACCATGGCATTTAGGAAATGTTCTGGAATGAAAAGCAAATTTGCTTGCAATAATTTTTAAATTTCCATTTGCTTTAAGAGTATATAGATCCCAATTCAGCTAAACATACTTCTAAATTTACCAGATTATTTTTTGTTTGAAAAATAATAGAAAAAAATAAAGAATTTTACCTGAAGTGCTTTTAAATTCCAAGTGATAGTATTTTAACATCAAAATAAATATTAGTTGTTATGTACTGAGAAAGAAATACTTTCTTCTGTTTATTCATTCTCTTAGAATTATGACATCAGGATTTTATTGTTATTATTATTATTATTATAGCTGAAAATTAGCAGTTCATATTTATCAGCCCACGAGATATCCCTACTACATACATAATTATGAATGTGGTTCTGTTACAGTCCAATGGGTCAGGAATCTAAATCTTCCTTTTTCCATCCAAAATTCCTCTCTCACTGTTAGTTTCCCAATTATCATCTCCCATTTCAGTCTCTTTCTAAATATAATCCCACCATTTTCCATGAGTCCTTTCTCTTAAGTGACTTCTTAAGCTATCCTTTAACTTGTCTAGGAAGTATGGTTTTGTGCCATCCACATTATACGATCAAAACAGTTTATCATACCCCTTCTGATCTCCTCTAAAAATGTGACAGTACTAGATTAGTGGGGTGGGAAGCATTGACACAATCCACCTAGTATCAGTGATATGAGGTATGACTATAAAAAAAACAGGCTTAATTTATGAAAATTTTATTTTTGATCTTTAACATTCAAACCCTAACCCCTCGATACCTACACCACACCATTCGAATTTTCCGCTGATGTAAGCAGTCCTGCTGGCCATCTTCTGATAATTTTATCCTGACCTTCATTACTCTTTTCTTCTCTGCATCAACAGACTTTCCTTTCAATGTATTATTCACTTGGGAGGAAGGAAGGGAAGTCATATGGAGTGAGCTAGAAGAGGGGTGGATGCTCTAATTCAGGGATTCCATATTTCACTAAAAACCCTTGGCTGAAAGAGCACTGAGCATGTTCATGAAGGATGGTCAAGATCTGTTTTCAATTAACTTGATTTATTTTGACTTTCAGGCACCCATCAATGTGAAAAATCCAATAAATATAGATAAAAGAAATCAAAACCATGATTCATCACAAGTTATTACTCTTCCTGAAAGGTATTGTCAAATATTGTTTAGTGTGTCAGAGCAAATAGTCATTGATTGGTAGGAAGGGTTTTTAGTACTAACTTCGTACATGTTTTACTTTATTTGGTTCTCCATGTGAAGTCGCATCGATTTATTAAAACCTAACCTTTCTGCAATCCTGCTGCTTGCAGAGATAATACGTACAATGACCATGGAAGTCTACGCAATCATGCTTTACTTATATTGAAACTGTCATGTAAAATTTGAAGAACACTTTCTTTTTCAATATCTTTTAATTCATTGACTGCTTTAATATTCAGGTTTCAATTTTTCTCTAATGATCTTAACAAAGTTTACAATGCTTCGATCTGTTTTTACTGTTTGTGGACCCCCAACACAGGGATTACCTGTGATGTCTTCTGGGCCTTCTTTGAATCATTTTACCCACTCAAAAACTTGAATTCACAATAAGCGATCATCACCATCCACTTCTTGCAGCAAACTTAATATTTATGCAGCAGATTTCACAAATTTCACATTAACTCATAGCTCAGTATTGACACAAAGCATTTTCCAACATAGAGTAAATACTCAATCAAATTCACACCACCACTGCAAACGAACTAGAAATTATACATTCATCAAAATGGCAGAATAGATACAGGGGTTATTCAAGCTCATTGCCCTCTCCCCTGCTGCCAACTACACGACACCAATATTACCAGCATAAAAAAATCAGTCCAGTTATTTTCGAACCAAATCTCATATAAGAAATAGTCTAAAGAAAACACCTCAATGACAGTAATTGCAGTTGACCATTGATTAGGAGGGATACATAACCAACCTCATCAAAAAAACTAGAATGACGAACAAAAATGATGCTCTCAACATGGATTAAATCATTCATGTCCCCATAACAATTAGGCCCAACAATTCAGCCAAAAAGGGGAAATATCAGAATCTTTTAACAAAAAATGTAGCTTCAGAACACAGTCTATAAAAGTCCCAGTAAATGTCATGGATGTTACAGCTCTTTAATTTAAACTTTATTTATTGAAATTCTAGTTATTAAATCAAACTGTCTTGCAATTGTAGAAAAACCATTGCAAATAAGAATCTTGACAGTTAAATATGAAAAAAAAATTATATCATTTTATACAATTTTATGAAGTCACAATCATTTTGTATTAATTTAATGGAGGCACTGAAATGTCCTGATTACATTTGCTACTGAATTATGATGAAAATTTTACATACATATATGGCATACAAGAATGCAAACGTTTCTGGCATATAGTTGCCATTAAATTTTCACAGATGTACTAACAGGTTGTGTTTTAAAAACACAATATTTCAATTTCTAGCTTTGCTGTCTTCTTCAGGTGTAAACCCAGTTACATTAGTCGATGGACGAACAGCTGTCAGTCCACTGACCAGTACAGATGGGTTTATACCTAAAGAAGAGGGCAGGGCTAGCTGTTAAAATATCACATTTTTACAATGCAATCAGACAGTACAACCATGGAGGTTTGATTGTAAATGAGATACAATTACAGAAGAACAATTACAATTGAAAATTACCACTTGATAGATTATGTTCATATTTTAAACGTACCTGTTCCTGATTGCCAAGCGCAACGGCTCATCACACAGAGTAGTCCGTGGAAAAGGTTCGTCAGTTGGCTCGCGGTAGTCCACGCGGGCTCCTTGCTGCAGCAGCAATGACACCAACTCCAAGTAACTGTAAAATTACCATCTTTAAGAGCTGTGTGCAGCAAATGCTAAAACTGTATTGTGAATTTTCCTAATTTATTGTTCTATTTTTATATCAGTTTCTTTGTCATCTATGCTCTACAGCAATTCCCACATACAAAGTTAGGTGTTTTTATTTGAAGCTCCTATAATTCCTGTAATGCCTACAATCTTGGTGTCATACTACACCTCTATATTCAAGCAAATTCTCTAAAACACACAAATAATCAACTACAGAAAGCCAAAAGACAAAATAACATTATGGTTATCGCAGGGCCGGCGTTAGGGGGGAAGGGTAAGCGGGTCAAATGTACCCGCGCCCGCCAGCTGATGGGGGGCCCCGATTACCTGCTGCAGGGGCCCCCAGGCCTCGAAGCCAAGAATTCGCCCACTGTCGCCCGGAAAAAAAAGAAATGTCGCCAATTTTACCCCGGGGCCCAAAATTCCTAGCGCCGGCCCTGGGTTATCCCTTGATACTGTTGTAAAATGATCAGCTCTGAACAGTTATTAGATTTTTGTTGATTTTTTAAATTTTTTATTTTTTGTAAATTATTTTAGTAGTACTAATAGAATTATGATAACAATAGTCTACAATAACCTATTCAGAAAATAATTAATATGTGACCCCAAAATAAATGGCTATTTTTAATTTTAAAATAAAAATTATACATCAACGATATTTCTTTCTATTAAATTGTGTTTGAATGAAATTATTTACAGAGGTAGTAAAGTTGGATTAGAAGTGGGATTGATCAGTTTTGTACAGCTAAGCGCATTAAGCTAAGTTATTTTGTTAATAAATATAAATACAGATTACTGAATTAGGAACATTCAACATACTGTTTACCATTTTCAGATCTATTGAAAAACTGGTGAAAGCTTGTGCATTAAAAGACTATGGTAAATAAAAAATTACTTACAATATTTAAAAATGCCAAAATACATTTAATACAGTTGAGAATCGCGACCAACAGGCTCATACTAATATGAATGATTGCAAGTACAGTATATAGGAAACAATGTAGCGAAGTTTATGATGAAGCATTAACTAAGACTAATGAAGACAAACTTTTATTAGTCTTCAGGTGGATCCATATCTGATGCCTTATCTAGTAATCCATAATTTCACTACTACCGTTTCCTTACATGCAAACAATCCTATTTCAGCTCTAATGACTCACTGACAACTCCACCCCAACACACACATTTTTTTCCACTTACACCATCAATGACATTCTAATTAGGGATCATGTTCTCAGATGCTACCAGACGTTTATGAAGCAGGAACCATGTCTATTAGGATGTACTTGCACCTGGCACACATTACATTTACAACTCATTAGAGATATCTAACAATAATAAAGTTACTGCATCTGCACTCTAAAAGTTGATAAGGAACATTGAAAAATAGTTAAAAATGCTTGGATTAACAGTTCCAAAGTGTAATTTGATTTGCTGTCAAGGCAAGGGGCCACAGATCCCAGATATATAGTAATGAACCATATATTATACTTCCTTTAACTGCTTTGCAGTTAGTTGAAGGCAGCATCCCGGCTAAACGTACTTCTACAAGATACTAGTATTTATGCCTACTAGGACAAAAATAAAATCAGAGAGATATTTCAAAACGCTGCAGAAACTCAGATAAGCCATCCAAAACAGCCAGAGGAAAACTGAGTAATAGTGTGAAACTGTCTCACAACAACATTTGACACCACGCACCACGTTTCTCATATCCAGGACCTAATGAAGACATTTGGCTGGCCTGTCGTTCGACCACCTTCCATACAGCCTTGAATTAGCCCCTAGTGCTTACCACTAGTTCCCAAGATTGAAGAAACATTAGGGTGGCCTACGTTTTCAGACTGATCATGAAGTCAAAGAAGAGGTTACTTGCTTCCTCTAACCGAGTGTGGTGGGTGAACGGTTTATGTTCTGGCCTCGCATTTGGGAGGACGCGGGTTCGAATCCCCGTCCGGGCATCCAAATTTGGGTTTTCCATGGTTTCTCCAAATCACTCCAAGCAAATGACGGGATGATTCCTTCAAAAAGGCCATGGCCCATTCCTTGTCCCCAGTCCCATCCCACCTCTAATGACCTTAGCCATCGACGAGGCATAAAAAAATAAGAAAAAAAAGCGCTTCCTCTGCATAATGGCAAAGGCATTCTATGACAGGAAGATACAAAAACTGGAGGAACGTCTACAAAAATGAGTAGAAAAAAATGGCGATAATGTAAAAGAAATTTAATTTTTAAGCTTTCCATAATTATGGTAATAAACAATGCTGTATATTTTCAGTGTATTTACCATTGTTGCATGTCAAGATGAAAGTATCATCACGCAACAATATCTTAAGCACGTTGACCGGATCTAGCTGGGGAGCTAACTTAAGCGTCATCCGCACCTCTGCCTTAGCATTATGCTACTCCGCAGCAGAGTATACATGTCCTGTGTGGCAAAAATCAAATCATGCTAAGACAGTAGACGTTGCGCTCCACAGAACATGCTGGTTCATCACAGGTTGCCTCAGACCATTGCATTTGGGTAAAGTGGAGATAATAGCTGGCATCATCCCTGGAGACATACGCAGGGAGGTTGCCACTGGTGTGGCAAAGCTTAGAGTGAACGAAGATGCCCGACACCCTCTACATCGCTATACACCAGCGCCATCGAGACTAAATTACCGATCAAGCTTCCTGCGGACTTCAAAGCCAGTAAATGGAGCACCAAGCAATGAAAGAATTTTGGCTTTAGAGAAGAGAGTGCAACATGATATCGAGTGGATCAAGCCAAAAGAGGGTCTACCACATGGTTCTGAACAACCATGGACCGATATGGAAGTAGCTAAATAGGCTTCGAGTAGGAGTTGGCCGTTCCAAAGATACTCTTGCCTGATGGAGGTATCTGGGAGAACAACCAGATAGCACATCTTCATGCGGGGAGAGAGAAACAAATCGGAGTGAATGTATCCCAATTTCACCTCCAATCAGCTACTGACAAAGCTGTCGCATTGGTGGAAAAACTACGTGATATTTGATGGTGTCATCGACACGAGTGTATTTACCCGTGCTCTGCGGCGAGGTGCAGCGCCGAGTAGCCGCAGTCGTCCCTGGCGTTGACGTCACCACCCCTGACCAGCAGCAGGGTGGCAGCTGCAGGGTAGCGCTGCCACACGGCGTAGTGGAGAGGCCGCAGCCCCTGCTCAGTGACGGGCTCGTTGGCCCGCGCTCCACCTGCCAGCAGCAGCCGGAGGGAGTCCAGAGGCTCCATCCGCACGATGCTGTCTGCCAGCTCACGTTGCAGGCACTCCGTCCGCATCGTCTGCAACCAAACAAAGTGTACGGTACTCTGGAGGTTAAACATTCTTTTAGAAGCTTGAGTTTAATGGTACGAATCCAAGACCGTCAGCCATAATTTTTATGGGCTTTCAAACTTATGTTCATCTTTGTCGAAGCCTTGTTCTGTTCGGGAGCATTAGGACTCTACTAGGTCTTCTTTTTACCAGTCTATATCAGACTCAGATTGACCTGAAAATCGAAAATCTTGTTTTTAGCGATCTGAACAACTGTTACAGGTCTTCGGCCAACAATGCCATACGCAATTTACTTATCTGAATTGGAGAAACTTTAACCGTCTATATCGATATTCCACAATAAATATTTTCTTTGATCTATTTCACATTCTTATCGCTGCTTGGAAGTAAGCATAACTACCATACTACACTACTTTGAGATCTTATTAACTTCTTTTACTTTTTCTTTCTTATCCACGTAGGAGAAAGCAATTTGATCATTATTTCTAACGAACCTGCCTCCTGTATTCAAAGCATATTGTTTAGCAAATCAGATTCAAAACACAAAGCCTGCCTTTGAATATGTTATATATATTTGCTTAATTCTTTCTAATGAGACCCAAAATGACATAAAATTTCTCCAATGCTGGACACTGATGATGGCAGGTCTCTTGGCCATTGTCTTAACACATTCCATTACAATAATCCTTGTGAAATGAAGATTTCAGTAATATGTTAATTCAATTTAAGTTTAATTCAATTTTGAAAGCTATGCCCTAATAGTAGGACAAGTTTCCTAGTAAAGAAAACGAAAATTCGTTTAGTCTTATTGATATGGCGACAGAAATTTGATCCGCCCTCTGTCGGTGCTGAACCTACAGTTAAACGTAGCCTCCTGGAGTTCTCATATGATCAAAACAAATCGCGCAATAATTTCTAACCCTGCTGGGATTTGCACCCAGAAGCCTGTGTTTCATACGCGGACACCTACATTTTCCTCGGCTTATCTCCGCCAAACCTGGTTAGTGATCTTGTTGACTTCCTGTTTTCTTTTTTCTTGGTGGCTCGCATTTGTGAGTATTGTTTTCATAATTTTCTAGTTACTTAAGAAGAAGAAAAATATTCTTCAAAATAAATTAATTTACACGTATTTCAGCATACCTTTTGATGAAACAAAAAATAAAAATTAAAAATGTGGACATACTATAAATAAAATATAAACTACTATAATTTTTAGAGAAAATGTGAACAATCTTTTGGGTGTTCTCTGGAGGCTATCACGTCTTCCGGAGCACTAACCATGTACAGGGTATCCCCCGTAGTGGTTAGCAGGAGCAATTAACTAATTCGAGTAAGTCTTTTTAGTGGGCAATTGTCAGTAATCTCTATACATAAAATCCATTGTGTGAGAGTAAACCGTATCGTCACTGACAAACAAATATACTTCTTGAGACCATATTCACGCCAAATGTTGAGGTGGCGAGTAAGGTTTTTAGTTCAACTTCATTCCAGTAGGTGGTGCTGCAATGTGGTAGACATTCCAAATGCGACAAAGCTTTACAAAACAATATTAAATAGATTCCTGCAAGTATTAATAAAATCGGCCTATAGATATAATCGCTAGACTCCAGCGCCACATATCGGGAGGTAACATAACTAAAAACCTTAGTCGCCACCTCAGTAACATATGGTTTGAATATAGCCTCAATACGTCCAGTAACTCAGGAACAATGGATTTTATATGCGCTTGCCGACAATTCGGTAGGAAATGCAGTATCAAAAGAGTCTAAGTAAAAATGGGAGTACCACAAGGTAGCGTATTGGAACCATTGTATTCATTAATCTAATTAATAATTGTGTTGATTGTTTACTATCAGAAATTAGATTGTTTTCAGATGATAAAATGCAATTTAAAAGGATAAAAACAGTAAAGGACTGTAAACAGTTGCAGGGTGATCTGGACAGGATATCTAGTTGGGTTGGGATGAAGATGAATGCAAAGAAGAGTCAGCTGATTAGATACAGAAATAAAAAACTAAAGGTTGATTACGATTATAAGGTGGGGAAAGAAATGCTTGTTGAAGACTTGAAAGGTAAATATCTTGGCATTACATCTGATAACAAGCTTAACTGGGCAGGACATATTGGTCAGGTAGTAGGAAAAGGTTTCAAAATACTGCATTTGTTGGAGAGAGTGATGAGGGGATGTACGAGAGAAGTAAAGGAATTGGGTTACAAAACTTTGGTCATACCATTGCTGGAATATGGTAGTGTAGTATGGGACCCACATTTTGCGTATCAAATACAGGAATTGGAGAGGGTGCAAAAAAGGGCTGCTAAATTCGTTTCTGGAAATTGTCCCAGGATGCAGTCAGTAGCAGATGTGGTAAAAGAGCTGGAATGGGATTCGTTGGAAGACAGGAGGAGGATGAGGAGGGTCATGGGAGTGTACAGGGCATATACTGGTGGTGAGGCATGGAAAGATATTGGTGTAAGAATTGGAAGTTATGCATGGAAGGGAAAAGATGACCATGACTACAAGCTGGCACTCGATTTCAGGCTCAAGGGTGTAGGAAGATTCTCTTTTTTGGGTAAGGGTGTCAGGGATTTGAATAAGTGGCCAAGAGAAATGATGAATAATTCACCAAAAACGTTGAAAGAATTTAAAGCTAAAATTTGCAGAGGGCAAATGTAGGTGGCTGGAGGAAACGGAGAAGATGGGTGTGAAGGGAAATGCCACTGGGGAGTGCACTCCATCGAAATTTAATTTAATTAATATCATTATATTATTCTCTGTGACAGGTGCCAGAGTGTCTTGGTGTTGTCGCCAGCCTGGTAGGGTAAACAAGCTGTGTGCACGGCTTCAGATGTTGAATGATCATTGTGAATGACACTGAGATGCTGCGTACTGGGGTGAGACAGCGTTATCAGCATATGACGGAGTTTGGAAGAGGTCTCGTTGGGAGCCTCCATTTGATCGGCTGGTTGAATCGGGAAATATCAAAATTTGTGAGGTATTTGGTTGTGACAGTGGGTAGATGCTGAACTGCATGGGAACGAGAGGACAGACATACTCAATGTCAAGGTTCCGGTCGACCACGTCTGACCACCACAAGGGAGGATTTCCGTTTTGTGCACCAAGCATGTAATGAACTCGCTGCAACATTCTGCCATTGGTCGGAGTAGGAAATTAAGGTCCACGCGTAGCTGCCGTTAAAACCACAACAAAAACTTCAAACGGCTTCGTTTAGAGTGGTGCCGTGAGTGGGAAGCATGCACTACCGAAGAATGATGTCGCACTGTGTTCAGCGATGAATCGCGGTTCTTCACTACCGCGGATGATCAACGCCGGCGATCTGGAGAGAGGTGCCATTCTTCCTTGTTTTGGGGAGACCCAGCGGTGTTACTCGTGACGTCATGGTGTCGGCAGCCATCGAGTATGATTTCAAGGCAGTAGCGATTGAGGAAACTCTGACAGCAAAACGGTGTTTCATGGACATCCTGCGTCCTCATGTGTTACTCCTCATGCGACAATATCGCGATGCCACTTTTCAACATGACAATGCTCCTTCACACACGGCACGTGTGTCTATATGAACTGTCTGCCTTATGTTGAGATACTGCCGTGACCAGCAAGATCCCCGTTTGAAACATGTGTGGGATCTCTGAATGTCTTAACAGTATCGCAAATATTTCAATCTATTTCTGTATTTAATAATACATCCAACTTAATAACAATCACAAATATAAGCAAATTAAATCATATTTCCAACCCACATTATGAATTCAAACATTCCTGATGAATTAGGAAAAATATTGATACTTTCAGCTTGTAGGCTAAAGCTATAGTCCACTATAAAGTATGAAAAACTTTTTTATTTCGTAAAAAAATGAAGTATTAAAAATTATAGAGGAGATATGATCTAAATTTTAATCGAGCATTGATTTTTTATATAGAAAAATAATTGTAAAAAATTACTGGCGCATTGTCTTTTTCTTATCTAAATATTTCAATTTCACGTGGCATATTCACAAAAAGAGTTCAAACAGCAAAAGGAAAATAATTTTTTCAAAAAAGGGGAAAAGGAAACTTCTCAAATAATGGTTCAGTCTCAGTCCTTTCGTTTTCTCTAAAATAATAAAGAAGGAAGCTACTTCTCCCAAAGATTCGTCAACGTTTTAGAAAACAAAATAACAACTGAAATACCACTTCTTCATTTTACGAGGAAATCTTACGTATCCTTGCTTTGGAAGGAGATGTCCGCCGAATTGTTTGCGGTATTAAAGGCTTTTTGATGTGATCGCTCATAATATGTTGCCAGTGACGGATCTACGAATTTTGCGAGCTGGGAAAAATACTTGAGATTTCCATCTCTTCAAGCATGATTCTGCCGCCAACTTTTCTTACTAACTGATCAACTGCAGACCGGTTAACCTCGCTTTTTCACTAAACTATCATCGAAACTAATTAAATTTTCCTGTCTATCTGAAAATTTCTGTCAGGCTATAGATGTCAAACAATCAAGAACAACTTCACTCCTGTATTATAAACTCCTGTATTATACATGGAGGAAGTAAATATATGGAGACGACGCAAGAGACCTTCACCACGCATTGAAGTGAAGCAGGGTGGAGGAGGAGTGGGGGAGCATGGCCGGAGTGGAGGGGGCATGGCCGCTTCCATACAGACACGGGGAATATGTACAAAAACCTCAAGGGGACTCTAGGATAAAGGTGCGCCGCAATCTGGTGATGGATTATTATGTAACTCGATATGACAAATAAAAAATGAAGAATAAAATTTTTTGATATCCTGCTTAGTTTTCGAGATATTCTGTCCCAAATGTGAAATGGTTTTGGTTGAAATTGAGAAGAAAAAATTGGTCAAAGTCAAATTTGATGATGGATTCTTATTTAAAAAGACGATACAAATGAAAAATAATAAATAAAATTTTTCGATATCTCACCTAGTTCTAGATATATACTGTATCAAAAGTGAGGTGTCTTGAGTTGAAATGGAGAAGAAAAATTTCGCAAAAGTCAAATTTAATGATCGATTCTTATGTAACACGACGAGACAAATCGAAAATAAAGAATAAAATTTTTCGATATCTTGCATAGTTTTCGGGATATACTGGGAACATCGCAATTGTTTGGAAGCGTAATATCGCCGCTGCCGCCACTGTGCATGCGCGAGCCTGCTTCACCAATTTAACGTCACTTCTCCTCCATATATTTCCTTCCTCCATGGTATTATAAACTGGATAAAGAAATACTATACCAATACTCTAACGACATTAAACAAATTGAATTACCTTAACTGACAGCTTATGCAATGCATGCAGGCTTAATAAACAAATTATAATCAAAAGGTTACACTCGCTTCTAAGTTAGACCATGAAATCTATCAGCCAATAGCATCGCTCCTGAATCACACCATCCGAATCACTAAAGTATTCAGTACTTCTAGCTCAGTTTATACAACCATAAACTAATATTTTTTTAAATTCTAATTTAATTCAATTTTAATTGAGATTGAGGGCATTTTACGTTGGCAATTTCCCTACACACCCAGTTTCATTTTTCTATATTCTGAAATTCACATAATTATAGATGGTAGACAGTGTTTCGAATCAAAACTTATCTCTTCTCTTCAAATTACGAATGGCATGAGGGAATAAAGAATTCATATAACCATCCATACGGCTTATTTATCTCATTTTATCTCTCCCTCAACCCATACAGGTTAGTCGACGAAGAATTTGATCGTGCTCGTAAATGAAAGTGGATGTTTGCAACTCAACCAAAATTGTCCGTCTACCAGACAATAACAATTCCGTAATGCTTTCGTAAGGACTACGACGAGCAGTCAGGAATCGAGCATAAAAATATTTGATAAAAATTAATTTTAAAACGATTATCTAACTAAGAAGTAATGTTTTGTATATTCATCTTAAGAAGATCTACAGTTCTTAACTGATATATTGCCGAGCAGTATTGAAACATATAGAGATATACGAAGTAAACTGCCAAATAAAATCACAACCCTAAAATTGTCTTACCAGTGCTCTTTCATTACAATCGTGAATACTTGAAAAAAAATTCCTTAATTTGTGGAAAAGTACTGTCTCGTTACCTGCAGGCTGTAATTTTTCAACATGCGCCAACCCTGTTGTAAGGGTAGCCCGTACCTGGTTCACCCGTTCGAATCCGACCTAGGTCATGGGTGGTTTTTATTAAGTGTTGTGTCTTACTTGGATTCAGTTTGTGCGGAAAATCACATATAGACGTGAAAAGACTCAAAATACTTTACACTTTTAGCTGGCTGAATGTCTACAAGGCCGATTGCAACTTAAAATAATAATAATAATAACAAAAGCTTTCCAACATTTTAGTAATATTTATAATTTACATAGGGTCTATTAGTTTAATTTTAAATAGTTATGGTGACATATGCGAGTATAAGAACCTGTTAGAAAATCCAAAGAAATGATTTACATATATAATCTGTAATAACTTAATTCCTTTACACGTGTTTCACAGTCGCTCACTCACTCACCTCGACAGCTATTAGCTCGATATCGGTGTCACGTGTCAGTCTTCGCTCGCAAATTAACAGCCACCAGAGATATTATTAGACGAAATTAGAGATTATGTCCACATCTTAATAGCTAAGCTACTGCTACGAAATTAATTGTCATAATATATTCATTAAGTTCGCTTTTCGCAGCCTTTCATAGTTAAAAAATATCGATAAACTTTAAGGCAAAAAAACAAAACAAAAAACAACAACAATACGGAACTGATTTTCAGTAACATGTTTCTAATGAAAGCAGGTTAAAAAAAACTTTTTAAAAACTTAAATTACACATGGTCTCTGCTGTAACCAGGATTGCCAATTGTCATTCCATCCTAAGCTAAATTTCACTTTAATTAAAACTTTCGCCAATGTTGTTGCTTGACCAAAGTTTATAAATTACGATTTATTTACCTTTTTCGTAATATACTGACCACTTTCGTTAATGGTCTTTGTTCATGTTCATTGTACTTGAGTTATTAGGTTGTTTCAAGAGGACATCAGACCAAATATGATACTGAATCAGCTATTCTTACAATTCATTTCTCGGAGTTGCTCAACTGTTAAATAATCTGAAATCTGCACAAAGTTAAAAACACTGTGACCAAAGATTACATTATGAATGGCCAGCCTCAATAAAATACAACGAGATGCTTTCAAAGGAAACAGTAATTCTCTAAATTTAACAGAGTGAACTTTAAGGGTCAAATATAAGTTCGAGTCTACGACCATTGAAACAATTGCACTATAGCTCGATCGTTTCTGTTCGTGTTTAATACCAACGTCTATTGATACTTCTGAGGTCTTCAAACTCAAGAGATTTTATTTACCCTAAGGGTGAAACACAAGTCAAGTTCTAATTTGGTAAGATCAGGTGAACCTGTCACAATCTTTGACCCTAAAAACTGGAGCTATTCTAGACCCGTGGCGATACGCAAAAAACGCTCACCGGCTTACACCAGTAGAAAATAAATATATTCTTCATAAGTTATGATCCACTATTTGACCGCTCGCTCACTCCTACCACGATATATTCTAGTCACGGAACTGCTAATGCAGGTCAGTCCAAACTGAGCGAGCGTCTGGTTTCCCGAAATTACTCCAGGCGAATGCCAAGACGTTTCCTTAAGAACAGATCACAACCGATTTTTTCCTGTTCCTTGAGAACTCTGCAATTCCGACTTTAACGACTTTGCTTTCGACGAGCTTTAAGGCAACCGAAAAAACTAACGCTTCTCTTTGTCCACCACGTGATGTCGAATAGATTGAAAGACCCATCAGTACAAAACCTTGAAAACACTGCAAATGACGCTCTAAAGAAAATTAGCAGGTGGTTTAGTGCTAACAAATTAATACTTAATGTAGGAAAGACACAGTTACTTCCATTTGTTACAAAAAATAAAATAAAGGACAGCTATAATGTGATATCCGAAGGAAAAGCAATCAATAAAAGCAGTTTCACAAAATTCCTGGGTGTATATATAGATTACAGATTTAACAGGAAGCAACATATTCAACAACTTCTTAAAAAACTGAATCCTGCAACATTTTTGCTGAGGGTAATATCTAGAATAGCTAATATAGAAACAAGAAAGTTAGTATATTTTGCATATTTTCACTCCCTGCTCACTTATGGCATCTATTTCTGGGGAAACTCTTCGCAAGCACAGAGGGTATTTAAATCACAAAAGCGTGCTGTAAGAATTATTTGTGGAGCAAGCCCAAGAACGTCATGCAGAAATCTATTTAGAAATCTAGGTGTACTTATAATGGCAGCACAGTATTTATACTAAATACTATGATTTGTATTGGAAAATCCTGAGCACTTCAATCTTAATGCTGACATACATAGCCATAATACTAGAAATAAATATAATATTAACAAGATTTACAAGTCACTTTCAATTGTACAGTAAGGGTTAACATTTACTGGAGTTTCCTTATTCAATGTCTTACCGAAAGAAATAAACTGTTATCTACGAAATTCTAACGACTTTAGGTCCAAACCGAAAGAGTTTTTGTTTCAGAACCCATTTTACTCTGTGAAAGAATTTGTTCTTGGAATTTGGTAACTAAGAATGACTGAGAAAATACTATATATTTGGTGTACGGATGGGAAAGGCG
>CM061914.1:22163989-22182989 GCA_031002005.1 Vandiemenella viatica | reverse complement strand
AAAAATTTGTGAAAAGCGTCCTGCGCGCATATCATTCGCACAATGGGTAGCCGTGATGCTGACGCGCGCAACAGGTGGCATCTTGGTGAAATGACGTCACGATCTGACAGATTTACCCCCGTCCAAACATCGCGTAACACTCCTATAGAAGTTTTCACTTCAAAATGACGGTTGTGCAGAGCGTTCTGATAAGTCATTTCTTCGCAGTAGAATTGAATTTTTATAAAATAACGCTCAACGCGATTTCTCGTGCCGTATACTGTTGCAAAAAATTACAGCTGTCATCCCAGTCCAGGTTGAATTTCAGTATAAACACAATCTAATACAATGACCAAAGTGACATGACTCCAGTGAAAAGAAGCAGAAATTAAAATTTCATTCACACGAGGTAATGATTTAAATAACATGTTGTTTTAAAAATTATTTTTTAAAATCTTAAATAACTCTTTTGCTCTGCTGTAACGTCGATTGCTAATATTTCTGCTCGAAAATGAAAGCGTTCATCGCACGGACATTAATACATTCATTGCATCGCGATATAAATGTGATTCCAGTTCTATAACAGCGGCAAAAAAAATAAAAATAACTATAACGTCTACATCGAACGAGTATAAATAAACAAAAATCAACTATTAATTAATATGCTAATTTAAACGAAATAACTACTTCTCTTTCAGTTTGCTGGCAACAATTTCTTCACAGTTGACTAACTAAATGACCTTTACTATGCACTAACATTTCAGGCTGTTAATACAGCAACGAAGGTTGGGTGAGTTAGCACTACGGGCACAGATACGTGATGAGCTTAGCCTTTTATTAGTAGCGATGAGTTTGCGCATTATCAACGTTTAAACATCTTCCTAACAAGCTGACATTGCCAAACACACAATGTCTCATTGTTAACTGTCCTTTCGTTAATAATTCAAAAACAACGTTTACATGCAGTTTTCTCATTTTAATGTAAACCATCCGCCCCAGTACGTGTAAAAGCGTTTTTAAGGCACCTTGTGTAAGATAAACGTTCGTTCGCTGGCAGGCGGATCTGCAGTTACAAATTTGTAACAGCATGTGGAAGTGAAGACAGAATAATGGCCGTAAATAATAATTTCGGCTTAACGAAGTGGAAAGGTCTCCACTTATAGCTGAAGTTGTAATCTAATGAAATAAGGTCTGGTGTGTTAATGAATTGTTCTCATACTGCGGTAGAAATGTGCATAAAAATAAGTAGGTTAATAAAAAATCGCTAGAGTTTTACTGCAGTCCAGTGCCACATTTAAACATAGGCTGTAGCGTACGGGCCCGCAGCACACAGCCGCCTAGGACAGCAGAATAGCATTTTTCTTTTTTTTTTTTTATTTAAAAGTCTCCCATCATATATATTATTTCTATAAGGTATTTTTTTGTCACAAGCCTGTATCTTCTTTCATACTTAACCGAAATCAATGAATGAGGTGTCATCTTAAAGCTTATGGTATCCACTTTGGTCACATCATATTTTAAGAAATGAAGTTTTCGGAATTCGACCCTTAAAGGGCAAAAATGTCAATCTTTCTAAAATGCTGTTTTCTGTGTTACGAGTCCTTTATCTCCCTGGATACGTATATGAAATCGTTTAATGTAGTATCATTTTAAAGATTAAGATCTCCGCTTTAGTGACGTCATATATTAAGACGAAAATTTTTCGGAATTCGACCCGTAAAGGGCAAAAGTATCAATATTTTTGCAATGCGTAATTGTGTCACGAGCGATTTATCTCTCTTAATATCTAACCGATATAGATAAATGAGGTATCATATTAACGAATAAGGTTTCCGCCGTGGTAACATTATATTTCAAGAAAAGAATTTTTCGTTTTTCGACCCTTAAAGGGCAAAAATGGCGATTTTTTTAAATGCGTTTTTTGTATGTCGAGCCATTTATCTCCCTGGATATCTAACCAAATCGATAAATGAAGTAGGATTATGAATAATTTCTCAGCTTTGTGACATGATATATTAAGAAAGAATGTTTTTGGAATTCAACCCTTAAAGGGAAAAAGTATAAATTTTTCAATAACGCATTTTTGTGTCACGAGTGATTTATCTCCCTTAATATCTAACCGATATAGATAAATGAGGTATCATATTAACGAATAAGGTTTCCGCCGTGGTAACATTATATTTTAAGAAAGGAATTGTTCGTAATTGGGCCCTTAAAGGGCAAAAATGTCAATTTTTCTAAAATTCGTTTTTTATGTCTTAAGCTATTTATCTCCCTGGATATCTATCCAAAATCGATAAATGAAGTAGGATTATGAGGAGTAATGTCTCAGCTTTGTGACATAATATTTTAAGAAAGAATGTTTTTGGAATTCAACCATTAAAGGGAAAAAGTATAAATTTTTCTATAATGCATTTTTGTGTCACGAGCCATTTATCTCCCTTGATTTCTAACCGATATAGATAAATGAGATATCATATTAAAGACTAAGGTCTCCGCCGTGGTAACATTATATTCTAAGAAAGGAATTTTTCGTTTTTCGACCCTTAAAGGGCAGAAATGGCGATTTTTCTAAAATGCGTTTTTTGTATCTCGAGCCATCTATCTCCCTGGATATCTAACCAAAATCCATAAACCAAGTAGGGGTATGAGGATTAATGTCTCAGCTTTGTGACATCATATTTTAAGAAAGAATGTTTTTGGAATTCAACCATTAAAGGGAAAAGTATAAATGTTTCTATCATGCATTTTTGTGTCACGAGCCATTTATCTCCCTTGACATATAATCGATATAGATAGATAAGGTATCACAGTAAAGATTAAGGTCTCCGTCATAGTCACATTATATTTTAAGAAAGAATTTTTCGTTATTTGACCCTTAAAGGGCATAAATATCAGTATTTCTAAAATGCGTTTTTTGTGTCTCAAGTCATTTACCTCCGTTGACAATTAAACAAAATTGATAAACGAGGTATCATTTAAAAGATAAAGGTCTTCGTAATGTCTTCAGTTCCATTACCACATTTTAAGAAAGAAATTTTTAAAAATTCTAACCTTAGAGGGCAAAAGTATTAATATTTTTACAACGCATTTTTCTGCCATGAGCTATTTATTTCCCTTGATATCTAATCGAAATCAATAAATGACGTATCGATTTAAATATTAAATTATCCACTATCGTCACATCATATTTTAAGAAAAAACTTTCTTCAAATTATACCCTTAAGGGGTCAAAATAACATCATTTCTCAAAACTTTTTTTGTTTTACCTTGGGTGATAACTAACCGAAATCGATAAATGAGGTATCATTTTAAAGACCAAGGTGGCTGCTTTGGTCACAACCATATTTTATAAAAGATTTTTTTTGTAATTCGACCCTTAAAGGGCAAAAGTATCAATATTAGTTATAGAACGTGTTGATTTTTTAAATTTTTGTGTTTATTATATGCCATTTATCTTCTTCGATACCTAGCTGAAATCGATTAATGACGTATCGTTTTAAAAATTAAGGTCTCAAGCTAGGTAAAATCATAAATTACGAAAAAAATGTTCAGAATTTGGTGCTAAAAGTGGTAGCGCATATGAGACTGTTCAGAGCCAAGTCCCCAGATTTCAGCAGCGGATATCACAGAGAAGTCAAAAAACCTTTTTTATTATTCAATAAGTAGTTTTTCGTATATTTTTTTTTTCTTTTACGGAAACACTGTCGTTTTGCTATACAATTCCAATGTAATCATTTTATTCGCTCAGCAACAAACATCACAGAGATGTTGATATGTTGTGTGCAGTTTGTTAAGGTTGGTTTTATTCTACCAAGGTCAGTGACAGTTTGTCATAAATAAAGTGTTTTTAATTTTCCTAACTGTTTCATAATATGTTGTGAGTATTTTGCTGTGTACCTATTAGACTAAAAAAAAAATATTTGCTACAAAACTATGGTTCTACTATTCATTATATTACAAGCATTCAACCTCACTATTCGTCGTATTTTATTCGCGAAATTTTCACATGGGTCGTCTAGTAAACAATTATTACTCCACTGCCGACTGCTGACAGGGGCCCGCGCCAAATGTATATCCTTTGTATACGCCCACAAAGCCTAAATGCAGCCCTGCCTATGTCAGATTGGACATTCTTTGGTCTGCATAACATAGGGACTGCAACTGACATTTTTCTCTTCCTATAGATTTTATTGTTATTTTATCAAGAATATTGAGCCAGGCTGTAGAGAAGATGCAACCAAGAGCGACAACAGGATGGAACCAGCTTTGCACACACACACACACACAGGTTGTCCTCGCGTACAGACCATGTTACCTCAGTTGTAATACAGCCGCCTTGAACCAGTTCAGAGTCCTGACAAGCTAGAGTCACAAAGTTAACTTTAGAACCACAGTAGAGGCATTATTATTAGATCTTATTCGTTTGGCGACAGTCTACGGAACACTGCATAAGTTAGCCTCGCTCATGGCACAATACACCGCTGTCCGCCCAGCGCCAAAGATTATTACACTACTTAAAGATGATAATACTATGCTACCCCATATACTAAACACACTACAGTCTGTGAAAAACCGATAATAATACAATCAGGTTACAAACATTAATACAATTATTCAAGACACTTATAAGTAATCGAAACAAAATAATTCAATATTTGTAATAATAATAAAAACAAAATACAGGATCCCATACTTTAAATACCTCGGAGAATTCATCGAGCCTACATGACTTGAGAAAATATCGCAGCAAAATCGCATCCAAAAAGTAAAAAAGCGTTAGGGCTAGTCCAGATTCTCTACAACAAACAATACATGTCAAGACAGACAAAAATTCGGCACTACAATCAGGGGCGGTGCGAGCGGTAAAACCGCACCGGGCTCCGTCATATGGGGGGCGCCAGAAGTGCAGCGAGGGATCGTCTGCGCAAAAACTGAAAAATAAATTATATAATAGCCCAGCTTGCTGTTAACATATTTTTATAATACACTAATCTCAGTAAATTAAATTTATCAAAACTTATTTTCGGTAAACTCGGACTTGAGATAGACTTTCAGATCTTGCAATTTTATATTTAGAAAATATTATTACCAAAGGGCAAAAACGAGGAAGTTGGCAATCTATGCCTTTTAGTTGAGATTTTATTTCCTCATTTGTTTGTTTTAAACATTTTTACTAAAATCTATGTAAATTTGACGGACACGTGATGTGATCATTGTGTACGCCATAGTAGCGTAAATTAAGCTTTTCAAACACATAGTGTTCTTTTTTACTGTTGTTGTTTCTCATTCATACCATTGCTATCCTATACTAATCTTTCTGAAGTTTGAGTTATTATATATATATTCGTTGAGGCCAACTAAGACGACATTAAGCCTTTGTTTATTTGGCATCGAGTTTCATCTTCTTCACTCTATCATTCGCCTGTTTGCGCTCCTCTGCACCGCGTCTTTTTTTTTTTTTTTTTTTTTTTTTTTTTTTTTTTTTTTTTTTTTGAGTGTTCGTCTCGGCTTGTACCAATTGTCATTAATTTCATCCGAAAAAGATCTCTATTGAAAGCATCTTCTGGTTCTAGTTCAATCAATTTAATATTTACGAACCAAAGCATTACAGTTTTTACTCTTGAGTCAAATAAATTAAAGATTTTTTTGTTAGTCTGTTCTCCTCCATTCGTTTGAGGTGGCCATAGAATCGTGGCCGTCTTTTGCAGATTGTTTCGGCGATTTTCATATTTTGTTGTAGACTTCTTTGTTGGATGTCTTTTGATGGACGCCATTCTTGAAGTTGGAACCCATAATTCCTCTAATAATTTTTCTCTCTTTTTTTCTCCAAGAGTCCTTTATCGATATTCGGGAACAAGATTTCGGCTGCATACAAAACTACTGGTTTCAGAACAGTTTCATAATGACGTATTTTAGTAGTTTGTGGAAGACATTTCTTGTTGTAGACCTCTCGCGAAGTTTGGTAGCCTATTTGCCACCGGAGCCTGCGATCCATTGCAATTTAATTTAATTTCTAGTATGCGAATCATTTTCCGAATAGCTTCTATGTCCAATCCATTTTTTATAATGATCTCAACCAGATACTTAAATTTTTCCACTCGATTAATCTTTCCGTATTTGGTTTGAAGTTTTAATGGCGCTACTTTGATGTTAGTAATTGACTCCGTTTTCTCTAGAGATACCTGTATACCGGTTTGATCAGTAATTTCCTTCAGCAAATCCCTTTGGATCCTAGCAGTTTCTAATTCATCTGATAGGATAGCGATGTCATCGGCGAAAGTTAGAGTATCTATTGTGATCCCTTTAGATTTAGTACCCATTATCAATGGGTTGTAGTCAATTTCCTTCAATTTCGCTCGCCAGGTCCAAATGCTCTTTTCGAGAAAACAGTTAAAAAGTAGTGGAGACAGACCGTCACCTTGCCTGACGCCAGTTGTGACCTAAAAGAATCCGACAGACACCATAAAAACTTAACTTTCAATTTTGTGTTTGTCAGTGTGGATCTAATTGCAGTCAATAGCTTTAGGTCAACTCCAAACTTATTAAGGATGTTCAATAGCACTTCCCGGACTATGAAGTCGTAAGCTTTCTTAAAGTCCAAAAACACTGACACATATTGCTTTGACCTGAGCGTATAGTATCTGACGATCGTCTTGAGATTGTTGATTTGTACCGCTGTTAAACGACTTTTTCTGAAGCCCCCTTGGTATTCGCCTATTTGGTACCCAACTTGGGACTCTAATCTCTGCAGAATGGCAAGTGAGAGAATTTTGTAGGTTACCAGAGGCAAGGAAATTCCACTGTAGTTGTTATCAATCTTCCTACTGCCTTTTTTGTACAACGGGTGGATCAAACATGTTGTCCAATCTTCGGGTACAATTTCCTCGTTCCGAATTTCTTCTATTTGTTTTTGCAAGATTTCTATTGATTCTTCAGAGGCATATTTCCATAGTTCTGCAGTTACGGAGTCTTCTCCAGGTGCCTTATTGTTTTTGAGTCTGTCGATGAGTTATTATTAATATATAGAGACTGTTTTATGAATTTGGCTTTGCTCAATTGGAATTCATAAAGCATTCATATACGTATTCGAAATTGAATTCCACAGAAACTACTTTTTCAATCTGGATAAAAGTTGATAGGCAATACATTATTCCAAATTTTATCCTAAGTTATCCAGCTGTATCGACGTGAAACAGTAGCAGATATCCAAGAAAACAAACATTTACGTTTATAATTTTAATAGGATGTACAAAATGGATGATATCTTCAATCTGTCTGTCACCTTAACCGCGAATAAGCGATTGCACATTTGAGGCGCCACAATGAGATTTCGCACCGCCTGAAAAACTTTCTAGGCCGCCTCTGACTACAATACAGTCATAAAACAAACAGTCCTCTATGCAAGCGAAACGTTGACACTTAACAGAAAACACGAACTTGAAGAAATCAAAAAAGAAGAGAGAAAATTCTATGAGCAAGATACATTAAAGTTGGTTTCAGACTACAATCAATCAAAATGACAGAAAAATTTTCAAGCATCGAAATTGTCATAAAAAAAGGCAAATTAAATTCTTTTGTCACCTTAACAGATTACCAGAAAATTTATTTACAAAAAATATAACAGATTATGTAACCTCACTTAAAAATTCAACACCTTGGCTGTACAAAATTCGAAAGGATTTCAAAAATGTAAACTTAAGATCAACAGACATTTTAGAAAGAGACACCTTCAGACACAAAGTATACCAATGGGGAGTAACAACCGAGCAACCAAGACAAAAACAATACAGACCAAAGTGCTGGGAAAGAATGAAAGCCTATTAAAACAACAAGAAGAACCCAAAGAAAACTTGATTGGGTCATTTGTTTAACTTCTTCCATCCATTGGGAGAATTCACCACAAATAATAATAATAATAAAAATGATTGATGGTGTGAGCAGGATATCACAAAGTAAATAGAGAGATTGGATGGCAGATGTAACTCCGTAGTCTGGTGCCAGGTGTTGCCCTCCCACATTCCACCCCCTCCCTCCAACCCCAGCCTCCGCACTAATTGCTGTCGGCTGTCCTAATTGGCAGGTGGGTCGACGCTAACAGCGTTACGGTCGACGGTACATCTACTACTGACGGCAGCCAATAAACTAGGAGCGCCAAGTCGGCAGCAAACATTGCCGCTCCGGACGCAACACGTTTAACTAAATTAGTACACCCAGAGCCCTGTAAACAAGCGGAGGGGACTCAGGTATATAACCTCGCAAAAGTCAACGTAACACATTACATTATCAACATTATTGCAGCAAAACGAATTTTTGGCAGTTTTGGTGACTTTTCGCCACCGTTAGAATCACAGCCGAACTTTGTAGAGGACCACATACAGCGAGCCACGAGATTTCACACATACGTATGTCGGCATTTGAATTCCTGGTTCCTGTAAGAAAATACATAAAATCAGAGTTGCACGTACTTTGACATATCTGTTACAATTTCCTTGTCTTCCAACAGTTCAATTCGGAGTTGTGATTACTCTCCACCAATATACCAAGGAAGACTCTCATACATACAATTAGATTCAAAATATAGACGAGACCAAATGTAAATTTCATTATTCAAAGAACAAGCTGATTAATACACTTTATTGATGACTTGTCATGTTATTTCAACCATTAGCTTAACGCCAAGGACCTTATCATTAAGGCAAACAACAGTTCACCCAGGTGCGAGATTCAGATACCTGTGGAAATCAATATCATTTAAGCCAGAAACAATTGGGCCAATGCTCGGCTTTTCAAAACGAATATTAGAGCCCATTTCTAAGGTTTATACCTCATATTATACAAGTATACAGTAAAGATGTTCAAATCCAATGCAATACATATAGAGTGTAGTATATGCACGAATAACAGTGTCAGTGATAAACCTTGTCAAACACATCACAAGTTTCTCCCAACTGTACCTACAAGGTATAAATTTGTTCTGTGTATCGATAGATAATAAATATGCAGGAACCAGTCGTCGAAATATCGTGTTTCTGTAACTCAATCCAGAGGTACACTCGTCTAAAAGTCACTGCAAACATACGCCGGAAAAGTCTCCGCTCTTGGAATGTCTCCAAACTCCCGAGCGGAAGTTCTCAACATGGGGTGCGTGAAGGCATGTCGCGAAGGGGGAGGGGGGGGGGCAGGGTGCGAGGTAGCTTCACCGCCAATATGGACAATACCCTAACTCTACACCGTCGGAGAAAGTATCTCCTCTTCATCGTCTGTTAGAGGTGAAAACGTATTTAATGAGATGACATTGTTATAGCTGTGGACAGATAAATTGGCGGGTGCCAGTAATAGCGCTGTTGCCGCACTTCTGAACACTCTCACATAACGTTCTCTCTCTAACATTAGTAAATGGTAACGTGGAGCGTCAAAGCACGAACTATTAGTACAAGTTAACAGGTGAAATTAACTATTAAGTGCACGATTTGGTAACGGCGCGTTTGAAGCCGCCCGCCAATACTTCTGGCCACAGCTATACTATAGAGCTGGTATGGGCAACCTTTCCTTAGCTAAGGGCGAAATTTCGGGACTTAATCAGGTCGCGGGCAGTAGGTAAGAAATAGTAGGTAGTAGTGAATAAAAAGACGATAAAAATTCAATTATTATTTTTATTTATTAGAATTACAATAGCATAACATGCAAAAAGTAAATTAACAAAAACAGACAGAAAAAATGAAATGAAAATTAATGAGAGACTTGAGTTAGAAGCTGAGAAACAAGATAATCGATATTGGGGTCAATATCAATAGTACATAGGCGCAAAGTGTTTTCTAAATTAACATGAGTACAATGCTTATTTTTATTAATTTTCATGATTGAAAAAAGATGCTCACATTTATACGTGCTTCCGAATGTGCAAATTATTTTTCGTGCGAAAACTCTCAGGTGTGGATATTTTTCTTCGGAAAGGTCTGTTCTGTAAAATTCGCTTAGTTCAACATCATCAAATTTAGACTTCAAATATGAGTCTTCTTGAAGCTCGATCAACTCCATTTGTAGGTGAAGCGGAGCATCTTCCACATTACACTTAGACGGATTTGCAAAAATATTGAAAGTGCTATCCATATTCTTAAAATCGGAAAACAGATCAATTAATTGCTCTGATAGTAGTTTCAGTTCTTCTGCATAGCGACCGTATTCAATGCTTACGTTACTGGATAATGTTAAAAAATGAAAACAGTTTTTATTTCTCATTTGTGTTTCCCAGAAGTTATTTTTTGTTGAAAAGCTTTAAGATGATTGTACAGCTGATTTACCAACTGCCCTTGTTTTTGAAGCTTCCAGTTCAGGTCGTTTAAGTGTCCTGTGATGTTTACCAGGAATGCCAAGTCACAAAGCCATGTTGGATCACAAATTTGCGGCAATGATTTCTCTTTTATTTCCATAAAATCAGCTATTTCTTTTCTGAGGTCATAAAATCTTTTAAGCATTTTACCTTTGCTTAGCTTTTTTTTTTTTTTTTAACTGCTTAATGTCTCTTAATGGCGAGGTCTTTAGAGACGGGAAAGGATGAGGGGCAAGGAATGGGAGGGAATTCGGCCATGGCCTTTTGAAGGAAGCATCCCGGCATTTGCCTGGAGTGATTTGGGAAACCATGGAAAACCCCAATCTGGATTCCCGGACGGGGATTCGAACCGCCGTCCTCCCGAATGCGAGGCCAGAACGCTAACCGTTACACCACCACGCTCGGTCTTTGCTTAGCCACCTTACTTCGCAAAAGTATGTCACATCATCGTGTTCTGAAGAGAGTTCCTAAAAAAATGTTTTAAACTGGCGATGGTTAAGACCACGGTATCTAATTAAAATAATGGTATTTATTACCACATCCATAACGTTCTTCAGTCGAATGGACTTAGAGCATAAATTTTATTGGTGAATAATCCAATGCAGAATTATTAATTCACATTCATAGCGGTTGCTTTTTCCTTCAGAATTCCGATAAAAATCTTTGACCATTGAAGGTGCACCATCTCTGCGCACTCCAACTAATTTACACCACTGCAAACCATATTGCCCAAAAGTACTTTGCACCTCGGCGAAAATATTTTTTCCAGTAGTGGTCCCTTTTAGCGACCGTAAAGCCAGCAATTGCTCTGTCACTACAAATTCTTCATCAACACCTCGTATAAAAATAGCTAACTGGGTTGTGTCAGATAAATCTGTACTCTCGTCCAGATCAATCGAAAATGCTTGAAAACCAGCCAATCAATCAGTCAATGTTTTTTTTTTTTTTTTTTTTTTTTTTTTTTTTTTTTTTTTTTTTTTTTTTTATATCACTAGCCGTCATATCTATACGTCGCACAACAGTACGTCGCGATAAGCTCACTTTCCCAAACTCTTTCTTCTTTTCTGGGCAACAAAGTTCTGCAACATCTACTAGGCACTCTTTAACAAACCCTCCATCAGAAAATGGCTTCGATGTTTTCGCTATTTTAGAACTAACTGTAAAACTACCTTTAACAACACTGTCAAGATTTGATCTTTGTGAATGGAACATTTGTTGCTGTTTCCCTAAATCGGTAATGAGTTTTTTAAAATTTTATCCCCTCTTAACTGGCCTGTAAGTAAATAATATTGAGCGAAATGCTTGCTGAAGTATTGCCGCTTCATATTGTATTCTTGTAAAACGGAAATTGTTTCATTGCACAACAAGCACATAGGTTTACCAATGTGCATGATAAAAAAGTATTCATAAGTCCATTTGTCTTGGAATTGACGACATTGTGTGTCCACTTTCCGCTTTTCTAAACCAGACATCTTGATAGAATGTTGACATGTGCGCTGTGCGGTTCACATATTACCCGCAATAAGCAACTAGAATACTCTCGATCGTAGGCGAATATGCGATGCGAGCTGGCAAAGTTGACAGTTCGGTTGAAAAACATGCCGAGCAGCTCGAGGTGAAGAAAGTCGCGGTCACGATAGATGTTCCAACCATGTGAAACAAAAGCATTGTTAGCTATGAGTCAGCGCATGCCGAATAAGAGTCGCGTCTGGAGCGCTTAAAGGTCATCGGGAGGCTTCCGGAATGTTTACCATTTGTGTCTTTTTAACGATTAGGCCCATTTCTGACTCGATCTGCCTGCGCTTAATAATATTATTTCTCGATTTTAGTCTTTATGATTTGAATAAATACAGAATTTTTTTTGCACGTTAGGGGAGCGAGGGGCCTGTTGTAACAGTTTTAATGAAAACTAATATATCTTGAGATCCATTGATTAAATTGCTACTAAATAAAGATGGATGGATGCTATAACTCTTCCTCCACCAAATCAAGTAAAAATAATACCATAACTATTGGTCATTATTTTACAGTCAATTATTTTCTAGAAGAAGTGCGGTGTTACAACTTACCTCGTGCTTGGGGCAAGTAGTAACGACAAAACAAACAATAATACCTCTAATCATTTATTCTTTGTTTCTTGTTAACAAAATTGACATCTTTCTAAAGTAGGTATTATGTAATTCTTACCAAAAATCACTTAAATACACTTTTTAAGCAATCAACGCCTAAAAATTAAGTAATTAACAGTTTTATTTAGTTAAACACTACTTATAATCATCATGGCACTTTTCAATCACAGTAAGTAATTAAATTATTTATATCTAAGGTATGCTTCGTAATTATCTCTTTTTAATATCTATCTAACAAAGTATTGCACTTTATATAAGAATCAACATTTAGTAGTAAGAACGAATGTAAGAACGAAGACTTTCCCGGCGTATGACTGCAATGTAGTCTTCACGGATGTACCGCCGGATAGTGTTGTGGAAACACAATATTTCGACGGCTGGCTCTGCCGTCTTCTTCAGGTGATGAGACATGTGTAATGGTCGGCTGACCCACAGGTACTGAGATGGTTCGGGTGCCGTTCTTCCTTATATACAAGTCCGCGTGGCTTCGGCCATCGCCGAAGCCACGCGGACTTGTATATAAGGAAGAACGGCACCCGAACCATCTCAGTACCTGTGGGTCAGCCGACCATTACACATGTCTCATCACCTGAAGAAGACGGCAGAGCCAGCCGTCGAAATATTGTGTTTCCACAACACTATCCGGCGGTACACCCGTGAAGACTACATTGCAACATTTAGTAGGTTTCATTATAATTAAATTCAGTCATCATCTGAGCTGCAATTAATACAAATAAAAGATTTAGTGTCTCCTGTAACACATCCTACATGTGCCCACATCTTACAAATGAAACACTCGACCCAATCTTCTTTATTTGAATCTGTGTAAGCGTCACCACATACCAGACAATACCACTCTTCAGATTCTGAATCTGAACATAAAATCTTTTTTTTTAGCTCTATCCACTCCGGTTTTATTTTTTGTTGATTTACCCTTGCCTTTCCCCTTCCCCTTTCCTTTACCTTTTACTTTAATTTTGTCATCTTTTTCTGTTTTTTCTTCACCTTTTCCTCATATTCCTTTTGTAAAGCTTCTATTTCAGGAGTGTCCGTCAATACTGTAGATTTTCTTTTGCGTCTGCTATTTGTATTAGTTTTTCTTGGTGGCGCCTTTGGTAGAGGTCCAGTTTTATTTTTTGTTGATTTACTTTTGCCTTTCCCCTTTCCTTTACCTTTAATTTTGTCATCTTTTTCTGTTTTTTCTTCATCTTTTCCTCATATTCCTTTTATAAAGCTTCTATTTCAGGAGTGTCCGTCAATACTGTAGATTTTTTTTGCGTCTGCTATTTGTATTAGTTTTTTCTTGGTGGTGCCTTTGGTAGAGGTCTAATCTTCGATGGCGAAAAAGCTTTTTGTAGACTGGAGCAACTCGGAGTTGGTTCGTTAGCAGTTTCGATTTGGCTTATAATTTCCGTGGTGCTGATATCTAATTCAGGGGCAGAATCTAATAGTTCTGGATTTTCAAGATTCAATGATAAATTTTCTGTGACATTTACGACATCTGGCTCTTGTTTAGGATCTGGACGATCAGTAACATAAGATAGCACAAAGTCGGAGTATTGAAAAATATCAGCATTCAAAGGCCACACACCAGAAGCTTTAAATCCACTCATAATATTAGCAGGGTTTAAGACAAGCGGTAACGACTCTTTCACAATACCTGGGATGTCATATATTGTCATCGTTTTCCCCGGATTGTACATCCATGCTGTCTGTGCCCTATTTATGTAATTTTTAAAAGGGCCGTACACTCCTACGTCTAAAGGTTGCAAATTGTGGGAGCAGTGCGGGGGAAACGATAACATGATGACATTATTTTCTTTGGCTTTTTCAACAACTCCAATATTCAACAGTGAGCTATGGTTATCAAGTAGCAACAGAACTGGCTCTTCCTTGGTGGGTTTTGCGTGTTTGATAAAATGATCCATAAAAATTATAAATTCTTTTTCGGTCATTCATCCAGAGGAATTGCCAGCTCCAATGCAATCTGGAGGTCCACCACGAATAAACATTTCAGAATATTTGAGCCTGGGAAAAACCAACATCGGTGGGATAAAATTACCCGCAGCGTTAGAGGCACAAACAAGTGTTACAAGAGTCCCCCTCTCAGCCGATGTGATAACTCCAATTTGCTTTTGGCCACGAGCTGTTGTGACCCCTGTTTCATCAATGTTCCATATTCGAGAAGCATTAAACTGATATTTTTGGAGAAGTCGTTGATATATTTCAAAGAATGAATTAACGTTAGTCTTATAGAACGACGTCGCTCGACTTAAAGACGTCGCTTCTCGTGTCCTTAACATCAGAATTTAAATATTCCTTTCCATTATCACATCTCAGTTTCTTAATAGTTTTACCTGTCAAATTTTCAATTTCATTTACATATGCAACTAGACAATCATAAAATTGACTTTTTGGTTTGATAGGGTAAACACGAGCTGCTTTGCTATAATCATCTATAAAAGTTAGAAAGTACCTTTCACCATTCAAACCAAGAGTTGAGTGAGGCCCATTTAAATCAGTGTGAATAATTTCTAAAATTCCTTCTGCTTTGCTTCTATTATTTTCAAAAGGTAAATTTCGCATTTTGTTTTCAATACAAACTTTACACTTCATATATTCAGACTCTAAACTTTTAGGTAAACCAACTGCTAATTGATCTTTACACAAAGTATTTAAATAGTTAAAATTTACATGTCCCAATATGCAATGCCATCTCTCCTTTTCAGTCATAGAATCACTGTTACTCACAATATTTACATTAACATCTTCCTTAAAAATGCTACTTGTAATTTTATACAGATTACCTTCCTTCATAGCAATTGCAATTAGCCTGTTATTTCCATCAAACACTTTTGAAACATTTCCTACAGATACAATCTTGTGCTTGTCTGTTACTTTTGCATAACTAATGAAGTTTCTACTCATGTCTTTAACATAAAATACATTTTCCATATTAATTTGAATCAATTTACCATAAACTGAAAAATAACTAACTACATTTCCTATCTTAGTTGCTTTCAAAATTTTCCCATCAGCAATCTTTACCTCTACAGGCTTTTCTAAAGTTATACACTCAGAAAAATACTCTTCATTATTTACAACATGATCTGTACAACCACTATCCAATAACCAATCAATTTTAATATTTTCTTTGTTACCTGTGTTTATTTTATTTTGCACCATCAAGCTCTTAACCTCTGTTACAAAACTGCCTGTTTCACATTCACTTTGGTAGTATACTTCACCATGCCGATACTGGCCGTTTCTTGATCCCGTTGCACTTACACTGTCAAATTTTCAATTTCATTTACATATGCAACTAGACAATCATAAAATTGACTTTTTGGATTGATAGGGTAAACACGAGCTGCTTTGCTATAATCATCTATAAAAGTTAGAAAGTACCTTTCACCATTCAAACCAAGAGTTGAGTGAGGCCCATTTAAATCAGTGTGAATAATTTCTAAAATTCCTTCTGCTTTGCTTCTATTATTTTCAAAAGGTAAATTTCGCATTTTGTTTTCAATACAAACTTTACACTTCATATATTCAGACTCTAAACTTTTAGGTAAACCAACTGCTAATTGATCTTTACACAAAGTATTTAAATAGTTAAAATTTACATGTCCTAATATGCAATGCCATCTCTCCTTTTCAGTCATAGAATCACTGTTACTCACAATATTTACATTAACATCTTCCTTAAAAATGCTACTTGTAATTTTATACAGATTACCTTCCTTCATAGCAATTGCAATTAGCCTGTTATTTCCATCAAACACTTTTGAAACATTTCCTACAGATACAATCTTGTGCTTGTCTGTTACTTTTGCATAACTAATGAAGTTTCTACTCATGTCTTTAACATAAAATACATTTTCCATATTAATTTGAATCAATTTACCATAAACTGAAAAATAACTAACTACATTTCCTATCTTAGTTGCTTTCAAAATTTTCCCATCAGCAATCTTTACCTCTACAGGCTTTTCTAAAGTTATACACTCAGAAAAATACTCTTCATTATTTACAACATGATCTGTACAACCACTATCCAATAACCAATCAATTTTAATATTTTCTTTGTTACCTGTGTTCATTTTATTTTGCACCATCAAGCTCCTAACCTCTGTTACAAAACTGCCTGTTTCACATTCACTTTGGTAGTATACTTCACCATGTCGATACTGGCCGTTTCTTGATCCCGTTGCACTTACACTTTCTTGGCATTCTTGACTTCGCCGATACCGGTCGTTACTGGATCCCTTGTGCTTACTTCCGCTCCACGGTTTCATTGTTGTGACCTCTGAAGTTTCCACTTTGATGGTTACTTCCTCTGCTGCTTCTTTGATACTGCCTGCCGTGATTCCATGTGCCTCTTTCATTTTCTTCATTTCGACGATGACAATCTCTCTTGAAATGTCTTCTTCTTCCGCAGCCCCAACACAATTGTTCCTGACGACTTGTACCAGATTTTCTCAAACTATGGAATGCATTTGATTTTACAGATTCACTTTCACCTTTGTCTTTCAAGTCCATTAATCGAATTTTACTTTTAACAAATTCAACAGTTTGATCTTCTTCTTTCAAAACATCGACCAAGTCACCAATGTAGCACAAACAGTCCGGCAAAGTTCTTAACATGTAGTTTAATTTTTCTTTCTCAGTCACTTTAGCCCCAGCAGCTTTCAATTCGTTTACTGTCCTTTCAAAATCACTAAAGAATGTCGCTGTTTCATTGTAGTCTTTTAACTTCAATTTTTCCAGTTTGTTTCTACAAATTATTTGGAGTGCAGTCGATTCCTTGGAGTATAATTCGTCGAACTTAGTCATTATTTCATATGTATTCACTTTATCACTCACAAACTCAAGTTGCTTATTCGTAATAGCACTATAGATGTAGTTTACTGCCTTCAGATTTTCTTCTTCCCAAATTTCAGCATTATCCATACTTGTTTTCTCTCTTGAAGCCACTGTATAACATTTCTTCATCTTTAAATATATCGTTATTCTTTTCTTCCAATTTCCATAGTCCTCGCCATCAAAGCACGGTATTACAATGTCAGCCATTATTACTTGAAATCAAACTTTCTTGAATACATGAAAGCCACAGACCTTTTTTTCAACCATTTAACCACTAAACCACTAAACCACGGACTGCTACCATGTTAAATAATGTTCACCACACAATAAGGTTTTTACTGTAATAATAATACGTTTATTGAGGCTCACACACTACAACTTTCTATCTACATGTTTTCAGTTCAACAGCCAGACAACGACTCCGAATCACAAATGTACAATTCCAAAGATACATCTCCAAAGATACATCAAACACCAGAACATTCCTCACAGATATAAATGTACAATACTCAACACTGACGATGAGTATATTGTCCCTTTAACAGAGTTAAATATGTTTGAAAATATTTTCAATGGTCATAGTAGAATCAGTGGTGATAATAGTACATTGTGTTATGAAGTTACTGATCCTCTGCATACAGACGAAAATTCTGTGTTGAGAACAAGTTGTATGGGAAAAATTAATTATATTTCTAGGAGGTTTACAGAACTTGTCATCACTCTCTACTGGCCGTCATGTCTAGCAAATTTAAATGTGAAATTAAACTCTTTAACCACTTTTAAGCTGTATCCGAATTGTCAAGAATTTAAGTATAAGTTTGATTGTATTAATTCCTTTAAACGTTACAACCATTTCATGAGAGAAATTGAACTATTTAACAGTTTTGAATAAATTCCAATGACAATGATCAATATTTACATAGCTAATCATTTAGCAATAAATATTAACCTTATGGTAAAAAATTATAGATTGGTTCAAATAAATCAGCCTCACTGGTCTTGTCACAGGCACAGTAAATTTATCAAGCAACCAGTTTTGTATAAAGTAGTGTGTGTAAACTGTTGGCACAAAAATATTATTGAGAAATTTGACAACAATCTATAGAACTAATGTCAAGAAGTCATATACCTAGCAAAACCAATTTCTTACCTAATGTAATGTCACCATCACAAGAACATTATAATTTAAATAATCTCGATATTTTTGCTGGAAAACAAAAATAAATTTTTATCAGAATTTATTTCTATAATGGTTCAGGTGTTCCGCAGGCAGAATATTAAAAGTTTTGATACCGTATTGGTACTGCATAAGGCTATAATCGACAATACACTATAAGCCCAACTTTTAAAAAAGCCACCAATATTTAAGTAACCAGGCCATGACAGCATTGTTCCTACATTAATTTCCAGTTGGCATCGGAAAGAGCATCGTTCGTTTAACGATTGTCTTAGTAACCGTTTTCTGAGGGTCTTGTAGTGAGCGTGAGGAACCATGGAACGTGGTGGCACTGGTAAAGTAGACAAAAATAAAAGGCGTAATACGAAGTGTGTTATTTTATTTTCAGCTGCTACATCTGTGGTATAGTGTAGCACAGTAATATTACTATTCATTTGTTTGCCAAATATTACGAATATGGTCAGTTCACTTCCAGTTTCATATCTGTCTCGGTAGGAATCCAAAACATACTTTTAG
>CM061914.1:22103120-22162989 GCA_031002005.1 Vandiemenella viatica | reverse complement strand
CTTTCGCCCCTTCCCCCCCCCCCCCTCCCCACGTAGCATGTAGCTTTCTTCCTTATTGATTCCAGAAGATTTTGTACTGTTTCCTCTTGACAGACTATCGTAAATTACATAAGGAGACAGTTACCGATAAATGACAGAAATAAATATTCATATGCTGTGACAAATAATATCAATAAGAAGCTAGGTGGCTTGGACACCCCCCCCCCTCCCACGTACTTCAGCGTAGCTTTCTAGCCAACCCTCCATCCCCTAGACGAAGCTACGTAGTTTATGGACGCTCCCTTGTCTGTACATTCCTACACAGACAGAGAAATAATATTAAGAATATGATCTTCCATATCTATTAGACTCACACTATTTTTGGTCGTGAATCTCGCAGAAATATTTTAAATTAAAACAGCTAGTATTCAATCAGATGGACAGTTCATAGCCGCTATGTACTATGAGAAATTTGTTCTTTTTACGGATGTGTCAGCAACTTGACAAACAGTGCCATAGCAGGAAAAATAAATGGTTTTGTTTTTTGTTGTTTTTTACGACCATTCGGTCACACAACCAGTTCCAGTATTCGGATTCAGTTTCCCCAGTATTTTATATTACTACCGATGATACAGAATGGATTCAATATTTAATTAAAACCACGGACACAAATCGGAGAATCTTGCGACTCTACACTGCAATAGCTGCAAAATTATAAAAAGACATCAGCGTACGTATTAATTAGGCGATAAAACTGACGTTGGCTTTAAATGGACAAGCTAATAGAAGTTAGTCAAAGAGAATCTCTCTGACTGTCTCTAAGGAGGTCAACCATGATTCACAGGATATTAAAAAATTAATATGACCAGCACAAAGTAAACAGGTTGATGGGTTGTTGACTAGTTGCCAACCATCATAAAATTTATGGCAATACACAAATATTTTGGGAAGGAGACTGGACATAAGATAGAAAAGTTAAATTTTGAGAGAATTGGAGTGGTAATAGTTTAAAAATAAGCAGCATTCCGAGTGAAGCCAAGATCTATATCACTGTAAGCGAAACAGAATTGGTTTAACTATAACGTACCATAACAAATCTCACACCCCAGTGCTCTCGCTGAAGGACGTATCTCTCTACGCGCACAGCAGTTCCCTCTGCGAAGGGAGTGAGGAATACTTCGTCCCTTCTCGACAGCTGGCAGAATCTGCTCTAGTATTTATTAACAACAGATTACAAAGAAATACACCCATAACAACAGATCAGTATTCTAGTTCATTGTATCTGACTATCGGTTACAGCTGCCCGGTAACAGTTCCCGGTTGGCTTGTCTACGTTCAACGTCGGTCTAAACACGGTCCTTGCAGTTTTCATTTGCTCATCATCTTTTTTTTTTTTTTTTAAAAATGGCATTCGGCCTGTTAGCCATTCAGCCAGCAACTGTGTTTCTTTGTTTCTCAATTGTGTCTGTACATTATTCTTGTATTATTGAGGATTACAAGTAACAGGACAACACAGGACAAACACAACACTTAATTAAAACCACCCATGCCCTGGGCCGGACTCGAACCGCCGACCCCTGCAACGTGAAGCCAGCTCGCTAGCCCCGCGCTACCGGGGTCGGCATGCTCATCATCTTGGACTCTTCCCTTAGCTTGCATGAGTTCCATACCCTGATATGTTCGAAACATCGTTACACACTACTTCCGTAAGTCTCGCTGACTGATCTTCACCCTATTTTCCTTGTTTAAGCGTATTATAGTTCTGTCAAACTACATCTCACCATGCACCACTCCTCTGACATGTTCAACACACCAAATGCGTATGGTATTATATACTTTTTATTAAAAAATGATGTGTACCAAGTAAGTCAAAAATACAGAACACAAAAATATCTAATACACAAGGGACTACAAGTATATACAGCAAACCATTGACATTATTATTAATAAATTAAAAACTGAAACATTGCAATTCAGTATGGTCGATATCATTACTACAAAGAAGTAAATGAAAATTTATAAGAGCAGGATCGTCACTAAGCAATACGTTACGATTATCTGTTATTTAGAATAGCCACAAGTTGTTGTTTTAACTCTTCTACGTGTTATAAAATCTCTCTATGATGCTTCTGTCAGATTTTAGCCAGCACATAAAACCAAAGCTACATATCAAGAGACGTTGAAGTAATGGTATTAACAATAAGGTATAGAAGCTTACAATTATTTAGATCGAGACTCATTACTGTGAACTTTTATTTGTTCAATTCAAACTTTTCATTACGTTACTTGAAGTATAACCATCATAGACGTAAATCGGAATAAAATTAGTCGAAACAGCTTCAAGAGTTCTCATATCTCGAAGAGGTGTTAAGATTACGCTAAATCTCTGTGATTCCAATGACTCCGTTTTAGAGCATAGATGCGAAAAGTGTGCGTACCAGCCGGATTACCAAAGACCATATTACCGGTGGCAAAGGCGTAGCATAAGTATCGCGATCTGTCGTGAACATCTAATGTGTACTCTGTGTGCTAAGCGTAGATATTTTTGTAAAATGTATGTCGTTGACGACCATTTTACTGCAGTTAGTTGTAGTGAGTTTTTGGTATGTGAAATGCGGAGTCGCCTTATTCGGCCATACTCCTAAAATATACAAAGGGTGCTACCAAGACTAACGGCACCGTCGGAATGACGAATCAGTGAAAACTGCCCTGCGCCCCCACTCCGTAGTATCCTAGAGTATGTGTTAAACAATCTGTGATTAAGAACTTGTCGCCACTCCCTCTCTTACCCCGCAGTATCTTTCACCTCCCAGAATCGAACCAGTTAAAACCCCTGCAGCGAGAACCGGATCAACAGGAGCCAACGGAGCGCTCATTTTAGATAGAGACTATAGATCTGGAATCCCAGCAATCACATAGCTCTATAGCGAAACAAGAGATGTAATATCCAAAGGGATACCAAAAAAAAAAAAAAAAAAAAAACGGACTAGGTCAGGCGAGTAAGGTGCGTGGGGCAGCGGAACCATGCCATTTTTAGCAAGAATGAGACAGCCATGTGTGTAGATGCATTGTCATGAAGGAAGAACCAGTCTCCTGTCTGCCACAAATCGGGCCTTTTTTTGACGAACACTGTAGCGTAATCTTCATAAAACTTCCAAATAAAAGGTTTGATTAACAGTCAGATGTGGGGGAACAAACTCTGAATGAACCACATCCTTGGCAGCAAAAAAACGAATGAGCATTGCTTTGATGTTTGATTTGACGACATTTTTTTATACGGGGTGACAATGATGTCTTCCATTGACTTGACTGTTGCTTTGTTTCTGGGTCGTAACCATAGCACCATTGCACATCACCAGTAATGACCTTTGACAGAAAATATGGATGAATTTCAAGCTGTTGTTTCGAAGAACGACATGTTTCAACTCGACGTTCTTTTTTGATTATCAGTCAGAGCCAGAGGAACAAACTTTGAAGCAACCCTTTTCATTCCCAAATCTTCGGTTAAAATTCGCTGAACGGAATTCCAAGATAACCCACTAATCTCTGACAATTGATCAATTGTCTGTCGACGGTCTGAGAGCACAAGCTCTCGAATTTTTTCAACATTTTCGTCGATTCGGGCAGTTGATGGACGTTCAGAACGAGGTTTGTCATCAATAGAGATGTGGCCATTTTTAAACGGAGTCGCACACTTGAGTTCTTCCCATAGCGTCCTCTTTGTAAGCTGTTTTCAAGATTAAAACCGTTTCAGCAGCATTTTTATTGAGTATAAAACAAAATTTCACAGCTGCACGTTGTTCACTTAAACTTGCCATCATCAAAAACAAAAGTGCTAACAAAAACAATCACTGCAGATTAACAGGTCAAGCCAGGTCGACAACAGATGCGGCACTGAACTGACAATGAGTTGCGCTATAAACGCCTAGCGGTAGAAACGCGTACTACACAAGCTCCGCCCATGGAGGTAGGAATAGAGGGGAGACCAGGTGTCGCTTAAACTGTGAAGCAGCCTGTCTCCGGAGCCGCCATCTTCGTGAGTTCAAAACATTGGTCTGTTTTTCTTAAATTCTAATGTTTGTAGGTTATATCAATTAGGGTATTTATAAATGTGACTCCATAAGACTTCATTTTTAGTAATGCGACGATTAAAAACGAAGAAATTCTTTCGTTTTGTATACATTCCTTGTGTTTCTTGACCCTATCAATATGGCGACCTCCTACCCCACTCGGCGTCACGTCGTTGTATGGAGAAGGTCCCTTACCTGGTCTCCTCTCTTTTCTTTGCTCCATGGCTCCGCCTACGGCAGTGCTATTCCGGTTATTTGTGGGTACCCCCTGGTATTGTCACATTGTCCCATGCTCGGGTTGAAATCTACAGCCTTCTCTTCCGTACGTTAGCGGTCTTGACGTCAGTTACATTCTCGCAGAAGTGTGGAATGCGGCATCTGTTCGCTGTAATACACTGAGGCGCAGATTTGCCGCGCTCACGTAAACGTTTGTTAGTTTCTCCTGTTGCAGTTTTCACTCTCCAACGCGAACATCAAAGGCCGTAGCACACTGTAAAAAGCAGACGCAGATTCACAGAGCTTGTGGTTAAAAGCGGATTCGTCAAATAATGAGCTGCTATCAGAAGATAGATTAATGACCGTACAGGAAATTTTACTACATGTAAATACGTTAATGTAGACGCAGTACTGAGGGGGCGAAAAGTTTGGTAATTGGACTTTGTAGGTTTATTATTCCAGTGAAACCGAGCGTGGTGGGCGAGCGGTAACGCAATCTGGATGACGCGGGTTCGAATCCCCATCCGACCATCCAGATTTTGGATTTTCATGGTTTTCAAAAATCACTCCTGGCGAATTATCCCTTCAAAAGGCCATGACCGATTTTTTTCCTGTTCTTTGGCCCAGTCATTTCCTGCTTCTAATGATCTCGACGTCGACGAGGTGTAAAGTCGGAAGGGAAAAAAACATAGTACTCGTATTTTCAGTATAAACGAGTCTGGAGGTTAACTGTAAACGGGGAAGACCCAAATTCGATTCCCATAATGCCAGTTCAGAGGTTTCACAAAATTATTCCAAGCGCATTCAGTGGAAGAGCGTGCATGGTCTATTTACTTCCTGGTGCACAATCATATTCCCGACGCGGAAATTCGCAATTAAAACCTTCCGGTGCAGATCTCCCTGTGAAAGACTTTGTTTACACTAACCGGAGTTTAGGTAAACTAGTTCAGACACTATCTCAGTGAAGACTTCATGTTTCTATTCTCTTATTTTCTTTGTTTTTAAATTTAAGCCCAATGCTTCCAGAGTTTGCTATATAACCTGAGGGAAGGAGGCAAAAGTCTTTTACCAACAGTGTACTTGGTATAATAACGATTCGATTGCAATGAAATTTGATAATTATTAGTTTGAATCCGAACACATCAAAATATATTGAGTTATTCAACATTAAAATTTACTGGTAACTTTTTTATAGTTGTATTTAACGCTTTTGGAATTTAACATTTTTTAAAAAAAAATTAATGTTGTTTCATGTTCATGACACGAATTAACAACTATATTTACGTCAAACAGAGGAATGGTAACTGCAGCAGACTTTATATTAAGACATAAGGGATAATTCTGGGATATGCGTCGAGTATCATTTGATATGATGAGAAGTTATGTATATGCATAATAGTACCTCGGTCTGGACTCGCATTCGGGAGGACGCCTGTTCGAATCCCCGACCGGGCATCCAGATTTGGGTGTCATTTGGTTTCTCCAAATAACTCCAGGCGAATGCCGGGATGCTTCCTTCAAAAGGCCATGACGAATTCCTTCCCGTAAACTTGTCTCCAGTCCCATCCCGCCTCTAATGACCTTGACGTCGACGAGGTGTAAAGCCATAAAAAGTACCTCAAAATGCGATTGAATAGGTGTAAATTAACACTCTTCAATATTAATAAGAGATTCGTTTTGGGATTAGGAATCATTTTCATCCAAAAATATAACAACAGATCGACGTTTAACGGCCGGTATTAGTACTTCTAACTTGTAACACAATAATCACTTACAAAAGGTTCAGTTTGTTAACTTTGTCTACGATCTTTCTAACAACACATTTGGTTGTGCAGACTATGTGTAATCGTGCGAAGTTACATTTGAAATTTTAACTAAATGCTTGTTTCGTATATTGCTATATTAAATTTTGTGTTTATTTAGTATGTATTGGTTATTAGCGGGAGCTGGGAGGAAGGGTGCTGGAGGATTTTCTCTAAGTGTCGACCGGGCAGTTTGAATATGTCCGTTGAGCCGATGCTGTTATTCACGACTTAGCGGCACCAGCAATCATTTGTTGGCGGGAGAAGGGCCTCTCTCTACCAACGCTAAGGAATTTTCCAAGCCAAGCTCACAAAATAGTCCCCTACACCGAAGCGGTGCTGAGCCAATGGAAAGCACCCAAGGCGAGAACGAAGCGGTTTGGAAATTAAATTTCGGCCATTTTTATTATTCATTCTGTTCTGGAGCACTAAACGTGCTAGACGTATTTTCTACTGACTGCCCACTAGTAGTGTTAAATGTTTTTTCTGTTGCTTGCATGCAGCATGAATCAGACTAACGAACAGCTGATGGGTTAAGCTTGGTTCTACCAGTACTTAATAACGATACATGCATTTACTGTATTCATTTGCCCACCTGTTTTGGCGAGGAGACACGAAGGGGATGAGATAGGCATCTCGAGTCTATTACCTGAGGCAGCTGTGGCCACTTTCTGCATTATACAAGAAACGGTAAATCACATCATTTTGTTCAACGAATTATCACGAACAATGAGGAATACGGAAACCGTAACACACCCTTAAAGATAATTTCATTGCTCTGCTTAACAATTCAAATGCAATCAGTGCTTTGGTGTTGCGTGATTAGCTATCCGGCTTAATCATATTGGATTTCATACGATTTCGAGGCGAGAATGATTTTATACTACAGTATGAATGAAAATCTGTAATTTTATTAAGGTGTAAATAATTCTGGAAGTGATATTGAGATAGATATATGTGTATAATCATTTATTTGTTTGTTTGACGTATCATCTTGTAATATGTAGATTAAATGCAGTTTGTTACCTAGTTAGATATCTTTCATTTCTGGATCCCGAACAGTAAAAATTAATATTACAAGAATATCAATAAGCAAAATTTAGACGACTGTTACAACCTTATTTAATTAGAAACTAAAATTATAATCGATGCTTGAAGTAAGATTGACCTAAAAACATGTTAACAGTAACAGAAAGATCCATTTTCAAAAATAGAAACTTTTAGAACTAAACATTAGCGTAGTGCTCACAAACAAAATTCTAAAAATGTATTTATGGAACAAAGGGGCTTACGATAGTGACACTTGAATTTAGAAAAACCAAAAAGAAAACATCCCAGGATGTTTGAAATTAAGTTTGATGATAAAGTACTAAATACAGATGCTCTCTAAATTTATTTATTTATTTCGTATCGAAGAAGAAATATAAAAACAGTAACTACATTGAATTATAATGAATAGAAGTAAACATGACTGTTACTACAGACTGACATCCAATGATTGCAGCCATTCAATTGCGTCTGTGGTTGCTTCGTGAATATGATGTACTGTTTCACTGGACCTCCTAAGAGGGCATTCCATGTGGTGAATGGTTTGCTGGTAGTTACCGCAGTCACAAGAAAGGTACTCCATCATTCCCCACATTTACATCCAGTAGTTGCATCCACCGTGGCCTGTTCTCACTCGGTTCAGTGCCGTCCAGTTTTTCCTACGAAGGTTGAATCCAGGAGGATGTCGTGTAGGGACTTGGATTAGCGCCTGTTTGTCGGGGTTTGAATTGATCAGGGAACCATGCTTCGCCTAGGTTGAAGTGATTTTGGACCAGCACTTGACCAAATTTCCATGTTGAATACCTAGATTTTAGTCTATTTGGAGCTTTATGTGTGCAGTCCTGATGAATTGGAAGGTGTGGATATCTTAAGCATTTCTGCCATTCCTTTTTTAAAGCCGCTTGTCTTCGGAGACTTGGTGGGGCGATGTTAGAGAGTACAGGCAGCCAGTCTGTAGGTGTAGATTTAACAGTTCGAGATGTTGTTCTCATTGTGTCATTTAGCTGAACGTCGATATTTTTTGTGTGACTGCTGTTTAGCCATACTGGACTGCAGTATTCGGCAGCTGAGTATACCAGAGCAAGAGCTGATGTTCTGAGAGCTGCGGCATGTGCTCCCCAACCCGTTCCTGAAAGTTTGTGAAGGATGTTATTTCGAGTTTTTACTTTTGCCGCTGTTTTATGGATATGCTCCTTATATGTCAGTGACCGGTCCAGAACCACGCCTAGATATTTTGGATGAGGATTGTACTTCAGTAATTGGTCTCTGAATTTTATTTGAGGTGTATAGTGGGCTGGTCTATTGTTTGGGTGAAAAGAGCTGACCTCTGTCTTATTTATATTCACTTTCAGGCGCCAAGTGTTAAAGTACTCATTCAGTTTGTGAAGGTCAGCTGCAAGAATTTCTTCAGATGTTTTGAAGTCACTAGATTGTACTGTCATGACTACTTCATCAACGTATATAAACTTCCTAGAGGTAGTAGATGGCAAGTCTGCGGTGTAGAAGCTGAAAAGTAGTGGAGCCAGAACAGATCCTTGCGGTAGCCCGTTGTTTAATCTGTAAGATTTGTTTCTGTTCCCATTTAGGTGATCCTCAATTATTCGATTGCATAGCACGTCATTCAGCAGAGAGTCTATTGTTTTACACGGGATAATCTCTGAATGATGGGCGAGGAAAGAAGTTTGAGGAAGAGTTTCACAGGTACAGGAGACAAGATGATGACCAGTCACATGCGCGTTAGGATAATACGAGAAGCGATAGTTGGAAGCAAAGAAAAATGAAAGAAAAGACTGGGATATATGAAGGAGATAGCTGTTTATTTAGGTTCTGAGGAGTAAGTTATGGTGAAGAGAAAGCCCAGGAGAGAAATAGACGGATATTTGGGTCCAGTGGCGGTGCTGCTTTGAAAAAGTAGGTCCACCTATTCATGGTTATTGTTACATCAAAAAGAGTGTTTTAATTATAAGATTTTGGGGTTGAACGCCATCTTTTCTTTCATTTACGCGAAACTTTCTCATTATTTATTTATTTCGTGTCAAAAACCTTGCCGTTACAATTGTTAACAACACAAACAACAGTGCTAACAAGAAAAAAACAAAAATATAGAAAAAATAGACAGCAGTCAACATTCATATTACAGATGACCAAAAGACAGCTACTTGTAGAGCGTTGTCACTGGCGTTGAGGAGGTCTTGCAGATTGCAGGTTGATGGGCATTGCGGGCAATTATATAAACGCTGCATGGTCTGTTCTGCCCCACACTCACACGTGGTATGAGGATCTTCGAGAAAACGCCATCTTGCTAAACTGTCCTTTGTCCTGTTTGCACCACTTCTCACATTGGCTGTTTAGCGCTCTCCATTTCTTCCAGTTGAGACTGCCACCTGGGGGTTACTGCCTCGACAATAGGTAACCATTGTTCTACATGAGTCAGTCTTGCACGCCTCAGATTGAGACGGGCAATTTACAGCGGTACATCTAACGCGTGGAGTGGAAGCTGTAAGAATTTAAGCTTTTGAAGCTCACTTGCAGTCATAGCATTTACTTCTTTTGAATGCGAGGTTGCTATAAAAAGAATCTTCTGCACAATGTGAAGGGAACAGTAAACAAAATAGCCGGCACCGTGGTAATCATATGAATTTACGACATTTTATTTCAATACCAAAATAAAGCTAAACGTAGGGGTTGTCCCGTTTCATTGTAGTTAAAATTGTCTATAATTTTATGACTGTACGGCTCGGTAATTAAAGACGGGAAAGAACTAGGGCAAGGAACGGGAAGGAATTCGGTCATAACCTTTGAAGTAACCATCCGGGCATTCGACTGAAGTGATTTCGGAAACCACGGATAACCGAAATCAGGATGACCGGACGGATATCCGAACCCGCGTACTAACGAATGCGAGACCAATGCGTTACCGCTCACCCACCACACTCGGTTAAAATTACGTATCTGTTATGAAAACAGACGTTGTTTATCGATAGATTATATTGTTTAATGTGTGCTGTAAAATATATACATTATACATACCTCACAAACTTCACTAAATTTGATAAAAAGTCTTCAAGGGTTTTTACATCTTTCTTTTTTGCTATCCGTGATTTAGACCGATATTACGTTTGAATGATTGACACAGTTGCTGAATTAATAGCCTCACTAATATTGCTCAGTGAAAGCAAATGAAATTAAAATAAAACTTATAAACTTACGTCATGCCACGTAATATTTGTTTCAGTTGTAGTGTAGGCTGCATAGATCGCGATCAGTGTGCAACTTTTCCATTCAAACGATTTAATAATTTCCATAATGGGACACACTTTAAATTATTTCAACAACAAAAATTAAATTATTCATGCCTCTGCCCTAAAGTGAAATGCCAGTTGTAATTCTGACCCTTGCTAAGTAGCAATCTAATCAAAGCTTTCGCTAACATTGATGCTCGGAACTTAAAGCTTTTATCTTACATGTATATGGACATAGAATTTAAGCAATATTCTATGTATATAATATCTATATACGTAATATAAGAATATTACGTATATATCTAATGATTTATATCTCGATTTTCACGCATTACATACTTTTATTTCAGTATTCTGTCAGTTAATTTATTCGCGGATGCTTAGAAATGTTATTGAATAAGGTGCATAACCTAGAATATTGGCTTAAAGCGTGATGTCATAGTGCGAAGTCATGGCGTGACATAACGTCATAGATGACCGACAGTTGCTTATTATAATAATAGACTATTATTATTATTATTCTAGATGGCGTTATTGATATATGTAAGTATTTGAGCAAGGAGAATATTTTCTATCCATCTTTTGTTTATAGGCAAACGACATCCAATTCTCCTTTTGCTTACATTTCGTTCACACGGAACTAAATTATCATTGAACACCTTATTAGCCACTAAATATTAAGTATTGGAAATTATTTTATATGCCACCAAAAATAATCAAATATAGGAATATCAACCAGACACGCGATTCGATTGTCAGCCAGTAGAGCTGCCGAAACAACTAAATAACGAGACGCGCGACGCAAAACTATACTTCAATAGCTGCTGAAACATTAGTAATGTCTGCCGTCTTTTGCTGGTATTACTTAAATGTATTTGTGAGACTCAATAATAATAAAATATGAATCACCTATCAGATATACCCGCTCAGAAGCGTGATTGTTAAAATTGCTTCAAGACAACATCAAAGATATGAATAGAATGAATGAAAAATAAATTTTTGTATTGCAATATGCGCAAAGACAATACCTTTCCACCGCTGCATACTTAAATTTGTGGCTAATCCAACATATAATTTATATCAGCGTTTCACAACATTTTTCAACCTGAAATGTCTAACATAATTTTACGGACCACAAACTTATATGGGCTTAATTTATAAATTTATGTGTATTATTAACCGACCCTACCAATTGTTATTAGCTCGTACCGCGGTTTCTACTCCTTTAACAAGACCCTCATAGAAAGGTCATTAACTTATTCCTTTAAGGAATCTCGCTTTCTTTGAAATGGGAACATATTTTATTAAAGTAAGAGTCATATTCTCATATTATGGAAACACCAAATTTGTGCCTAATCATGGCTTTGTTTGATTTATAAGATACTAGCTGACCCGGCGAACTCTGTTCCGCCTTAGAGGCAATAAATAAGCAGATTTTTTATTTTATTAAGTTCAATTTTTTTATTGGGAAATACAAAAAAAAAAAATAAGTATTTTAATGATTCTTTATTGTTCATGTATTTTGGTGTTATGAAAATATTTATTCAGATCAATCATTTTGCAATTCCAAAGATAATCATAAAGCGCCTTTGTTTTTTTTTGATTGACTGGCAGTAATATTATTTTCGTTGATGACACGGAAACCCTTTTTCCCTTCAAACTTTATATTGGGTAGGCATAGACTAATATTCATACAATCTAATCAACTTGCAGGCATACCATAGATTATCCTAACGCATCTTTGTTTTGTTTTGATTGACTGGTTTGTATGGGAAAAGAAAAGTGTTGATTTTACTATTTTCCTCGCAATTTTTACGTTTTTTCTCTCCATAAGAACCTTCCTTGTGGATTAACGAAAATATGGGGAAAAAATTAGCCGAATTGGTCGAGCCATTCTCGAGTTTTGCGCTTAGAAACACATTTGGTAATTCATTTTCATTTATATAGACTTTAAAAGTAAGAAAGTATTATTGCTCGCAGCCAATTCAATCATCGTGAATTCTACCTAAGCATACTTTAAAACGAATGGAACCCATCAACACAAGGCTTACCAGAACTTTGCATTCTTAAAATAATAGGATAAGTGTGGTTCGATCGTCAGACACTACCGCATATCGCTTCTCAACTAAAATACCAGTAATCGATTTTGCTTTTTAGGTATCTTAAAATTGCATGCTTTTAAACTGATGCATTCTATTTTCACAGTCGAAACTTTTCTGATAGGCGGCATGGGTCTAAATGTAAACACACTGAACAAATAAACACACAATTGGTTTTCGAGAGAAGCGAAAATTTAAAAGCAACCAAGAAAATGCCACATACGGAGAAAGGAATGGTAACACGTACTTTAGTGGTATTATTTTCGCTGATCACAGGCAGGCATAGATCAATATCCATAGAGCCTAATCAACTTGAAGGCATACCAAAGATAATCCTAACGCGCCTTTGTCTTGTTTTGAATGAGGGACATGAAAAGTGTTGTTTTTACTATTTTCCTTCCAATTTTTACGTTCAACCATAGACAAAATTACGTTTAGCTGTCATTTGCGTTTTGTTATTCCAAGTCAGATGAGTTTTTGTTATTACACGTTTTATAGTGACTTGTATTCTCTTTGACGTTTTGTTATTCCAAGTCAGATGCGTTTTTGTTACACCACGTTTTATATTGTCACGTCACATGGGATCACGGTCGAACAGGATAAAAAGTATCCTATGTCCGTCTCCTGTTTCTAAGCTACCTCCGTACCAATTTTCAGCCAAATCGGTACAACCGTTCTTGAGTTATAAATAGTGTCACTAACACTACTTTCTTTTATATATGTAGATGACTTATGCACTTTTATATCCTTTTACAGTACGAGTACTGTAGTCATTTTATTTGAACTATATTTAATAATTTATTTTTGTTATAATATCTTTAATTCAGTTGGAATTTAATATTCTGCCTGCTGACGACTTGTCCCATCTGCGGGAATCACAATTTGTAGTCACTGATACATATATAATTAACAGTATGAAATGGTATTATATGTGTGTCAAATAGTGACATATTAGAAAAAACAGATCATCTGACATGATTTAGAAAGCATAAATTACTGAACAACATCTGATTGCAGCATAGGATCACTTGCGCTGTATTAAATAGCTCTGCGAAAACCATCTGTTAAAACTAATCACTTATTTTTCTTTTTTACTTTGGAATTTTTCAGTAATTGTTATGAAGATATATAATTAGTCATCAAACATAGTGCCATTAATCATTTCCCCATTCACGAATAATAATAAACAACAAAAGATTGTTGAGCGGAACCGTAATTTTCACAGTGCGACATTTAGCCGTCGTGCACATGCACACATTTCAGAGCTTGCGCTGCCAGCAATGCAGTTCTAAAAAAAAGTTTTTTAGTTTTTTTTTTATTATTACTCGTGAACGACGAATTGATTACTAGTATTTAGTTTAATGATTAATTATAAATCTCAATTTCAATTAGAGAACTAGAAGGGAAGACTCTTGGCATTTAGTCGTATCGATAATTTTGAATTGAAGTATATCAGGTGCTTTCAAAAGTTTCTACCCACGATCCGCCACTGTTTGCGTCAAACCGTGCAAAAACAGACATATATATATATATACACTAGTGTATGCCCGTGACCGTTTTTTTTTTTTTTTTTTTTTTTTTTTTTTTTTTTTTTTTGCGCATCGTCACGGGTCTAGAATAGTTCCAATTTCCAAGGTCAAAGATTATGACAAGTTGACCTGATCTGATTAAATACGAACTATTTTTCACTCTTAGGGTGAATAATATCTCCTGAGTTTGAAGAATTTAGAAGTATTAATGGACGGGGGCATGAAACACGGACAGGGACGATCGCGCTATCGTATAATTGTTTCAAAGTTCGTAGACTCGAACTTGCTGAAGTACAAACTTGTATTTGGCCCTTAAAGTTCACTCTGAAAAATTTGAAGTGTTTCTGTTTGGTTCGAAAGCATCAGGTTGTTTTTTTATTTATTTTATTTTATTTTTTATCTATTGAGGCTAGGCATTCATAATCTTTGATCATGGTGTCTGCAACATGTAGAGAACTTAATACAGATTACATATTATTAAACAGTTGAGTAACTCCGAATAAATGAATTGCCAGAATACTGGATTTGGTAAAATATTTGGTCTGATGTCTACTTTAAACAACCTAATAACTCACGTGCAGTGAACAAGAACAAAGACCATCTACGAAAGTGGTCAGTTAAATACGTAATAAATAAATAAATCGTAATGTATAATCTTTGATCAAGAAACAACATTATCGAAAGTTTTAATTAAACTGAAATTTAGTAGACTGGAAAGAGAATTGACATTCATGGTTACAGCAAACACAATGAGTAATTTAAGTTTTTAAAAGCATTTCCATGTTTTTTCATCGTAAAGTTAGTGGATATTTTTTTAACTATGAAATGCTGCGAAAAGTAAACTTAATACAGCACTTAATTTGGTAACAGTTGTTTAGCTATTAAATAGCGGACATAGCCTCGAATTTCTTCTAATGACTGGACGTTGATTTGCGAGCGAAGGCTGTCACGTGACACTCTTTTCCAGCCAATATGTATCGAGGTGAGTGAGTGAGTGAACGACCTTAGGAAATTATATATGTATATATAATATGATACCTGCATCAGTATATTTCATAAGTAAGAAGCAATTTAAAATATAATTAACCCCTGACCTGCGCCATCCCGTTAGACTTTAGTATTTGTAATTTTGTTTTAATGAGAAGTATCTTCAGCGAATTTTATGAAATAACTTTACGCAGCATTTATCTGAATATTCTCAGTGGTAACAATTCCACCGCCCTTGATGAAGTTAAAGAAATCACATGAGTAAACTTGTACTGAACAGTAGATACTGAACATGTTTTATTGAACAAACATGCTATTTAATATCTGTTATTTGGAATAATTTTAAAATATACTAAAAAAAAAACACACAACGCACAATGCACATGAAGTTTCTAAAGTAAATCGTATGGGGAAGGTAACAGTACAAGACTAATAGTTAGTTAGTTAGCCAGGATGGGGCAGATCTGAACTGGTTTGAGGCTGTGCGCTGTTATCTGGGCGGCGCTCGGACCTTGGCTGTTATCTGCGTCTTTTTAAATAGACGCCGGCGTCTCTGGAGACGTCCAGATTGCCCAACAGCAGCGGCGGCGGCGGCGGCAGGGGATATCCAGGTCAGCGGTGTTTGTAGAGCAAAGCGCCCGCCGGCTACTTCGTCACGGGAGCGGCTCGCTGGATAGACGTGGGTGGCCACATCACAAACGAAACAAGGCGCCTACAATGGCTAAATACCTCGTCTGTACCCCATCTTATCAGATTACCGCATAAAATACAATAAATTCATTTCCCATAGATCCCAATATAAGAGACAGGCTCTGAAGGATGTGGAAAGTTATCAATTTACGGTTAAACAGTTTCATAACAAAATAGGTAAATACACCAGAAGACGTACAGTCACAGCATACCTGGAGCATTAATTACGTCAACTACATTAAAGCAAACCACTAAAATTATTTTGTAGATACCTTAGAAATAGATTCTTCGGCGGAGTAGAAGGAGCTGGCAATCAAAAATTCTTTTGATTTTTTCATGAATTTAAATTTATCGTCTGTTAAACATTTAAGATGTGTTGCGAGCTTATTGAAGATATGTATTCTTGAATATGGGATCCCTTCTTGAACAAATGACAACGACTTGCAATCCTTGTGAAGATCATTTTTGCTTCTAGTGCCATAATTGTGTATTTTACTATTCGTTTCAAACAAAGTATAATTTTCTAACCTCAAACATAATTCTTATTAATCGCTTTTGAGCTTTGAACACTTTGTCTCCATGAGTAGATTTTCCCCAGAATATTATATGACTTTTTTTTCTGTCATCAGTCTCTCGACTGGTCCTCAATCCCTTCCTATCTTGGGCTGACCTCTTCATTTCTACATACCCCTTACAGCCCACGTCCTCAATTATCTGCTTCATATATTCTAATCTCTGTCTTCCTCTACAGTTCTTACCTTCGACTGTTCCCTCCACTAACAAATTAACCAACCCTGCATGCCTCAAAATATGACCTACCATCCTGTCTCTTCTTTCTGTAAGAATCTTCTACAAACTTATTTATTTCTAGGAGCGAAAAAAAAGCAAAATAAACTTCTTTCCTCATACGGAGATCATCTATAGCCGAAAGTGTGCGAATTGCAAATGTGACTGCACGCAATCGTCTCAATAAGTTAGACACAACTACCCTCCAATTTAAATTATGAAAATCTAGAAAGTTCACACACACTGCCTCTTGAATGGACTGGTCTGCAAATTTTGTGTCCGTGTCTCGTGTTAATCTGTGTGATGTACTGAATTCCATATATTGAGTTTTATAAAAGTTTAAACACAAATCATTAGATATAAATCATTTATTAATAAGATCAAAGACGTAATCTCAAATATGTTCTGTAGATAAGTGTAGTGTATTTTTAATTCCTGTGCCTGTGTTATCTTCAAATTTTGGGTTTTATATATAACGGAGGGTAAATCATTTATATGTATTAAAAGCAGTAGCAGCCCCTGTGCAGAACCCTGAGGTACTACAGATCTAATAAAAAAATCCACTCAGAAAACAGTGGACCATATACTTCATTGTCAGAGCAACTCGTAGTTACATAGAAAGAACTGTCAACTTCATACGAACTTAATGAAAATTTTCATCGCTCAAACGAGTGTATTGGGTGTTTGGCAATCAATATCCCTATGGCATGCTGCCGAAGGTGGTCACGCTACATAAACTCGTCACTGATTGGCTACTGCTGATATGATCTCGTCCTTCATTCGCTGCTGACTATGTCCTTTTAGTCGTGTTTCACGGCCTTAGTGGTAGGGGAAGAAGTGGAGACAGCTCCGTGATTGATAAATGCGGCGCAACAGACATTCTGCTGCTTTCTTGTCACATATTCTCAGTAAATTAGTTTCTGGCTTCGCACACTCGAAATTCATCGGTTTGCTTAGTTAAACTGTGAGACGTCTTCACTTACCATTTTAGTGCAAATCTGAAGATTGCAGTAACGTTTATTTTTTACTTCTAATGAGATAAATACTGAATTATACAATGTCTACGGATACGGTAAGGATATCTGCAAAATATTAACTTGACGAATGCACTCACCGTTAAGACTAATCGTCGAAATGAAGTGTTTCTTTAACAGTCTTTAATCTTCATAAATGTATAAAGTGAAGGAAGACTTCTTTCTTATACACTCGTAGCTATGTTCTGTAATTTTTCCATAGCAGATAGACTGGTTCTCAATCATGTACCTTTTTCTTACTCATTCTGGTTATACGCCTCGTCGATGTCGAGGTCATTAGAGACGGGAAAGGATTGGGGCTAGGAACGGTAAGGAATTCGGCCATGGACTTTTGAAGGAACCATCGCGGTACTCACCAGGAGTGATTTGGGAAACCATCTAAAACACAAATCTGGATGCCCGGGATTCGAACCCGCGTCCTACCGAATGCGAGGCCAGAGCGTTACCGCTCCCCCACCACGCTCGGTGCCTTGATGTGGTTTTATTACACAGTCAACACTGAGCTTCAATAAATACTCAGTTCGGTACCTGTATAACCATGATAAGCTGATATTTGCCTGTATCCGCTGGACGTTTCCGCGTGTATATTCTTAATCTTGTTTCATTCCTCAATGGCGAGTTTATGATCTGTAATTTTTTTTAAAAAATTCGAGTAATGTTCTTCCTGGTTCATTTCTTTCTCCCAGGCCCAAATTCTCTACTATATTCCCATATTTTTCATTCATTGTGACTTCTTTCCAGTCGCCAGTAGTTACTACTTTATCATGCTCAGTCGCAAATTAAATTAACTCTTCAATTTCGCCACATAGTTTCCATATTTCTTCTCCGTCTTCTTGTAAAGTTGGATTATAAACCTGTACTCATGTCTTTGGTGCATGCTTAGATCATAATTTTCTCAAAAAACTTTCTGTCATGCAGTTCATAATGACTTGTTTTCCGAACTCTTTTGTTCACTATTTTTATAGTTTTTGTGCTAATTAGTCTATATTGTCCCAGGAAAAAGTACTGCGCGTCCTTCGACTTAATGTCAGTAATTCCCACAACATCTAACTAAGTTGTTCCACTTCCTTTTTAAGCTCATTAGCCTACCGGTCCTATTCGAAGGACTTCTAATATTTCACGCTACAAGTCGTAGAGTCTTTGTAACAGTTATGAATACCCGTTTGTGATCACTCCCTACACGGAAATCCGACTGGAGTTCTATTTTATAGACGAAGAAACCATAATTCCTTACGCAGTTGGAAAATATTACATACACTCGGGATACCCATAAGGCTTTGATATAGAGGTTTCCTTTTGTCTTCTGCCTCTCTGCCCCGTTGATGATTTCTGATTGATCTTCAAGAGTCGTTTTTGATCCCAAGGGCAAGAGAATCCCCTCCAAAAGTTGAGCCGCAAGAGTCTGGTTTGTGCTTACTGAGTGCACCATGCCACGAAGAGCTCGTAAGAGGCTAATTTCTTTCATACTCCTTGATTGGATTTCATAATTTGAACTTGAATCATTTCATAGAAACCTATTTTCTCATTTATAAAGTGGTGGGAAGATGTTAATTAATTTCGTATCCCGTTCCTTCAAGCTAGACGTCACGTTCTTGTTATTCCGTATGTGAAGGCGGAGTTTGAAGGCGAACATATGTAATTCGATACGCTGGAGCGATACAACAATCAAAAAAATAGAAACAGATCTGTACCTATGTCTAAGCATCTACTAGAAAAATTGAGTCTGAGTTTTGATTGTTTTAAAATTGACAACCAAGGAAGTAGAGGCCAACTTCGTATATTTTAATAAATTAAGTTTATGCTTAGGAAAGAGAGTGAAGAGACATGTAACATCATTGTACCCACATTTTTTCTGAAATGAAAATTGTTGTTACATTGATCCTACGAAACTCAGCACTAGAGATCTCTACTCATAGCAGGATGGTTTGAGGGTTTATGGAATTCTCCTTTTGCTCTTACAAAAGACGCGATAATGTTTGGTTTTACCGGCTCTTTGAGTATTTTGGAAACACTTGCTCACATATGAGAACTTTATGGCACATGTTTTGACGTGAATTCGTGATCGATATGATATCTCCTTAGTCAAGGCATCTGATTGATGATCGAAAGGTCACCTATTCGAACCCTCGTCTCGGCTTGGATTTTCCCCTTTGTCAAATATTGCTTTGTGTGTGTAAAGTACGCCATTACGTTACCGTGGTTCGGAATATTCGTTAATCTGCAAGTCCCTTATATCTAGTGGGGTTACGATAGATGCGGTTTGAGAAACTCTGTAATCAGGTCGTAATGACCACACGAAATTACAATTAATCTCATTTGCACAGCAATTCGTCCGAAGGCGATTTTGAAATCGAATGATTCCGGATGTTTAAATTTTTTTAAAAAGAATTCGAGGCTTCTCTTTGTAAATGTCAAATAATTATTCTACAAAGTCTTTTTTAGCATAAAGTTTTTAAATAAAATGAAATAAATAACTTGCTAATTCTGGCAGAGTAAATAGAATAAATACAAAAATGTATTGATGTTGTGTTCTCCAGAGATGCCGACGGGGTTTCAGATCGCCGAAATATCGTGTGGAAACACCTTGATTAATCGGCTAGTCTCCCGAGAAGACTATATCAATTCTCAATGCCAAGAAAAAATTCGTTCTTATGTACAAAAATGTAATTTTACTCTACACTCATACAGTATTCTTTATTTATTTATTGTACGCACATTTATGCTCATGCAGTAAATCTTTTTTGTCATTACTCAACTTATTATTTATTTTTTTATTTTGTTCCAGGTAAGAAACCAGATTCAAACATCTCTCATCTTCGCCTACAATTTCAGAACATGGTAGTCGCCAACTCAACGGTAAGAAGAGTAGTAATGTTGTTAAGAATGTGTCTTTGAGCATAGCTGAATTTGGTACCTGTCATTTACAGCATGTACTACGTGGATAAAAAAAATAGTATTTACAGTAAGAGCGAGTTAGTGAGAAGTGAATTACGCCATTTTAACTTAATGTTCACTGCAGTTTTAGCGAATGTAAAATACACTGTTCTAACTCAGAATAAACACATTGCTAAAAAAAATAATGATTTAAGAAGACGTTTTAAAATTCATTGTGGAGAACTACATTGAAACGAAAATTTGATTAATTATAACTGAAAAATTCTTTGTAACTGGGAAGTAATAACAGTGGAAATTCTCCCTAGTCAATTGTATCACAAACTGTTTTAGGAAAATGTACTGATGGACAATATAAAACTTTTGCTTGTGAAGCATTTAAATACGTATGGTATGGAAATCACAAGTTCTGTTTTCTATGACCCTAAGGAACTTATGAGTTTTAATGTATGAGCGCCTATATCAAACGCGCTATTCAGTAGTTCGCGCTATGATGTATCAAAGTAAACTTTGTACTCGAAGTAGGCGAATCGCGCTTACAAAGAAGGCTGTTTCTTGTTTGTACCACGTGGTGGTTGAATGGTGACGTCAAATTCTGGAGCACCCGGGTTCGAACCCCTGTACAACCATCGAGAATCCGGTTTTCCATGGCTTCCCAAATTCACTCCAGGAGAATGTCGATATGGTTCCTACAAAAAGCCGTGACTGAATTCATCCCCATTCCTTGCTGAGCCGATTTAATGCAACTTTCCTCATTAAAAAAAAAATGTTCAAGTTTATGATTATTCAGATTACAAGACATCCAGCAGAATTTTTCTACTGCTGAGAGAAGTCGATTGTATTTGGTGCTTCTGAATATAGTCTTTTTGCAAAGTGCACTGTATTCCATGTTGTTATGTTTTCAAAACAGGACTTAAAGATACATAAAGCAACCTGTCTTTCATTCGTAATTCGCAAGAATGTTTAATGTTTCCCTGTAATTCTGGCTGAGTGGCCTTGGTGTTCCGCGCTGCTTGCAGAGTTTGAGGCGCTTCTCTGCCGTAGTTGTTTTTCTTGGCGAGCTGTCCCAGCACTTACAGCAACATCCTTCCCGGAGTTTCGGTGCGGCGTCTTGGAAAGACCTTAGAATTATTCTAACACTGCTTAAAAAAGTCATTCAGATGTGTCAGAATAGCTCAGTTTGACGGTAGTTGCTTCTAGACAACTAGTGGCGTGTTCAAGGGCGTATCCAGGATCAGAAATTGGGGGGGGAGGGGCAAGATATCAAGTAGGGGGGGGGGGCAACTCATATTGGTTTCGAGGAAGTGGGGTGGGAGACTGACGACTTCTTACAATTGAAACTCAAACCTATTGAGGATATTTTTATTATTGATTAACATAGCAATCCAACCACTTAATCTAAGGACCTACTACAGTATGTACTTAATTAGATCGTAACTCAGTTACGGTTTTTTATGTAAACATTAACCATGTCTGATTCTCAGAACATTTTTCAATTAGCTTTGTTTGTCAATATCTCGCGGTGTTCTTTCACGAAATTTCGAAGCACACTCATCAGGCATAATCCAGTCAATCTTTCCTCTCCCGTACTGCTTTTGATCTAGTCCTTCACTCGCCGAAGCGTACTGAAGGCAACTTGATTTTTCTTCTAGGGGGGGGGGGGTCCCCTCGCTGGACACGCCCATGGGTGGGTTTTATGATTTATGTCAAACGAGCCGCTGTGCGTATTGTGCTGCATTGTGCTGTATTGCTGTATAGACGGAGGTAGCATTGTGTAAACAAAGGCACTTGTGAGTATCTCCCGCAGGTCTCCATCATTCAGCAGACGAGGCAGGTCTTCCCTTGTATCTTTTAATACGGTTCAAGAGGTACTCCAGCTATTCACTTAACCGTGTGGAACGTAGAATACTGAGTTTCGCAACCACTAAGCTCCAGATACCATTCGGCTTTTGTTCGAAGTCTGTTGAGTCATTTCAGGCTGCTATTATAAAATAAGTAACGTTTACAAGACATTCCTGAGCCCCATTGATAACATTGTCAGCCATCTGTCTGTCCTTACGCTTTAAACGCGATTCTTGCGCTACCTGTGGATTTGCACCCCCCTCCCCCCCCCCCCAGTCCCACAGGAGTTCGACAGGTCAGTGCAACGACCATCATTAATGTGTTTGATTTTATATCTCCTGGTAAGAGTTAGATGCTGTTCATGTTGACGCATTGTCCAACAATTTCTGAATTAGAATTAACTATCAAATATTTTCAAAATTACTTATGAAGTACTGTAATACGTACAGAATGAGTGTAAAAACCCAAATATAGAAATAAAGATTCCCTTTTTTTTTCTTCTTGTTTTAGCAAAAATCAGTATACTATGTATCAACCAGTGATACGCTGAATGTTTCGCACTTACTGATGTTCATTTATTACCTTGTGCAGGCAAGTGACAATAAATTCAGTTTTCGTGAAATAGTCCTTTGATCAGAAAGGTCAGGTTAGATTCCGCGCCATGCCTGGTCTCCGTAGAAGGCTTCTCTCTCCAGCAGCAGCTTACCGCCATATGTACTACACACAGGTTCAACACCACCCGTCCTACCCTGCAAGCCAAGTACCTATAGAACTACGGAAGTTTCTTTTGAAACAGTTAATTCTGCGTCGAACAACCACGCCGATCGGCGAACCGAGTCTCGTGGGAGCGCGGTGAACGATTCGAAGTACGTGAGTTCGTCCAAATTCCGTTTTTTTATGGTTTTCTGAAATCACTCCCCGTAAATTCCCAGATTGTTCCTTCAAAAGGCCATGGCCGCAATTCTCCATGTCTCCTGTGTCGAATAATCACTTCGATTCCGAAGAACCGTAAGGGCATAACTAAAAAAATCGCATAAAGAGGAGGGCTTTCATTGGAAAAATAACTGATAATTCTGATTTTGTATACTGAATTGCTACTAATTGTCTAAATATTATCTATGACATGTGACGACTAGAAAATGGACTTTCTGCAAATATAAGCATAATTTCTGCGTCGGTACAAGACTATTGTTTGTACGGTTTCTTACCGTTTGTAACGTTCTGAACTCATTACCTGATTTTTTTTAAAAATAATTAATGCTATTATTTTATTTTATTTTATCATGAAAGGTAAGAACTTGCGTGAATACTTTAAATGAGAAATCAGAATTGGTTTTATTTCAACTATTGACATGACATTTTACAGCAAAATTAGTAAAAATTGATCAGCTGTCGTTCTGCGGGCGCCAGGGTATTTTGTATAAAATACACAAAATCAAACAGTAAACAAATTCAACATTTTGACTGTTCATTTCTGAAAGAAATGTTTGCTCCGGGCGATGAGAGTTCTTATCCGCAGAGCCGTAGCTGGGCTATGCCATGAACTTTAAATTGTAGCTAGCACAGTGTCCTTCATTGGTGATATACGAGGGAATTTACATGTCTGCCACCAGGGGCGGATCCAGGATTTTGTTTTGGGGGGGGCTTGTGCGCACTTTGGTTTGGGGGGGCTTGGCTTGAGTGAATTTTGGTTCAGAGGGCTTGCCTTCAGTGGATTTTGGCTTTGGGGGGGGGGGGGGAAAGGTAGTTTTTATAGCCTCCTGGTCTGAAAACTACAATGTCGGGGGTGGACCAAGATACTTTTGGGGGGGCTTGAGCCCTCTAGCCCCCCCCCCTGGATCCGCCCCTGTCTGCCGCTGGATGACGTTGTCTGCTCTGCTATGGACCAGCGTGGCACAGTTCCTCAGAAGACGACCTTGCCTGAGCTCATTTGCTCAAACAAAACAGCTGGTGTCCAGATCCAGGCAGCAGCAGCTCCACTAACGAACAGACAGTGCAGAAGCCACTGCCGGCCGGCACACAATAGACCCTCTCCCCTCTTGTTCGTAGTGTCACATGAAAACAGAAATTCCCGCAGATCACTCTGTTTATCTACGTATCTAACTAGCACAATACTCTCCTCCATGAGGGACACACTCTTCTCCGATCGCTAATTCTAGGAACCGGGACGACTGGCATTCCTGATACCTGCCGCTTTCACCCTGTCCGCAGCGCGCACATGCTAATTAAAATATTCCACGTTTATAAATAAACCTACAGTTTATTAATGTAACTAGCGGTCACAATACGCGTTCATTACGCGTTTAAATGAAAAACGGAACGAACCGCTATGGTTTCCCTCGTTTTTCCTTATGTCCACCCGTAAGTCAATCCCACCGTTATAACTTCGGAGGACGCGGTTTCGAATCCCCATCCAGCCACCCACATTTGAGATTTCCATCATTTCCCTAAATCACTTGAGACGAATTATTAATTCGAAACTCTTAAACTAATAAATTTGCATTTATCCACTAGTTCTCACTAGTGTTGCAAACTGAAAAAAAAACCTAGCACCCGTGTTTTTTTTCTAAATTTTTTTTTTCAGAAAACAATATATTTGATAAATTATACTTTTATTTAAGGAACTTCCATTTTACAAGTGTGTTTTATAAGTGTTACTGAATCATATAATGTCTTACATAATGATTCATAAGTGTATCTATATAGGTAATATAATTTTATTCATCCTCTATGTCAGTACCACATTCACTAGTATCAGCATTACCAACACTTGTTCGATCGGTGTCGGAATTTTCTGTGTCCTCTAGATCCATAACTTCAGAAATAGTTAAATTTTCTTTTACTGGTTGTTCTTGTATTGTACGCAAAAGATTTTGAGATTGCAATTTTAAATTGTGAGCAAAGTACACACTGTGCATAAAGACTGCGCCGATAGTTCTGTATTACGGTCTTTTAAGTTTGAATTAAAATAGGAGCTTTACTTCTTTTCAATCGTTTGTTTACACCAACGGTTGCAAGGAAACGATTCATAATTAGGGACCGTGCACAAACTACGTGGCTCGGTCCAGAGGGAGGAGTGGTTAGCTGGAAGGCTACGCTGGGCTACGTGGGGAGAGGGGGGGGGTTCCGAGCCAGGCCACGTAACTTTCCTTTCGTAACATTTTTCACAGTTAAAATGAGGAACTGAACTCACAACAGCATGTGAGTATTTATTTCCCTCAGTTATTTATATCCGTATGTAATTTACAAGTCTGACAAGAGAATACAGTACAAAATGTCTTCTGGAACCAAACGGAAGAAAGCTACGTGAGTGGGGGGGGGGGGGGGGGGAGGGGGTAGGCAAAAGCCACATAGGGCTACGTGGGGGAGGAGAGGGGGTTCACAGGAGGCCAAAATGGAGCTATGTGGTTTATGCACGCTCCCTTACTGACAATTTAATGAGTCAGTACCACTATACTCTGAGAGTTAACAAGTATACGAATATAAGGAAAGCCCAATAAGTAATAAAAAGAGGCAAAAAACTGTGGATAAATTTTAAATTCCTAATTTTTTAAAAAGATCTGTAGGTAATTTTGTAGGGCTGGCAGCACTATTTCAAATAGCAAGTATCAATCCAAACAATGGGGAATGGGGATTCCTTCTGGCGCAACCTAGTCTCTTCGGGAAATCCCCGTTCATAAAGAAAATTTCAGTCAATTTTGCCAATATTTTCGTAATTTTTTTCTTACTGAACCAGAAAAATACAGTAGATTTTAAACTAAGATAAATACTTAGAATAAACTCTAAAACAGTCATTTTAAACGATAAATACCTTACAAATTTGAGATTTAGTAGTTGTGAAAAAAACATGTTTTTTTTTTCAAAGTTTTTTTTCATGTTTTTTTTTTTTTTTTTCAAGCCAGAAAAAAAAACCGTTTTTTTTACAACACTAGTTCTCACTAACTTTATCACGATTATGACAGTTAATTTTTCAGAACATGGAGGAGAGGGTGAAAATAATTATCGTAGGTTTACTGACAGCCCGAAGGAAAAATTTGATAACTATGAAACTGAAGTTGGCAATCCACCGACTAACAAAATGTTTGGATTTTCCTTTTGATTACATTATTTGTAGAAGCTTTTCCGAAAAACCGTAAAAAAATACCGTTCTCCCCTTTATTTGAGAAAGTATTGATCCAAAAATTGTTTCAAACTTTACATTGATATGTAGCCTGGTAATGTTTACTATAGTGATCTTTTTCGAGTTTGTTTTTTGCAAAACAATTAAAGCAATGGTTCTGACGTATATGATAGATCAGCAAATAATTTCCTTTGATAAAAAAACTCGTAAGTAAAAGGAGTATATAAATATGTCATAAAAGCATTTTTACATCAAAAAATTCGAAACTTTTGTTAGACCCACAATAACTTTTTTTAAATTGAAATGTTTCTTATGTTTGATTTATAAATAACTGAGCATGTTGCTTGCGTGTTAATGCTCTGGTCTTGAATTCAGGAGGACGCGGGTTTGAATTCCCCTCCGACCATCCAGATTTGGATGATCCATCGTTTCCTCAGACCACTCCAGGCGAATACCGGAATGATTCCTTCAAAACGCGTTGGCCGAATTCCTTCCCGTTCCTTTCCTCCTGTCCTTTCACGCTTCTAATGACCTCGATGCAGCTAGAAGAAATAGATTTTATACATACCATCTAAAAGACAACTTACAATCAACTCTGTTTAAAAATAACATGATACTTCAAATTTTTTACTGAATGCAGTTTCATGCACAATCTGTGTAAGAAACTATGAAACTCTCTCACTTGACTAAGGTAGTTTATTTGAAATTAGAGCCTTGAAGAGGAAAGAGTTCATTATTTCATCGGATATTAAGAAACCTCTGCAGAGAAGCAAGATACACTAAATTATGTACCAAAAGATGATTTAAATTCTTAATGATGAAATGGTGGAGTGAATAATTCGTTTCGGGATTTATTAGCCCAGAGAAGCACGGTGTGGCTATGGCTATTTGATCTCATCGTTGGAGTTGTGCTCATAAATCGACATGATAGGAGAAAAGAGCTTAACTGACTAATATGGAGCACCAAAGTTAAAAAAAAAAAAATACCACACATACTATATACGGTAGTATAACGGAAAGTGTCTGTACTTATGGTTCAGAAACGTGGAAGATAGCTAAACGAAATAAAGATACATTGTTAGCCATTAAATGGACTTCTGGAAGGGCGTAGTAGTCGTACATCAAAATTAGAACATGTTAGAAATGACAAAATCAGGAGGGGGGGTGGGGAAGGAATGTAGTAAGCACCATTATAGACACTATGAAAGGGAAACGCCTCATATGGTATGGTCACCGTAAACGAATGAAAGATGCCAGATGGCCAAAAGAAGTTTGGCAATGGAAACCACCCGAAAGAAAGAAACGAGGGGGACCACCAAGAAGCTGCAAAGACATAGTAGAAACCGTGTTAAGGTGCATTCCCACGATCCCTTGTAGGCGAGGCGAGGCGGGACGGGACCTCATTAGCCGAAGTGTAGGGACGACCGCGGGCCGCAGGTTAGCCCTCGCTTTCCTCGCCGCCACCTCCCCACCACGTTGCCTAGTGTCGTTTGGCACAGAGCACTTTACAGCAACAGAAGGTGTGCGCACCGTTGCTGCAAACCGATGGCAACAGCGCACCGCTACACACGCCTGTGTTGTTTACCGACTCAATGTGGGTAGCTGCGTCTCGTCTCCGCTAGCAGAGGCGGCCCTGTTCCCATGGCGCCCCGTCCCGTCTCGCCTACGTTTACAAGGGATCGTGGGAATGCGCCTTTACACAGAGGACTTCGGGTATACGACTGGCGGGAGTCAGTTCAATGGAAATCGAGAAGAGGGAAACGGCGACAGCTGTAAAAAAAAAACTCATATATATATATATTGAATAATAATGTAGCGGGAAAGCGTATTGAATATTGCACAACGAGTAGGGCTATTCGCTATTTATGCAGGAGTGCCGTTGTGATGAAAATGACCTGTCGTCGGCCTACCCTGAGGCTGTCAGTAGGTGGGTGAAAGCTGTGAGGATGATACGTGGTTGAGGCCTGTACGACCTGCACCGGAGAAGAAGCGCTCGTTATCTGTGAGCGAGAGGTATTAATAGCCAGCCAAACCTCGCACAAGCCGGGCCTCCGACAGGCCTCAGTCAGGCACACAATCGCCTACCACACACGACCTGCAGTGAGTGGGTCTCAGCCCCAAGGACGAGGTAAAACAGCCACACCGTGCTCGTAAATCCCGAAACGAATTAAACAACCAACCATCCAATCAGCAGTAAACATTAGGCTGAGCACATCGTCGATACTTTTACCATTGAAGAAACTGTAACCCCTTGGTATATGAAACATGAGCACTGTTAACTGTAGACGTTCCATTGTTAAGATAGGTTTCCACCCACTGCCATGCACTCAGTCTTTCCCGTGTTTATGGTAAGCCTAAACTTTTCGAATTCCTCTTTAAATTTTCTCAACATATAGATTGCATCATCGTGATCACCCGTCACTATGACCTGATGATCGGCAAAAAGCAGGGTATATAAATTCTCACCATCGTGTCGCTACATTTTTTCTTTCCACATTATAAGCGATTCTCTTATACAGGGCGTTCGCCGGAAAACGCTACCCTCCCAGTCTGTTGCCGTCGGCAACTTGCTCGGTCAGTCCAGCCAGCAGTTTCCGCCACACGCCACCGTGAATCACCGCACTGTTTAACACCTCCGCTGCCCCAACAGTGCAGTGCAGTGACCCTTACATTGTTAAGAACGGTTTCTTTGCATTGTAGATAGTTTGTGACTTCAGTCTCTTATTAATCAGTGTTGTGAATAAACGTTTCTTTGCGGTTTGGCTGGTTTGGGGCTTCATACTCTATTAATCTGTACCGTGTTTGAGTATGAGTAAAATTATGGTACGTTACAGTTTGCAACAAAGAATATTTCTCTACGATACATATGTGAAGAAGAAGTCGTTTAAAAAGTGTCGCAGTAAATTTCTTCGCGAATTTCCTGGCGCTTTACTGCCAGCTAAATCAACAATTCTGCGTCTGGTTAAAAAAGTAAGAGAAACGGGTTCATTTTTTAACAAAAAGAGACTGTCGGTCAACCGTATTCTCACAGAGGAGAAAATTTACGATATCGCTTTTCGACTAGAACAGTCACCCAAAAAATCATTAAGTCAGTTAGGGCAGCGTGTGTCTCGAAATATGTTCAGAAGATGTGAAATGTGCATTACACAAGAGGGTCAACACTTCCAGCATCTTTTATAAGGTAAGCTAATGAATTACGTCACATTTAAATGCTTAGCACACAAGTTTAAGAAGTTTATGAAGTGTAATTATTATGAAATAGTCCGCGGCAGACGGTCGAACAATGCCGGAAACTGAGCGCTCGCTCGCCGGGAGCAGTTTCTTCCTTGTAGCGCTAACAGTGGGTTGCGTTTCCCGGCGAACGCCCTGTATTTATTCTAAACAGAAGTTGCGCCAGAGAGCATCCTTGTCTTAGACCTTTTCTCACGTCGAACTCCTGGGAGATTTCCCCATTGATTTTAATCGCATTTCGACGTCCAATGTACAACTTCTTAACCACATTTATGTAGGCTTGACTGATACCACTTTTTCTCATACTACACTGAAACTAATGTATTGGCACTCTATCATCAGCCAAATGTAAATCAACAAGAGACCAGATTTATAGGCCATCCTTTTTGTATACGTTTTTTCTATCAGGATCTTTAGCGTGACGATGCCATCAATACAGCATCGCCCAACCCTAAAGGCGTTTTGTTCTCATTCCTCTGTAAACTGAATTGTCATTCAAAAACGATTTTGAATGACAATTCTCTTACAACATGTAGGGCTACCAGTGTTACGATGTTTGCATAGGTGTTTAAGAGCTAAAAGTATTTACCACCCAAGGAAAACACTCCACAATAAAATGTAATGGAGCCAAAAAGGGTTAACTTACGCAAAATGATTGGCTAATAGTGTGAGGATATGTAAATTTAGCCTTCGTTCTAATCTAATTGAGATGACTTTACGCTTGACACGGAAAACTATAGAACAACGTTTTACATCCATCAGGGACGAGATTAAATAAGGTCTTCCTAGTGATTTTAGCTCATTGATTGCAACACATGCTAGTTGTATGAATCCACAAGCTCACTACTATCCAAGGTTAAAAAGTTCTCTGCCACCTGCTTCAGATCTAGAGTTACAGCAAAGCGATAGAGTCTCGACGTATTACGTCCAACTGAAAATCATTACTTAGAACGACACCTAGGTATACGTAATTTTAGTTAAAACTACAGTATGTTGAATGTAATTTCATTTGTATTTGGCGCAAACACGTCCTAAAAGCTAGTGAAAACTATTATTTTTCTTTGTATTTTGTGACGTGTCATGATCGTTACAGCCAGGAGAGGATTTTTGAGAGGGGGTGACAAGGAACGGGAAGGAATTCGGCCATGGCTTTGTAATGTAACACAGTGACAGTGCGTCTGGTATTTTAAAGAGGAATGTATTTGCGGACGAGGTGGTGAGTGTTTAGAATCAGCTTGCTGTGGTCTGGACTGTACCTGGACAGGGCGGCAGTTGGCCAGGACAATAGACGGGAGAGTGTGTGGCCGGAGAGTGGAGACACTTGAGTACGGGCAGCCGACGCGAACAGGTGTGAGTGAAAGTGTCGCAAGCGCCCAACCATAGTGCCCCGCGCTCCACGACGTGGAGAAAAGGATGCATAGCAAGTGACGTAAGAGCATACAGCCGCACACAGTCGGCTGCCAACAGCCAGAGAGGACAGTCGCATCTCGCCATCATATACCAGTTGCCGGTCCTAGTATATAGCCGTCTCCGCAAGCTCGTCGAGATGGGAGCAAACATCAAGAAGAAGCGAGCAGCAAGCCAGGCGGCAATCGGCCAGCCAATCTCGCCATCCCCCTGCGTCAAGAGCATGGAGCGCAAGGAAGAGACTCGCCAGCCTGACCAGGGCGAACCACCAGCGGCAGACCAATCCCCCTGCATCCCGCCACCCCCGGCCTGCGTGGCCTGCGACGCCGCGGACGAGGACGAGTGGGAAGACATGGAAACTGAAGACTATGGAAGAGGGGCCACTACTGAACATCAAAGTGACTCCGCCGTACATCAGTACAGTTCTCGACTCGCTACAGCGGCTCACAACCAGCCGCTGTTCGCATAGATGACTAAAGACGGGATAAAGTCATGGCCCGCTGCCCGGCCGACTATGACACCCTAATCAACGAGGTGGAGGGCAGGAACAAACCTCCGCCAGAAGTGCAGACCAAGACATCTGAACCAACCGCGCAGACAGCATCACCGCCTCCTATAACTAGATCAGTCAGTACTCAGTGCAGCAGACCTGCACGCAAGACTGACATCCTTCAGTGTTACAAATGCCAAGGCTTTGAGCACTACGCAAAGCACTGTACCAGCAAGCTCTGGTGCGTGCGCTGCGGGGAAGATCATCAACCGGCGGCCTGTTCCAGGCCAAAGGAGAACCCCACCTGCTGCAACTGCGGGGGCAACCACGCCGCCTGCCACCACTCCTGTCCTGAACGGAAGCGCCTGCAACGGGAAAGATCAACGAGACACCCTACGAAGCCTGCTCCCTCTGCCCAGAGGGACACACAAACTTGCAAAGTACGTCGTCAGACCAACAAGAAAGCTGCAACGTTCAACTGCGAAACCAGGGCAAGATACCCCGACCAGCCTCGTCATGTTACGAGCCCTGCCAAGAGGGTGCCACATAGAACTTCAAATAGACCACAGACCCCTAGCTGCTGGAAGCATGCCGCAGCAAACGGCGAGCTGGGGTCGAAACTTACACACTCATCGAGCTGCTAACGCAACTCATCGCTAAAGAATCCCGGAAGACTCTCAGCTAAGGCCTCCCCACCTGCGCGAAGACCACCAGTCTCCGCCATAAGAAGATTCCATCTACTGCCAACCAAAACGACAGACCGACATACAGCCGCTTGATCTGACTGCTGCCCGATGCCATGTCGCAACAGCCTAACAGCCGACGGTCACGCCGCCACCACACCTCGTCACGGTAACGAATTAACTGTATTGAATTGCACCAACGTCCCACAGTTTTAAAGTCTGTCACCTAGTAACGCCCGTGAGATATAGAGGACTCAAACACTGTTTAAAGCCACAATCACTTTGGATCAATTTATGAACGTTATGTTTTAAGTTAATAGTGTATGCCTTTTATATATTCCTTTAATGTTAATGTATTCATGTTTTAATGATTTATGTCACAAGGATGGTAGTTGAAAATAAGACAGTATAAAATAAATTAATTGTGATGCTATTCAGTGCTAATTTGAAGGCAAAAGAATCTTTGTATGGCAACAATTGCTCCTCCAGTTGGTCATTCAACAGTGATAATTTATATTGATCTTGATAAAATTAATTTTGTGAAATGTTTTCACTGGCGCCCAATTAAAAATCCCTGGTTAATGATAAACGAATTATTATTATTATTACTCCGCGATTCACTAAATGTGTGTGGCGGAGGGTGCATTGTACATCTTCATCTACATCTATACTCTGCAAATCACAAATACTGTGGGTAGGAGAGGGTGCTAAGCACCAATCCTAATTCTGCGCATTCCAATCCCGAACAGATCGAGGAAAGAAGGAATACATAAATGAATCAGTACGGCATCTTATTTCTCTAATCTTATCCCTCCTGTCATTGCGACCTAAATAGGTTGGCGGAAGAAGTATTTCGTTGCACTCGTAACTTAAAGATTTTCGCATATTCTCCAGCAAATTCAAACGAAAACGACGTCGTCTGTACGCCAAACAATCCCAGTCCAACCCACGAATCAGCTCTGTGACACTTACGTAAGGACCGTAACTAGCAGTCACGAATCGAGCGGCTCTCCTCTGTACTTTCTCTAACGTGTCAATCAATCCCTTGCGATACGGATCCCAAATTCCACAACAGTATTCCAAATGCGGACGCACTAGTGTTTTGTGCGCTATTTCCTTTGTATGAGCATTACAACTTCTCAAAATACGTCCTATGAATCGTAGTTTGGAATTAGCTTTGCCTACAACGGAAGTTTTGCGCAAGTCCCATTTCATGTTGCTTTGTACTGTTACGCCTAGATATTTCAGGGAATCCACAGTGTCAACAACTGAATGGTTAACTTTGTACTCCTCAGCAAGCGGGTCTTTTTATTACTTATGTGCATTGCCTTGCACTTTTTACAGTTAAGTGTAAGCTGCCATTCACGGCACCATTCGGAAAGGGTGATGGTTTGGAAGGGATATGCGGGATATGAAAGGAGGCGCCCATGGGCTATTGTCAGGAACCATCCCAGCATTCGCCTCGAGTGATCCGGGATAACCAAGGAAAACCCAGATCAGGATGGTCGGACTGCTTTATCGAAAGCTACTCCTGTCGGAATTCTTGAAAGGTATAAAGTTTCATTTGACAAGAAACGGTACACCTCAGCTTTTATAGGAACATTACCGGCATTCACCTGGACGATTTCCAGAAAGTCAGGATGGCTGGACGGGGTTGCGAGGCCAGAGTGTTACCGCCCACACCCACCACGCTCAGTGCTGGTTTCCTACCGTAACTTCAATGCACATAGCTGCACACGTCAACGACAGTAGAATTTATCGTCTTTCCATATTGATGAAAACTGGAATCCTCAACTAATCTCGCTGGTATCAGCCAGTAAAACAAGCGAATGGATTCGTTCCCTTAGGAGCAAATGGGATTCTCCTCACAAACTAAAAATTTTTTTTCAATTTTTGTACACTTGAGTAACAAATTCATGTTTTAAATTGGATTGAGAGGAAAATTGTTGCCGCCTTGACTGTTGATATGAGACCGGACATTCCAGGGATAGCTGCCAGTTGGAACGGATCCTGTGACTTACTGAAGTACCTCTTCAGCATACCACAGTCCACACGTCCCGTTCATAAAGAAATACTGCGCCAACGGGGCGACTTCTCGGATCGCGATTTACAGTTGCCACTGCCAGCGCTAAATGCCAGCTGTTCGAGGCCCCTTAAACTCTTAACTGCTTTTACTCTTAATTCTTTATTTATATTTATAGTCAACTAGTACATGATATATATATATATATATATATACGAGGGGGTACCCAAAAATGACCGGAATAGCATTGCCGTGTGCGGAGCTTGTGTAGTACGCGTTACTGCCACTTGGCGTTTATAGTGCAACTCATTGTCAGTTCAGTGCCACCTGTGTTGTCGACCTGGCTTGCTCTGTTAATCTGCAGTGATTGTTTTAGCTAGCCCTATTTTGTTATCCTTTCGTTTTTGATGATGGCAAGTTTAAGTGAACAACGTGCAGCTGTAAAATTTTGTTTTTTACTCGGTAAAAATGCTGCTGAAACTATTTTAATGTTGAAAACTTTTTTTTAAACTGCTTAACGTCACCTAACAGCGAGGTCTTTAGAGACGTGAAAGGATGGCGGCCAAGGAATGGGAAGGAATTCGGCCATGGGCTTTTGAAGGAAGCATCCCGGCATTTGCCTCGAGTGATTTGGGAAACTATGGAAAACCCAAATCTGGATGCCCGGACAGGGATTCGAACCGACGTCCTCCCGAATGCGAGGCGAGAACGCCAACCGTTACACCACCACGCTCGGTGAAATGTTGAAAACAGTTTACAAAGATGACGCCATGGGAAAAACTCAAGTGTACGAGTTGTTCGCTCGATTAAAAAATGGCGACATGTCGATTGACGACAAACCTCGTTCTGGACGTCCATCAACTGCCCAAATCGACGAAAAAATTGAAAAAATCCGAAAGCTTGTGCTCTCAGACCGTCGAAAGACAACTGATTAACTGTCATAGATTAGTGGGTTATCTTGGAGCTTGGTTCAGAGAATTTTAACCGAAAATTTGGGAAGGAAAAGGGTTGCTGTGAAGTTTGTTCCTCCGGCTCTGACTAACAATAGAAAAGAAAGTCGATTTGAAACGTGTCGTGCTTTGAAACAACAGCTTGAAATTGATCCAGATTTTCTGTGATGTGTCATGGTGGTATTGTTTCGACCGAGAAACAAAGCAACAGTCAAGCCAATGGAAGACGTCATTGTAACCCCAACCAAAAAAATGTCAATTTGAACATCAAAACAAAGCTCATTTGCTTTTTTGATGCCAATGGCGTGGCTCATTCATAATAGTTTGTTCCCCCACATCAAACCGTCAATCAAACCTTTTATTTGGAGGTTTTAAGAAGATTACGCAACAGTGTTCGTCTAAAAGACCCGATTTGTGACAGGCAGGATACTGGTTCTTCCACCACGACAATGCACCTGCACACACAGCTGTCTCTGTTAGGCAGGTTTTGGCTAAAAATGGCATGGTTCCACTGCCCCACGCACCTTCCTCACCTGACCTGGTTCCGTGCGACTTTTCCTTATTTCCACGCATGAAAAGGAGCATGAAAGGACACCGATTTGACAACATTGAAGAAGTCAAGAAAAAAAACGATGGAGGAGCTGTCAGCCATTTCTAAAAATGAATACAGAAAATGTTTCAAACAGTGGAAGCACCGGTGGGACAAATGTATTAGTTGTAATGGAGAATATTTTGAAGGGGATAAGGTTGTTTTGTAAAAAAAAATTGAAAATTTATAGCTTTTAATTTTTATTTTTTATCCCCTCGTATAATACTCCTTTAGTGCAGAGTTCACTTTATATGAAACTCATCTCAGGAATGCAACATTGCAAACAAAGTTCCGTATTCAGTACTCTCTCCTGGCACATTAGCCAACTTGAAATTTGGTCGTATATCTAGAAAGTTAGCAGACAAGCAAATAAAAGTTGTAGTAGCAATCATAAATTTTCTCTGATGATTGGTTTGATGCGATCCCATACCTATCCACACTGTTTTCAGTTAGGCCTAAGACAAGGATGCAGACATATTCAAATGCTCACCATGGTACTCATTACTAAAGAAAGACTAACTGCTCCGACCATATAACTGTCTGACAGTTTAATACCATCGCACAGAAAGAGCCCAACAAACCACTGCCACGTTGCTCACCTGGCCAGAAGTCTACTTCTAACTTCTTGTTCTTATAGCTGTCTGGCCGCCAGAATGGCGACCAATCGCCACCTCAATCTGTTCCACTTTCCAAATTTTCAGTGAACTCAGAGAAGTTAATAATTGTGAAAACTGAGTCAAATCAGGAAACAACATAGGTAATAGAAATACAAAGTTGCAAGAACAACTAAAGTGTGGGATGCCAAGAAAGATACTGCTACTAGTAAAATTATACTACATTCTGAATGGAATGCAAGAAGAAGAAATACGCGATGCGACTGTGAGTATTACCAAAATCTTGAGGTACTCGTCCTGCATCATGTGGCATAAGTTGATCCACAACTCAGGAAAATAATTCTTGCTAAACGGTGATGGTTATATTTGAACTTTCAGTCATTAGCCGCTAAAGACTAGAACTGTCTACATGCATAAAATGTCCAACTGTAGGCTGTAATAGAAAATATTGCCACCAAAAGTCCATTTGTTCCCTCGGTGGCGAAGACTATCACAACAGATATGAATGTGATAAAAAGAAATGTTTGAAACAAAGAATAAATTTTGCATAAGAGGACGATAGTCCCAGAAACCAAGTATTGCTTCAAAGGACCATGAATAGGGTAGACCAGTGGTTCTCAAGCTAAGGTCTGCGTAGATTATTAAATATTTAGATACCTCTTCCTACAGTACTAGTTATGTGCCCAACTTTTTAAATGCGACGAAATAATCAGGCAAGAACCTAGCTTTCCCAGAATGAGGATCGGACAGCGTTGCTTCTGTTCATTTCCAGTTGGCCACAAAAAGAGCGCGGTTCGTCTAAGGATTAAGTAAATCGCCGTCTTCTGAGGATCTCGTAGTAGGTGTGAGCAACGGCGGTGCGTGGTAGGGTTGGTACTAGCGGTGGTGTAAGGTCCCGTGCGTTTTATTTTATTTTGTACATGTAGGTCAGCGGTATAGTGTAGCATCCAGCCTGTAGTAACGTTATTAGTCATTTTATTTATTTAACATTAAGAGTCTGATCAATATATAATTAACTTTAAATAGTGCACTTCCAGATTCGTAACTGTGTTTCCGTAGAGATTCGAAACATACTTTTTGATTTATTATGTTGTAACAGAACAATAAAATAAGTCCTAGATATTAATCATATTACAAACGTAAGAGCGAAAAAAAAAACAATGCATCTATAAGTTAGCGACCGCAGCATAATTTCTAATTTATTGTTGCTCGGATTGAAAAATAATGAGAAACACTGGGATAGATTATAGACAGTAAGACCACAACAGTTCACATTATCAATAAAAAGCGGGAGTCAAGAGTTAATTTAGACAGGAATTGTACATCTAGCATCAAAAAACACAACCCTCAAAATAGAAGCCGAAGGGACGTGGTTAGGACACAGTAGAAAAGGCTGAAAAGAGTACCTAAAATGTGATGCTAGGACGCAGTACGATGGTATAGGGGAGGTAACAACCAAGCAACAAAACAACAATCGACAGAAGACATTGTCAGGAAAGAGACAACCCTCTTGAAATGTATGAATCAAATACGACCGACAAGACTAGATCAAATTTCATTCCTCACAATTCCACTAAACCACTTAGAATAGGACACCGCAAAAGGGAGGACCATAACATTTCCAATTCCGTAAGCTGTATACAGTATAAATGATTCTCCGTGTGCAGATCATCTAACGCAGTTGGTTTGAGAAGTGTTTGACACTAGAGAAGAAGAATTTGACCTGGAAGATTTATATAGGCAACTAGTGATAGCACACAGTCGCTTTTGAATTGACTGCAAACAACAATGGCCTAAGAGTTACATACATACAACCTACTCATGAACAACTACAAAGTAGCACAACTTAATGGAGAAGTAGTGCGACAGTGAAATTATAAATAAGATGATGACCATCAGATCCCAGCCAATTCAATGTTATTAGAAATAAGGTGACTAGAAAATTCCAGCCAATCCAGTGGCTGTTATTATTATTCTTAATAGAAACTATATCTATAAAGATCGTCCAGTTGCACATTGAGAATAGAAATAACAAAGCTTTATGAGAGATTTTAAATTGCTGATCTTTAATTTAAATACGAGAAAGAAACAGAGGAAATTAGTAAAACTGAAGAAGCAATGGAAAACGAGTCACTGATATACACAACTCATTCCAAAACCGAGGAGAGGTGGAAATCTTCAGCTTGAGTGCTTCCAACCGCTGGCTGGATCTCTCCATCGCTTCCTCTCCACCCACCATTTCCCTTCATCAACTGTCAGCTAATTACCTCCTCTTTCTTCCACTGTCACCCATCTGTCCCTTGGTGTTCCTCTGGGCCTTTTATCTTCGTGTCCAATATTTTCCTTAGTATTTTCTCCTCTCCCATTCTCTATATGACCATACCACTGTGACCTAGATTTCTCTATTCATTGTTGTAGCGGTTTCTCCTTGATCATCTCCCCGGTTCTCTCATTCCTTATTCTGTTCTTTGCCTTTACTCCTCTGAAATTCATTTCCATAGCCTGAACTCACCCTTTGTCCCTCTCCTTCATCGCTCATTTTTCCGATCCATATATCAAAACTGGCACAAAGAAGGACAGCTACAGCAATGAACAAGATAATCAGCACTGAGCACCGGAGCTTTCTCCCTGCCGACTATTAAATTACATTACAGCGCCATTACGACAGCTATTGCGAGCCACTCAACTGGACGTGGGTGGGATTAGAAAACCCGCAAGGGATATTAAAAGGACGCAACGAGGAATCCTGTTGCGAATTACAGGAGCATTCCTAACTTCTCCAAGTGGTCACCGTCAGTATATGTTCTTTAGATCCGTAAATAAGATAAGAGCTGTCTGTAAGATAACACTGATTTTACAGGCTTACCGCTGCGTCATTGGTGTTGCTACTGCCAACGTTTCGGCACCCAACCTGGGGCCTTCCTCAGGGCTATTTCGGATTGGTTTCACCACCTCGTCACTCACCTGCACAATAGGCGGATTTTGCAGGCGAACGACGAGGTTGTGTAACCATCTGTCAGCAGGAGATACATCAGTCCGAAATAGCACTGAGGAAAGCCCCAGGTCGTGTGCCGAAACGCTGGCAGCAACAACAGCAATGACGCAGCGCTAGTAAGTGGAATCTTACAAACTTGATTCCTGCTAAAAGCATCAAATTTTATACAAAACGTCAGCTTGTTACTGGCTCCGGAGAGGAAACGATGCTTAAGATTCTGGGTCAAAAGTTTTCCTGAAAGAAAGACCTTAAAAACTGCATTTTGAATTAATGGCAGGAGCAGTGGAATGGTTCAGAAACAAGGCAGAGAATATATGAAATTCTTCCGCACATTAGACGTAGGATGCGTGTGAAATATTAAATTCTTTCAGAGAGTTAATTCGTTACCTCACCGCACGTGGGCGGTAAGAAACATATATGAACAGGATTACTGGGTGAGAGCGTGAACTGTGTTTAACTTTCGCGAGCAGCGCCTGAGCATTCACTGTTTGAATGTGCATCTGTATATGATCCAGTGAAACAGTACAGCGTGAATCTCACGGGAAAAAAACCTTCCGGGATAAAGACAGACAACTCGTGTGTCTCTAAAGATCTTCACGTCGACGAGACGCAAAGCTATAACAAAAGAAAATCAATAATTAAAAATCTTGGAAATGTACGGAGGCCCCAGGGTCAATCGTATTATTTCCTTCTTTTTACATGCTGTTTTAGCAGCCAGTTAGCTCTTACCGTCAGAATTCAAGGTTCATGATTCTAATCATGGCATGAGCCTAAATTTACACAGGTTCCTATTCCGTCAGTTACCTTCATCGAATATTGCTGTCTGTATGTGAAATATGCAAGAATCACTTTATGGTCCAGGTTCCATGCTGAACTGTGGGCGCCAGAGAATATGTAGTATTTCTCACCGAGCGTGGTGGGTGAGTGGTTAACGTTCTGGCCTCGCTTTGGGGAGGACGGTGGCTCGAATCTCGGTCCGGGCATCCAGATTTTGATTTTGCATGGTTTCCCTAAATCACTCCAGGTGAATACCGGGATGCTTCCTTCAAAAGGCAATGGCCCAATTCCTTCCCGTTCCTTGTACCCAGTCCCGTCCAGCCTCTAATGACCTCGACGTCGAAGAGGCGTAAAGTCATAAGTAAAAAAAAAGTAGTTATTATCGTACCCCTTAGTGAAAAAAAAGTAGTTATTATCCTACCCCTTAATATGCCTGCTTCCTTGTATAACAAACCTTCTGGCAGTGGACCAAACTTTTGAATATTACTTGTACAGCCATCGATTGAACATTTGTTTGTTTTGGGGGGGGAGGGGGTAGGAGGGGGGGAGGAGGGGGGACAAAATTATTATTCCTATGCAGCGTATGTTATATGGCTAGTACCTATATTTTACTGCACCTCTCGGCTTGTTATCGATATATTTTTTTTTTTTTTTAATGGCATTCGGCGTGTTAGCCATTCAGCCAGCTCAATGTGTTTCTTTCTCTTACAATGTACAGGTTTCTTATAAGTATAATTATTTTCTCTAATGTGTAAGGATGACACAAGACGAACACAACACTTAATTAAAACCACCCATGCCCTTGGCCGGACTCGAACCGGCGACCCCTGCAACGAGAAGCAAACACGCTACCCCTACGCTGCCGGGGTCGGCTATCGATAAAATAAAAATGATTGTTATGGCGTTTCTTCGACTCCTGTTGCTTCTTGCATAATTCGCGGAGGTAAAGCTGCATATTCGCATTACAACTTTCGCCACAGGAAGAGAGGTGGCGGGTTCAGCGCCACGCGATTCTTTACTTTTATGGAGAAGAAATGACTCGGTGCTCGTTGGACAGCAGGCTGACTGGGCCCGCTCAACCGCCTGACCTACGCCGCCGCGCCGCCCGGGCGACTAAGTCAATCTGCTGCTAACCGCTTTACGGGACATTCGGCAGTGTTGATTTCGCAAGGGAGTTTAGTGCTGGCAGGGAGGGTGCGGAGACATGTGGCGGTGTTGCGCAAGCAAGGTGGTGTTTGCGGCGGCGCGCGACAGGGTGCGTGGGCGGCGCAGGGCGCTGCCGCGGGGGCCGCGCGGAGCGGCGCAGTTCTGCCCCGACCACCTCGCTCAGCTGACTGACATGGCGGCCGACGTCGGAGAGGCGGCCGGCTACTGGGTGAGGCCGCAAACTAAAACACAATCTCGTTCCTCAACTAAACATTCCGTCTTTACAGTCAGTTACGGTCATTTCCACCGGCTTTGTAAACGGGGTACACAGATCTGTGAAACTGAGAATTTAGATTTTTTTTTTTGTCTGATGGCTTTACGCCTCGTCGACATCGAGGTCATAACAGGCGGGATGGGATTGGGTAACAAGGAACGGGAAGGAATTCGGCCATGGCATTTTGAAGGAAGCATCCCGGAATTTGCCTGGAGTGATTTGGGGAAACCATGGAAAACCCAAATCTGGATGCCCGGACGGGGATTCGAACCACCGTCCTCCCGAATGCGAGGCCAGAGCGTTAACCGCTCACCCACCACACTCGGTGAGAATTTAGAACTAATTATTGTGTGAAATAACTTGAACTGGTTCCGATAGTTTCTTTACTTATTCCTGAATTGTTGCCTAAATAATATCCAGCACTACTTGATGAGTTTCTCTTTTTCTCGTCGACGTGGAGGTCGTTAGTGCCCGTAGAGGATTGTGGATAAGGAAGGGATGGAATTCGATCATAGCCTTTAAAAGAAACCGTCCCGCCAATCTCCTGGAGTGATTTAAGAAAATCTGCAACAACCCAGATATGGTTGACAGGACGTGGATTTGAATCCACTTCTTCCAGAACACTAGACCAGAATGCTACCGGAGTTTTCCATTCAACCTGCCAGTGTTCTATAATGAGTAACAATTTGTACGAGTAATTAACTCTGTTCTTTCGTTTGCTAGCAAACTGTTATTATCAGGCGGCATTTGAATACGAAGATTTTTCACTCATCGTGAAACAGCAGTTAGGATTTCCGGAAAATTTACTTCATTGTTAATTGCATAAGTGATAGTATTTGCCACCATTCCAAAAAAAAATGATCCTGGATTTTTAATGGATCATTATTACATTTAGGTCAAGAATTTTTTTAAAAAAACTACTTACCGCCAAAATAATCTGTGTACTAATGTTCGGCAGTTTTGAAGTTTTCCACATAGTTCCCTGATTATACAGTCCAGCTGATTTTCTATCTCAATGCTGTATCCTCTCATATTTTTGTTGAGCAGTATATCAAACGGCTTCTCACATGGTATCCAAGTGGCCTGAGAAGAAATGAACGTGTTCAAAATATAATTTAATCGTTAGGTTCCGTCGGTTAAAAGTATTTTAATTTTCTGGATCAGTTCCACAAACACAAAAAACTTACTGCATTTTTAAGTTGTTGACATATCATCTAAGTCATCCAAGAACATCAAAGTCATCACATCTGGGTGATGACTACAGGAAATGAGCCAAACAAGCGTCGAGACATTCGCCTGGAGAGAGTTTGGGAAATCATGTAAAACTAAAATCTTGGGAGCCGGAGGGGGTTCAAGCCCTCATTCTGTCGAATGACAAACTCGGTCATACCGCAATGACTGGAATATTAAAATAATATAAGTATGCCCGTTTTCATACAAACTACAATATTTGAAAACTATTTAGTTTTTCAGCTGAAAACGTTTTTGTTTGACTTGTTCTTTCGGCAAGCATCAGTGCCACTTGACGCTTCCGGGTCAACAAACTTTCAGTGTTATTACAATTAGATTCCGCGAATATATCGCACTTACATCATACCTCCTTCATAATTCAGTAAAGACATTTTTCTAAAATGTATTCTATGCAGGTATCCACCACAGACGAAAGTATTTGCTTCCTCCAAGTACGTCCTAGTCGCACTGCAAATCCCAAAGTTCTACATTTAGTCTTTTACAACACGTCATGAACTAACGAAGAGAGTGGAACGTGATATTTTGACTTCCTCAACCGAATGTGCTGATTCGATTCTGATTGACCATCCCAGAGTTAGTTAGGACTGTCCCCGGGAGCTTGATTACTGAGGATTGGCAATTCTCTATAATTCAACCTCTCATCGTTCGTGGATAGAGGAAAAAACCGAGCGATGTAATAGAACAGTGTACTGTCAGGCACAGTGAATGGATAATTTGCAATTAAAATGACAGAAACACTGTTGCCAAATGTCGACAATAACGTCTCATTTTTACTTGCAAACTTGTGATGTTAAGTATGCAGAATGTTTATACTTACAACATCAGTTCTGAAGTCTGACTTCTTTGATGGAAGTATTGTTGACGAAAGCAGGACCCTCTGTTGACACGCAGCTCTGGTGGAAGTAGCGTAGAGTTATGTGAGGCACTGGAAAGGGGTCAGTTATAACTGGACCAGCAGATATATAGACGTTAAGCTTCAAACAGCTTTAGCGGTTGCTAAATGTTAACATCCGGCGGAATTCCTGAAAATATTCATTCCTGGCTCACTTATGTTCTTAGTAATATTGCTTGTAATTAAACAGGAATCAATTTTTGTATTTTCCTTTTGAGATCTTGAGAAATATTTGATTGGATCAAGCGTGTAAACAAAAAAAAAAATTGTGTGAAATACTTGCCGCATAGATTTTATTTGTTTTAAAGATTTCTGTTTATTTTTATTTATTAGTCAGGTAGCAATAAGTGAACAAATATTAAATATAGATTTCGAAAGGAATTGTGATATTACATTCAGTAATTTAGCCATCATTCGACCTCTTCCATATCGTGACACAGTATATTCCACAATTAATGTCACTTTCTGTCAAGAAGTAAAAAATTTTAACTCAGAGAACGGAAAGCGAAAAAACTAAGCACCTATAATACTTCTACTTTACGTAACATTCTTCTGAAACTCGTTTATTTAATCACAACATCCATATTCACTCTTATTCGCGATATACTTTCTCATATCTTGATTGGTATTAGCAACACTAATGAATGGAAAGTTGGTCTGTGTCTAGAGAAGGACAGTAACAAGTAGGATGATAGTTTACTCCCGTCACTAACGCATGTGGAGACTATTAGTGATGATAAATGCAATGTATCTTCTAACTGGTCAGCGGTATCGCAGTTATATTTCTCTCGGACACGTTACGAAAATAGAGACAGTCTAAATTTATTATAGACATTTCTTTTATTTTTAGCACTTTTGCGGGCAACATCACAGATTATATGATTAAACATAGTAGAATAATTCTGAACATATTAGTGTTGGTATTGTATTTGTATTCGAGTCTAGTGGCTGGGTGGTAATTTTCAATAGTCATTCGGAAAAAAACCCATACATTGCCGGTCCGGCCATCCATGTTCACGTCTTCAGTGGTATCCTGGTGGCCTTCACAAAGAAAATGATATACAGGGTGTTACAAAAAGATACGGCCAAACTTTCAGGAAACATTCCTCACACACAAACAAAGATAATACGTTATGTGGACATGTGTCCGGAAACGCTTACTTTCCATGTTAGAGCTCATTTTAGTGATACAATACGCCATTCTCCAGGGCTGGATCAGCGCATCAGGGATTCCATGCGACGGAGGTTGGATGCATGTATCCTCGCTAACGGAGGACATTTTGAACATTTCCTGTAACAAAGTGTTTGAAATCACGCTGGTAAGTTCTGTTGCTGTGTGTTTCCATTCCATGTTTAATGTGATTTGAAGAGAAGTAATAAAATGAGCTCTAACATGGAAAGTAAGCGTTTCCGGACACATGTCCACATAACATATTTTCTTTGTTTGTGTGTGAGGAATGTATCCTGAAAGTTTGGCCGTACCTTTTAGTAACACCCTGTATTTCCTTCTCACCCCTTGTCCGCAATGTTTAAACCATTATAATGAATGAACTCTGCTCTGGCGAGTCGGCTATGGGCTCTGAATACTGGTAGTGGAGACAGCTATGTTGCACAATCCATAACATAAAAAAGAACACTCAGACTGTATTGTTTCTATACCTCATTTGTGCGTGCTTTACACCTGAAATTCTCATTATGTGATTAGAGCTGAATCAAACGATTCAAACGATGTGTTTGACATGCTTCGAACAGGACAACCTCTCACGGTGACACTTCCTTCTTCTTCTTGTGAATGACTTGCTCGCGTCCGACCGTAGACTGTTACTTTGGGGGATGTTCACCCCTCCATGGCGACATCTGGGAAGATGAACTGGGGGTAATTTCTCGTTGCCTTCCCCAATGTGAGTGTGTTCGTAAGTGGTGTTGTAAGTGTTGATGAGTGTGTTGGTGTTCAATCTAGAGTTGTGTTTTGTGCTGTGGATGAGAAATGAAAGATGAGAGAGAGTGATATCACGCCGGCCCGTTCAGGCCTACTCTCCCGAAAGACACCTAGGGCTCCCCAGCCGACGGACGAATCACCAATGCCGTAGCCCTCACTCCATACTCACTGCGGAGAGGTTTCGTATTTAACCAAGGACTCTGGCGCACAATATGGTGATTAGGAATTTACCATACCTGCACTGCTAGTCAAGATCTGATGATAAAAAATTCTGCCACCGCCAGGACGCGAACCAGCTTCCTCGTCAGCGCTGGACACCACCACAGTGTGCAGCCAACGGAGCCAACGGGGCGGGATCACACTTCCACAAAACCAAATTCACTTTGTTATTTTTTATCGGAAAGGAACTGACATTTGCCACTTGCAGAAGCTGCTGATCATTGTTTTATATTATTTAAAACCACAGAAGCTACAGAAAGTTGTTTTATGTTGTTCAGATCTTCGAAACATGAATAACGATTCTGATAACTTTTTCTGAGTAGAAAGATTCTGTAACGCAACGTGTCCTCGTGGATGAATGCATGATCACAAAACACAAGCACCCTACGTTCAGAAATCCGTGACGAGTATCAACAATCAGTTTGTGGAAAGAATAGTGGAGCAGAGCATCTAAGGTACGATTCAGTGATGTGAGAGGAGTGCTGGGGGTACCCGACCCTGTATAAAACAGAACTTCAGCTTTAAACGGGTAGTTTGGACAAAAATTACAACTTCAACCACCGTCTGAATCATCAGATCTAAAAGTAAAATACTTCACCGTGTAACATATCAGTGAGCTAATATTCTTTGAGGCTGAGTCTTCACCACTGTTTCAAGTTAATTTTTACATTATCATACACCCATAGCAATGCTAACAACAACAAATAATGCAAATAATTTTTGTACACTTTTAAGCCACATTTATAATTCATATAACTTCAATACACGTCATGAAATTGAGATATTGTCTTGAGCGTGTAGTCTGAACATTTGCAGGTGATTATGAGATTGTTGCTTCTTACTAGTTATGCGGAACACAGCACTTTATGATAGTGAAGCATGGACTTTAGGAATACCAGAAGGAAGCAAAATTGTAGAAGATATGGTGCTATAGAAGGATGCTGAAAATTAAGTGGAGAGATAAAGTACGAAATGAACGAGTTTTGGAAATTATGGGTGGGGAAAGAAGTTTGTGGAAGAATCTTACAGAAAGAAGAACTGGATGGTCGGCAACGTATTAAGATATGAAGAATTGGTTAATTTGTTAGTGGGGTGAACAGTCGAAGAAAAGAACTGTGGAGGTAGGTAATGATTGCAATATATGAAGCAGATAACAGAAGATGTAGGGTGTAAGGGGTACGTAAAGATAAGGAGGTTAACGCAAGATAGGAAGGTATGGAAATTTCATCTAACCAATCAAAAGACTAATGACACATAAAACCTCGGTCAGATCTGTTTACAAACATCATTGTAATCGGGTGAATGCTATGCGAGTTACCAGATATTTCCACTCTGCATGACGACAGTTTAGGAGCAGTTGAGGTAGGCTGTGACTGTACTGTCGAGAGTAGTGGGTGAGTGATAATTCTTGGGCCGCGCATTCTAGAGGACGCGGGTTACAATCCCTGTCCACTCATCTAGATTTCAGTTTTCCATGGTTTCCTGGAATCACTCCAGGAGAAAGCTGGGATGGTTCCTTCTAAAAGGTTACAGAAGAATTCTTTCCAATTCCTTACCCCCGGTTCTTTCTGATTTCTGATGACCTCTACGTCGTAAGGCATATTGTACTGTACCCCCATGTTGGAAAAAGTTTTACTCGCATAGTTTCACCATTCGGAATTTCTGTCTTTGGATTTCAGCGCACAATCAGTCAGTTAGTGATTTATAAGCAATTAAAGCAGCCAACTTTGGTAGTATTATTTCCAACGTTGAAAGCAATAAAGTTGCCACCAAACACACTCTGTTCTTTCTCAGTGCTTTAATTACATTCAGTAACAGTTACTTATAGAGTCGCCATAAATTGTTTAGATGATAACAGTTCGCGCGGATTAGCAGCTTCCCCTTTGTCACCAGCCTGGTTCGGTCTGTTGGTCAACAGGTGTCTGGTGACCACTCTTCCCTGCAACGCGGTGAAAGCGCCGCTCGTTCCACTTACTCCCGCGTTTCGCCAACCTCTCGACGTTAAAAATACTCGACAGACAGCTGCCGGCGGTGCGTCACAGCAGCTGTTGACATCCTGGGGGCGTCGCTCCTACCTGACAGCCTCGTTAGGCTTCTTTTTTAGAATCAGTAATGATAACACGAGATACTTCCATCAGCCTCGTCAGCGTCAGTTGACGACTTAGAGTTATAAGGAAACACCTTACATCTGGTGTCCGTCAGCAGTTTTTGTGCAACGTGTCCATCTTTGTGTTGATGGCAATAAACAACGTCTGTGGAGTCAGAGATTGATACTGATGTTACCAGCTAGTGTAAAAGAGAATCGTTGGCTCGCTGACAAAAGAAAAGTTGTGCGCATGAAATGGCACTAAAAATCAGATCGCGAGACGAGTGGACCAGAAAGAATCTGTAGGATTATGAAATGAATATGAAAAGCTTTTGTTTTTAATTTGAATTAACTTTTTTTTAACTGCTTTACATCTCTTTTTAAAATCGAGGTCTTTTAGAGACGGGAAAGGATGGGGGGCAAGGATGGGGGCAAGGAATGGGAAGGAATTCGGCCATGGCCTTTTGAAGGAATCATCCCGGCATTTGACTGGAGTGATTTGGGGAAACCATGGAAAACCCAAATCTGGATGCCCGGACGGGGATTCGAACCGCCGTCCTCCCGAATGCGAGGCGAGAACGCTAACCGTTACACCGCCCCGCTCGGTTTGAATTAACAAATATGTGTAGTGTAAATTATTAAAGAGTATTATTGTCAAATAAAAGAAGTTTTTTTATGAAGGCAAGTACGAATTACGTATATTTATTGTAACTAGCAATTTATGTTACAAAGTCCACCATGTTTTCAGCAGTACTCTTTCTCTATCATCAATAATGATCTTTGTTAATGCGCATCTATGAGACTCCAACACGCGATTACACGATTTCATCAGAGTTACTTAAGCTACCTGTACCACAGATCAAGGTGCTACGTATGGAATGAATTTTTCTATTCACTTTGCTATTCACTATACAATCCTTCCACTTCATTTTGATCTGCACTGTGATAATTAGTTATGTTCATAAGCATAGAACAGTGTATACGTGAATCAATGTCCCTAATTCACATTAATTTTTATCTTACTTTTTAATCCGATCTAATATTTTTATGTGGATGGAAGGTGATTTTTACATCTAATCCATATATTGGAGAGCAGCTGTGAACTATTTAAAATAAGGCAATATTGTCATTCGTACTTTTTTTGAAGTCGTAAAGCATGCATTTCTCAGGCTAAAAGAGGGAACTCGTCTACAGCATTTAGGAAAGACATTTTATACACAGCGGTAGAATGAGAGTGATGTTCCAACGTGTTGTAGTGACCTGTGAATAAATTTACTCAGTCTGTTTGGTCAGATAAAAGTGACTCAGAAATTTTGACCTACGCTTTATAACAGCTCATGTTATCCTCTGCCTGTCGTGGACGAAAGACAGTTGAATTTGTTACAAATCCAGTTCACCCGAAGCTGTGTAAATTCGCGGAGTTAAAAAAGAAGTGTGCAACCAGATAATTTATCAAGCAGATGACATACATTATACCATTTACTGCACGTAAAGAACGGTAGATGGTAGCAGCTTGTAATGTTTATGGTGGTATGTATGCATTATCCACAACCCGTAGTTTGGATCCTCTCACAGTATGCTTAAGAGGGCAGTTTACTTCGTCTGAGGCAGGACGGAGTCTTCCTTTTCTCGGTGTATCTATCTGAGGAGCGTCCATAAACTACGTGACTCGGTTTAGGGGGAAGGGGTTTGGCTGGAATGCTACGCTTGACTACGTTCATAATAAAATAAGGTACAGAATATACAACAGCATGTGAATATTTATTTCCGTCGCTTATTTATCTCCGTATGTAATTTACGATAGTGTGACAAGAGAAAACAGTACAAAATGTCTTCTGAAACCAAGCTACGTGCCAAGTGCAGGGGGGGGGGGAGGAGAGGGGGGGAGGCAAAAACCAGGTCAGGAGACGTGGGGGGAGGGCAACTTTACAGGAGGCCAAAATGTAGTTACGTAGTTTATTGACGCTCCCCCGCTGTTGTTTGTGTATGGATGACAGTAGTCAGTTGTTTTGTGTTTGTGAAGTTTGAAGAATGGAGAGGCTAATTCGGGCTACTCTTTCCAAGGACAATGAAAACAACTCGCTGCATGTCGTTGTAGAAGATTGCTGCTAATTACTATTTTGAGAAAATTTATATATAATTTAGTCAGGTCATTTAGTGATTTTAGTTATCACCATAGTATGTAACCGATATCCTTATATTTTTCAAAATGATGGGTAGTTTGTTGAATGACAACACCGCTGATCAACTTTCCACTTGACTTTTAATCCCTTCAAACACTCAGAAAATATATATCAACAAAGCATCAGATTTCGTACAAAGATTTAAAACACATTTAATAATATAAATGATGTATCGTTACACAGCCTAGCCACATGGCCCATTGCGATCTCTGGAGCTTAAATCGTTGGAACAAAATTTTCGAGAGAACATCACAAGCGCTGGCCGATGCTTCTGGAGCAGTCGACAATCGCTCCAACAATAGAAATGACGGAAACCAATTAGTATATACACATGTTACTTACAATCATGGAGAAACTTTTTTAAATTATATTAGAAAATAAGTACAAGCCTTGGAACACGAAACTAGCAAAATGATTTTTTTTAAACATTTGAAGTTACATTTATAGCATTTTAGTTTACACAATATCCTTGATTACAGTTGTCTAATCAATATTTAAGACACTGTACTGCTTTTTCACCAAATTACAATTCATTTAAATAATTTCGTTCCACTATAGGAAAAATTCACATTTAATGAATGCTTATCTCTCTTAGACATCAAGATAGCTAATTTAAAGGATCGAAATCAATAGAAAGCTGGGTCTTTGCGAGATTTATGTCCTAATCCGACGGACAAACTACCACCGAAACTATCTCATGTTCTCTAACCGCAGGCACTGCAGATTTGAGAATTAGGACAAGCGTTTGACACACAATCTGATCATTAGATATTTTATAACAGTTTCTTCTCTAACCTTTTGCCCATCAGCCGAATCATGAGAATTTCTTCCCCCTGACGGCTGGAGCCACCTAGCCCCCGACTTAAGTACCACCACATCGCCTCTGCACCTCGAACTACGAGGCACGTATGGGGCGGTAGAAAATGAAAGTCATATACAGGGCGTTCGCCGGGAAACGCTACCCACTGTTAGCGCTACAAGGAAGAAACTGCTCCCGGCGAGCGAGCGGTCAGCTTCCGGCATTGTTCGACCGTCGGCCGCGGACTATTTCATAATAATTACGCTTCATAAACTTGTATGTGCTAATCATTTAAATGTGACGTCAGTTGCGGATCAACAGTGCCATCGTGGACACCCTGCAGGTACCAGTTGCAAAATCTAATCCTAGGCCCCTGGTCTATTTCTGTAATTTTATGCACCACAATTGTTTTGTACGGCTTTAAGTGAACTAGCTTTGTTACTTTCCAAGCTGACGGCTTAGATACGCCTGCCTGCTGCCCTAACTGACTTAATGATTTTTTGGGTGACTGTTCTAGTCGAAAAGCGATATCGTCAATTTTCTCCTCTGTGAGAATACGGTTGACCGACAGTCTCTTTTTGTTAAAAAATGAACCCGTTTCTCTTACTTTTTTAACCAGACGCAGAATTGTTGATTTAGCTGGCAGTAAAGCGCCAGGATATTCGCGACGAAATTTACTGCGACACTTTTTAAACGACTTCTTCTTCACATATGTATCGTAGAGAAATATTCTTTGTTGCAAACTGTAACGTACCATAATTTTACTCACACTCAAACACGGTACAGATTAGTAAGAGTATGAAGCCCCAAACCACAAAGAAACGTTTATTCACAACACTGTTGGGCCAGCGGAGGTGTTAAACTGTGCGGTGATTCACGGCGCCGTGTGGCGGGAGTTGCTGGCACTACTGTCCCAGCAAGTTGCCGACGGCAACAGACTGGGACGGTAGCGTTTCCCGGCGAACGCCCTGTATATATTTGTAATTACCTGACCACGTCTATTCTCGGCTACACGTGTCTGCAGTTATTTGTGAGTTACTGCAGGTGCCGCGCCTGTCGTTGCACAGATTCCGATGGCGTAACGCGTAATGTCAAAAATAGCGACTGTTGTATGTATTCGGTAACCTTCAGCAACAATACAGATCTTTGTAGGATCGTAATTTTTCACGGCGTTGAATATTAATATATTTTTCTCGAGCTTCCAGCCGTGTTAATATGTCATATTTGCGGGACGTTTCGAAGGCGTCCATCTCTGCCTTCATTTTCAACCTGATGTCAATGTTTAACTGTTTGTTTATTCAGCCGCTGCTACGGAAACGGTGGAAGACAAAAACCAACACAAGGCGATTACGTCATCCGCTCTTCTGCTCGAGACCGACGCGAAACTGTTTCAGCATTTTAATCGCCGGGTTCCAGGCCGCACTGAGTTGATAACCAGTGTCCCTGTTGACTAATAAATCAGTTAATCTAATTTCCACAGCCTCTGTAATAACGCTGGCCCAAAAATCTTTGACCCGGGCTAAAATGGTTGTTTTTTCAAATTCAAAAGTGTGACCCTCTTGCACACTATGTTCGGCCACCGCAGATTTTTCTTCTTGCCCAAGACGAACATTTCTGGCGTGCTCTACACATCGCTGAACAATGCATCGCTGTGTCTGTCCAATGTAGCCGCGGCCACATTCACATGGTATATAATATACACCAGGGGTTCGTAAACCTAGGTCATCTTTAACGCTGCCGACCAAGTTACTCGTGCGTTTAAACAGAAGGAAAATCGACGGAGAGATCAGATTGATACCAAGGGCCTTGCGTTTCTGCCGTTTGTGGGTGCCCTAAGTTTCAAAATAGGTAGACTGCTATCACAACACGGAGTCAAGACAATTTATAGACCACCCACTAAAATTAGTAACTTGGTCGGCAGCGTTAAAGATGACCTAGGTTTACGAACCCCTGGTGTATATTATATACCATGTGAATGTGGCCGCGGCTACATTGGACAGACACAGCGATGCATTGTTCAGCGATGTGTAGAGCACGCCAGAAATGTTCGTCTTGGGCAAGAAGAAAAATCTGCGGTGGCCGAACATAGTGTGCAAGAGGGTCACACTTTTGAATTTGAAAAAACAACCATTTTAGCCCGGGTCAAAGATTTTTGGGCCAGCGTTATTACAGAGGCTGTGGAAATTAGATTAACTGATTTATTAGTCAACAGGGACACTGGTTATCAACTCAGTGCGGCCTGGAACCCGGCGATTAAAATGCTGAAACAGTTTCGCGTCGGTCTCGAGCAGAAGAGCGGATGACGTAATCGCCTTGTGTTGGTTTTTGTCTTCCACCGTTTCCGTAGCAGCGGCTGAATAAACAAACAGTTAAACATTGACATCAGGTTGAAAATGAAGGCAGAGATGGACGCCTTCGAAACGTCCCGCAAATATGACATATTAACACGGCTGGAAGCTCGAGAAAAATATATTAATACAGATCTTTGTTGCAGACTCTAAGTGTTTGGTAAATAATACTCCGAAGTTGGCCCCCGATTCGAATAGTGTCTCACCATTTACATCGGACATCAATACCGATGTCAACATTGTCATGAGATTTTTGCGGCTTTGATCATCGCACCTTATCGTGTGTTACACACGCGTCTCGCTACTTCAGATGCTGTGTTGGCTCAGCGTGTTGCTGGCTTATGTCTCATTCAACGTTACAGTGCTGTTTGTCAAAGTATCCGGCAAATGAGAGCCCCAATGTCTCCGCCTGCTAGGCCGCACTCCCGCGCAACAGTGTTACTCCTACTCCTCGCGTGTATGCTTCACTGCACTACGCACAGTAGCCGTGGGGACTCCATCCTTTTCGCTAGGCTAATAGCGTCGTAAAACAGCTTTCCGCTAAATTATCCACATCTGATCACAATTTAAAAACAGCGAGCTATAAAGTAAATATAAAAAACGGATTGTTACAATCACTATCTCATGCCTAGACCTACGAGTATTACATAATTGAATACATTCCCTAGATACTTAAATATAATCAAACAAATTTCAATTACGTTTTTTTCTTGGCAGGTCTTTTTCTAATTTACTTCATAGTGCTGATGATATAACGTTCTATTGTGGCTTTTTGAAAGATTTGGTTTCGATTCATGGTCCGGCCACACAATCAACAGAATTATAATATCTTTTTTCCTACTAACTTCTATGTTTGTTTGTTGCAAAATATTGTCTTTAACGTATCATTCGTTAAATTTAAAGGAAAATTATTATTTATGTGGTCAAGAGTCACGTCTTTATGTTATTTACTCCGGTTTCAAAATTCACCAGTTTCCATACCTTTACGTCAAAATCTGTTCGTGATGCAACCGTATCGCATGCGTTGTAGATGTCGTTTAATGAAATATGATTCAATGACTAGCAACAGGCGATTGTAGAATGCTGCTTTATGTGAAAGCTCACAGAAAGGCACTATTTAGCCAGGAAGTAGTAAAATACATTTAAAACCGTTAATTGCATTCAGCAGCACGTGTAAATTTTAGAATTATTGAGATATGTAATTTTCTTCATTTGTTACCTAGATTTTTTGACATGCGGCGAATAAAAACATGCTTAGACATGTTTTAGCTTTACATTGGAAATATAAATCAAGTAAATCTTAAAAACTCTGAGAAACTAGTTTGATTCAAAATTCTGTGAGGAATACTTACATGGAAAACGAAAAATTTCAAAACTGAGTAACAATTAGAGTGAAGTGGATATTCATAATGGAAGAAGAGACCTGGAAAGATCGAAAATAAAATAAAATGAATAACTAGCCGCAGAGACGGAAATGTGATCGATAATTATTGTTTAGACTGAAATATAAACTAAAGAAAATTTTATGCACAAGGGAACCCACTGCAATTATTTTATATTACTTTTTTTACATCAATATTTCTTTACATTTTTTTTATCAGGTGAACAGATTATTGTCAATTGGTAGTATTATTTTGTTCAGTAGGCATATATTCCGTCGTTTATTGGTCTCTTTCATTTCATTTGATCAACTCTTCTTCCTTCTCATACTGGGAACAGGAATGTTACAGAGTAAGATTACAGATAATCAGAGTAACGTTTCAATCGGGTTAGAGGATCCAATTTTATATCTTACAGTAGATCCACAGAGATGATTCCAGTGTACGTTTTCTACTGTTCCCGTGTAACCACTAGAAGCAGTCCGTCTCATTTGTGTAGCGAAGACGCTTGTTTCTAAATCTGCGAAACTTGCTGGAACATCTGTGGGTAGATGAATACTCTTTGATCTTCCGCGATTATTTGCTAGATTCTTGGCACGAGTTGCTCTGACGCATTTCTGACGCTAGCTTGGCTTGCACAGACCACAACTTATAACATCCCACCGCCGAACACACTGTGATTTACTTACTCAACAGTGAATAACAATTGTCATTAGTATATTCTATCTTCAATAAATTTTATTATATATTTTTATCTTAGTGAATTTTGAATCAGGTTATCAGTGTGATTAAGCTTTCAGTAAATTTCCGCTTTGAATCCTATTTTACTTCAAAAATTTTAATTTACTTTTTATTCTTTTCGTAATTAAAGTCACAAATAATAGAGATTTGCAGCAGATTTCGTATCTTTTATGGATAATTCTTCGTGTTTTAAGATTAAAAATGCAAGATTTACTCAGCGTTGTTAGTCTTTTTCAAGTTCAAACCATGACGCCCTAAATATTTAGCTAATACAAGTATGAAGGAAATTGGTGTATTACTATTTTTAATTGGATTTCAGGTGACAAAATATTTATATAATTTTCAGCTAAATTTGTATTTGTATATGTTGAGGAATTATTTAGTTAATTTTTGCATGGTTAAAATAGAGAAAATAACAGTTCTTAATCAGATTAAGTATGATGGCAGTAATGGTTTAGAATGGGCAGGTTTCAAGATAGACATCTGCGCACACTGCTGCGCTGTTATTTAATCAAGTTGTTTGAAATGCAGTTGTTAAACTTCATTATTTACCCCAGGCAGACTGCCCAAAGTGACAACGTTTGAAATAGAGGTAGAAATAATTGCATTTGTCTTATTATTCCGCCGGAAAGGTTTCCAAGATACACATTAAAGTGTTATCATAGAGTGAATGGTAATACCGGTGGTATATATAACCTGTTTCGCAAAATGATTAATAAGTCACAGAGTCAAGGTGATGTCAAATGACTCTTAGAATCTGTCACTCCTGAGATTCTCATTGTGCGGTGCAGCAGCTAAGCTGCCGAGATGTTACGAGACTGGAATTGCAAACTGACTTATTGGCTTCGTGATGCAAAATTCCGTTTCACTTTCCTGTCATAATTTCTGTCTTCCAATTGCACATTGGGATTCACAGGTCATATTTTGAAGAATTTATTGACGAACACGCGATTGTCTTCTTTCATTTACGAATGCGGTATTATACTTCGCCCACCTACCTATTTAGGTCGCAATAACAGGAGAAATAAGATTAGATTAATGAGGTGTTTATTTGCACTCCTTTTTTCCATTAGCCTTTTCACTCTCTCTCTTCAATAGACAAACATTCTAACTCACAACTCTCCTCCTCATCTGGGTCTCCTATCCACACCACTGTATCACCCTCATCTTCATGGTATTTAAGAAACTCCTCAATTTCAGCACTTTTACAAACTTCCTCACTACCTATAAAAACATACATAATCCCAACTATGCCATGCTGGATTACACCAGTTTCAGATAGCTACTGTACAATGTACTATAAATTCTGCATCCCTGTTGGTAATTAATCCGTGACATTCCCTATATCGCCTACACAAAATTGATTACTTTCACATACTGAAACAAGCGACAAGGTACCATGGTAATCCCCTTTCCGCTCTATCCTATCATCAACCTTTACTTCAACAACATCATTAATTACATCACTCATTACTATACCCCTATCATTAAATTCACTTGCTGTTCCCCCTGTTACATTGTCTACCACTATAGGATTACTATCCAAGTTACATTCGTCAACTTTCTTGTCACATCTCGTAGATACTGCTACAGATACATTACTATTAGGCACTACTTCCTTTACCGTTAAACCAACTACTTGGCCAATATTAGGAATTTCTTCTATCTGTTAAATATGTACACTTGAATTACTACTATCTGAGTCTACATTAGTTGTTGAACAAACATTATCGTTAATTTTAGGTACTAAATCAGTCTTATCAAAACCGATTCCTACTGCAAAGTCTCTAATCCACATCGAAAACTCCTCACCAACTTGCTTAATTTTCTGATCTCCATCATAATTCAATTCTTCAATGTATTTAATTGCCTTACAATAAGCCAGATACATTTCCTCCTTAATTATAGATAGTTCCAACTCCACAATACTTATAGTTACAATATCAGCAACTTTTTCAAATTTACTTCTAAGCTTGGAAATCTTGTCTTCTGCTCTATCTTTCCGTTTAGCTGCATCCTGAATATAATTTACCAGTTGATTGCTACATTCTGTAATAACATTTAGATCCCTGTATAGATCGGAAACTTTTCCATTCAACTTTTCCTTTAAATTTTCTCGACCCCAAATTTCCACATTAATCTTTTTCACATAATCTTCAGCATATCTTTAAGAGGACTCACCTAATTCAACCTTCAATTCGGCTGATCTTTTAGCAGATTTACAATTTAACTCGATTCAAAACTTTAAATCTTTTATACAAAGCCTAACGCTTTTGACATGATAATTATAATCAGCTTATTCGCTAATACGTACATTTTCGCCAAATTTTTCAAATTTTGAACTAATATTTCAGGATTAAGATGACTCTGAAACTCCGACATGATTAACATAAACAACTACAACCTTTAAAACGTAGAAACACTTAACCAAGAAATGAGAAAATACAAAGAATATTCTTTCATCAAATACAGTTTCCTCGAAGAACTTTTCCTCCGTTAAACACCACACTTTTTCACTGATTCCAAACACTTAACCACAACACTTCACACACAAAGACATCGATCTTCACGCCAGAGTAGACTTGTATCTTGGGACGAAAAATTTTTCCACTTGCCGTCGGAAAGGGGTGGTCAACTCCCACTATCGTAGCACCTCCAGACGTCATCAGGTTTTAAGTAGTCGCCGATTATATTACTCCTCGGAATTCTCCAGACTCGTGGTGAAACCAATGATGATTTCAATCGTCGTAATTCTTCGAAGTGTGCTGTGTTTATAACCTCTTCTAAGCTTCGTGGCCGGTCTATAACTCCGAAGTATTGAAAATCCGCTGCAGAAGCTTTGGAAAATTGACATCTTTTATCTTACAGACATCTAATTATTCCATGTCCTTTGAACGGTCGCCATATTAGATGGTTCGTGGTTTTATTTACATATAATAAATAACTAGTCCACGAACCAATTTCAAATCTTAACTTATTTTATTGCTAGTAAGACATCGGATTTCAAGATACAGTTCGCATATAAACACAAAACTCCAATGATTCTATTCGACACTTCTTCCAAAGACAATACTACCATAACTATTAGTTCAACACTGTCGCTGGTCGACGTAAACTGAGTCTGTAATACTGTCTCTTAGTCTCTGCCCGTCGCCTTATATAAGTTTTATCGAAAGTTCTAGAACATTTCAAAGGCTTCCGACAGATATTTCTCGAACTTTAACAATACTTAAACAATTAAAAACAATAAAAATTAATACATAATTATTTACACTCATTACAAAATACTGAGAAGTGAAAATTAAAGATACTTAAACACACAATTATACACATAAATCATTTTAAACTGTAGTAAATCATCCTTTAAACATCGTAGCTTACCTTTAAACATGGAATTACAAACATTTAAGCAATTCTCTTGCTTAGTTCTGTCCTTAAAATTATTAAATGGTATTTATATAATTTATTTTCATAAAACAAAATCCATTTACACTGATTTACAGCAAAATGCAAGACAAACGTACAAGATCATATTCAATCAATCTTTAGCTTGCTACAATGGCTTCATACAACACAATTCCATTTCAAGTCTAGGTTTGAGGGCTGTGACAACCCCTCCCGAGGATTCACTTAATTTTACATAGTTAAAATTGATTGAATCTGTCATGAAGTTAAGCAGGTTGTATGTACACATAATGCCTACATAAACAGATCACAATTAATCAACCATAATAACTTTTACAATTATACAATCCAGCTATACAAGCCTTCATCACATACAACGTCTGTACATAGCTCATGACACTTATTCTGGTTACAATAAATAATTGTATATTTACAGATCCAATCATTTTCTTAATTACTGTTTTACAAAACATTTAATTCCATCATCTGAAGCCTGAGTTACAAGTTATTCATTCACTATAAGTTACACACATGCTGTCTGCTTGTTAATGACAACACTCTGTTTACATTTTACAGCTTATTATTTGTCATCATAAAGCAGCCAGTCCCAACACCATGAAAACACCAAGTCTCTAGACAGAACTGTTTCAACTCTCTTTATACATTTGAATTATTTTCTGGATCATTATATCTACTATTCTAGCAAGAGTACACAAACCAACTATCTACATACACTTAATGACACAATCTTATTTACAAAATCAGATACCTACAGGTGGGGACCCCTCCCCAAAACATGCATCCCAACAAATAATTCTCATAAAAATTAACAGACTTTAGGGCACCCCTCCCCAGACTTTGGTAAAGGCTCCTACATCTTACTGTAAAAGTAGATTCCAGGATTTCGCTGCAAACCCAAAACTATGTAAATTACTTTTTCCGAACCTTCCAATTTTATTCTACTTTTGAATGAGCATCTAATACTACACTTCTATGTTGCGAGGTCCTTTACTTTCGAATATGAATCCTGGCAGGTCTCGCCATTTCTGCGAGGTATCCTCTTTGTACGTCGATAATTTAAGAAATCCTGTTTGGCCTTACCAATCCTTCAGG
>CM061914.1:21946880-22102120 GCA_031002005.1 Vandiemenella viatica | reverse complement strand
GTGCGGCCGAGCGCTTGCGGTCCAGATTTGCTCGTTGCTGTTACACAATGGGCTGTGTTTATTGGCTGCGGTGCCGCGGCCTTGCCCGCTATTTTCACGGCGTGACGCCGAATACCACACTGCCGCGGGTGAAGTGCACCCACCTGACGTCACATTCAAAGAGCTCACTCTATCAATCGATAATTAATAATATTATTTTGTTTGACCTTAAGAGCCTGGTGACAGAGTTTCGTACTTACCTTGCCCTGTAGTAGCAGCCTAACCTAATCCGGTATTACTACAGGGGACAGAGACCTACAACTTGTCGTAGCGTACTAATATACTTCACTTGTCGATGTAACGGATATCCTCTTCCGCAAGTGCAGAACTTTCGCGTGAAATCCTACCTCCGCAGTTTTTAATGCAGATGTATAGCGGATGTTTTGTTTATATTGCAATATATATTATTCCTTTCTCTTTATCAGAGATTTTGCCCATCGTCGATTAGCTGACAACAACCTGTTTCTTTTTTCTTACGATCTTGTAATAAAACGGTGTTGTTATCTAAGCGACAAATTTACAAGTTTGATGTAAAGTAAAGCGGCCTATTCAGGTCCAACATAGAGGACATCCGCGTAGAACTACCGTAAGAGACGCTCACCCATTCACACTACTTGAAGGGGTCCAAAAATGTTCCACGCAATCCTTTCCACTCGTACTTTCTCGCCGCACACTAGTGTCCTTATGGCACACCCGCAGGATGTTTCCTCCAATCACGATCCAACGCCATAGTTTGTTGGACGGCAAGGAACTGTTTTGGTTGTCTGGGAGTCATACAACATCCAACACGTCCTATATCTAGTCCTGTAACGCCTTTCGCGGCCCATCAAGAATCCTTTACGCAAAGTAGGTCCTACACGATGGACTATGAATGTGGAAATGTTGGTGGCGGGCACGGAGAATTACGGTGGCGTGGCCTTGTGCTTGACGCTTGAATTAGTTGAGCTGCGAACTCCACAAAATTCATGTAAAAAATATTGTTTTTTAGACGCTCGTGACGTTATGTAAATAATTTAATTCACTTGTGAAATCATCCCACGTTTGTTGTTGTTGAAAGATGAGGCAAAAGTAAATCAATAAGGCAGTATTATACGGAAATAGGCTTTAATTATGAAAAAATGTAAAATTTTGCATAAGAAATATGCTTTTTTATTATAAATTTATTTTTGATAAAATATTTTCCACCTCCCCTTCCGCAAAACATCCTCTTCCGCGTTTGTGAAGTACTGAACATCTGCTTCCGCAAAGACGACCTCCATTATAGCCCTACTTCACATTAAACAAGCAAACCTCAGGAAAGGTCAGTTTAATTCTACGTGCCACCGGGATTCGAACTGGAACTTCGGCGTCCCGAGTGATGCGCCTTAACCACCTGAGGCGGTACATCGCACTTGCTAGGTTAATCGCAACCACTGGTCAATAGGCTCGTGCCATGCGATAAGCTGCTAAATATTACTGGACAACGTGTGTGGCTACTGACAAATTTTTAAAATGCTTACCGGTAACCAGCACATCATAAAGCAGTTGTTACCTATTAAAAGTATTTATTTAAGTTGATTCTTGACCAGTCCGCGAAATGACCATAAATTTTTTATTCAAATAGATTAGAAATTTTTGGTTTATAGTTGTGAAATTTAAGAGATTAGATAACCACAGTAAGTTATGTCTCTTCATAGTTGTAGAAAGACTGATAGAACGCATTTTTCTTATTTGGTACGAATAGTTTTTGTGTCATGATGACTCTCCCGCTCAGTGATGTTAATAGAGTTTTTTTTTTTTTTAGTTTGTTTAAGAACCGCTGGTAATCTACCCGCGACAATGATCGTGACATCGGTCGGAATTCACTCCGCAACAGGGTTTTGAATTCAATCTGGAATCCAGAGTAATCATCAATGACTGCCCTGGTATCCTCTTCTTGGTTGTTACTGTGCTGAACTTTAAATAAACAATAACTTCCAGTTAAAGTCAGTTGTTGCAACCAAGTATACCAAGTGCTAAGCAGATATCTTCTGAAAGATAAAATCTGACAGGAGTAGCTTTCGATAAAGCACTCCGGCCATCCTGATCTGGGTTTTCCATGGTTTCCTTAGATCGCTCCAGGCGAATGCTGGGATGGTTCCTCACAATAGCCTATGGGCGCCTCCTGCCATATCCCGTATATCCCTTCCAAACCATTACCTTTCCGGATAGGTGCAATGCACCTTCCACCACACACTTTTAGTGAATCGCGGAGTAATAGTAATAGTAAAGAACGGTACCTTTAGCCGAAAAATTCTTATGCAAATATTTCTTTTTTATGTTTTTGAACTTCACTAACGGGTACCGTCACTTAGCTTAAACCATTCCAGCAGATTCACGATTCGGCCAAACAACGTTTTGGAAGAGTCAAATGCTTTTTCCACTTGAATTCAATTTTCGTCCAGTATGTAACACTTTTCAGAGTCATGTGTCGCTCAGTTGTATGGGTTTCTTTCTTTTAATTTTTGCTTTGTAAACGTCGCGGTTATTAGAGGCGGGAAATGACTTAGGGCAAGCAACGGAAAGAAATTTGGCTATTGCCTTTTTTGAAGGAACCATCCAGGCATTCGTCTGGAGTGATTTTGGGAAACAGTGGAAAATCCAAATCTGTATATCGGGACAGGTATTCGAATCCCACGTCCTCCCTAATGTGAGACAAGAGCGTTACTACTCACCCACCAGCCTCGGCATCAGCTTTGGGTTTATTACACTGCAATTACACCCGAATGTTTGTTACTCGTGAATTCGTGACTGCCTTACGTCTGTTCACTGAAACCAAATGTTCTTTTCGGTTCCATTTTGACGTTATGGTATTTCAGTTCGGGTATTATTAAACGTTTTATGAAGGTATTCCAAGTCGCGAACTATTCCTTTCCATCCTGGAATTGCTGTCATGTCGGCTATCTAACTATTTGTCTTTTTTATGTCTGTGGTAGGATCGTCGAAGTCAGGTCAATACGATATACAGTTTCCCCACGAATGTTCGATGAAAGTCCTTGGTTTTAAGACACTAATACGTCTTATTACGTTCTGCATTCTCTAAAATTGTCTCCTTGCATCACTATCTGATCATGAGTCTTCTGGAGAATCTAAAATGGTACTGTAATAAGTCACGAATGGAAGGATAACAGTGGTAAACAGCATAATGTAAAGTATCATGGCGGGTGTGGTGACTGGATACCCGTGAGAGCACAGTAGTCTGGGCAGCCTGCGGGCAGTCAGGCAGGCAGGCGGTCCTCTCTCCCCGTGTGTGGTACTTGTTGGTGCTCCGCAGAGCGCGTCACGGCAGGTTGTCACGTGACACTGTGCAGACGCCGCAACAGGGCACGCTGGCTTCACATAACAGCTCCTCGTGTCTACGCTACATCACAACGTAAACAGCAAACAGCTACGAGGTAACGCTGTTGTCTACATTTCTCAATGACGTGTCGGAGTGAAAAAAATTCACTCAATTTCGTAATTGAACGATGGACAAATAATTAAGTGTCAAGAGCGTTTTGCCTTGCAACAGGTGTAAGTCTTATCAAGCAGGATGATCAGATGTTGCTGCGTTAGGGCCTCACTAGAGGATTGACCATCAAAGATATCGTAAAACTTCTTACTCCATGCGCATTGCGGAGAGAACTGGGATTTAACCAGGCACGCAGTCTGGTGACTGGAAATTATGCACCTCATTCTATTCTTTCCCTGCTGACCAAAAACCGGGATATGCAAATTCCTCCTTTACCGTACCTTGTACTATCTAACACCATGTCGACCCAGGAACAGTTATTGGAATTAAGTTATCATAGTCAGAAGCGGTTAGAAAATGGATATTTGTATGAATATCCACGATATTTTACTAGCATGATTTTTTACCACCTGTATTTACGTGGACGGAGCGGATATTTTGCTACACTCGCGATAAATTTATTCACGTATTCCTCAGACAACAAAGTTTCTAATGCTCAATGAACCCATAACATTTGTGCGATGTTGTTGCAGGCCATGTTTCCACAGTTGCTTAATTAATTACCAGTTGAAAGATAAAGCCAATGCAACTGTTTAACAGTTGCATTGGCTTTATCTTTCAACTGGTAGCATAAAATTTGTATTTCAACTATCACTTCCACCGAAGTAGTGTAATCAGTATTTAATTCATTGTTTTGAATTAGTATCTTGGAGATTTGTGTCAAACACATATATAAACACGAGGAACTAGTATCGTTACGAAAATATTTTTCTCTGCTGCTTTGCTCTCTTTTCTGAAAGAGACCAAGTGCAAAAAATAGAACTGTTATTTTCTTTCCCTGCTGCTGGAGTAAATCTGTTTATGTTGCATGATATCATGCATCAATAAGTCTGTCTTCAGATATTTCCGCTGCGCGTCTCAATGTATGTAATCAACAATCTCTTGTTTTCTTATCTTAACACTTTAAACTACAGCCCACAACCCACTACAGTCAGATTCTTTGATGAGATTGATGTTTGCCAGCGAGGTTGTAACAGCTACTACCCATCTAGTCGAAACAGTTATTATTTTCGCTGAACGCCTCGTATAAGCAACCTCAGTTACACAACATTAATTTTTCATTCTGCTACTACCTACATAACTTTTCCTGGCAATTTTACGGACGGTGGATCGCCAGATATAAGAGACACAAAAATCGCGTCCAGCAGATGTAGATGGGCTTGAACAAACATGAGACTAGAAATTCTGCATACATCATTCGCGCTCTGAAAATCAGAGTCAACAATGTATCTGCTTGCTAAATCCGGCCACGTGTGGCAATAAACGTACGCAAAGTCTAGTAATGTAGCATCAGACATAGTATTCTTATTTACGTAGCAGTTGAGATATAACATTTTTTGCTGTAGTTTCCTACTCAATTAAGTTTCAGTGTTGATAACTGTACTAGGAGTACTAATGCCCTAAACAACGTTAAATAACGCTGGTCGACAAGGTTTTCTTCACAAGAAATATGATTAGTGAACCCCAGTGCTTTTTTTCATACTGAATTCAGATATGTACTCAGAATTTTTCCATCAGGCACAGTTTTTGATTGATAGCTTTTTTTAATTTTTTTTGATATTATCATACTCTTTGACCTGTCATAGAAACCTTTACTTTATATGTAGTTATTATATAATTGAAGTAAATTATATGTAATATAAAATGGTAATATAGAATGATATTTGTTCTGTTATGGAAACTCTAGGACATCAATACCGGGCAGATGAGAGGCAATTGTTCATAGACTCATCTAAAGTTAGGTTGAAGGCTGTCCTGCTAAATATTGGATGAACTACCATCAATACCTGTAGCGCATTCCGCTGATATAAAAAAGACATATCAAAACTAGTTTTAAAGAAATCCAATACTAAAAATATAAATGATATATTTGTGGCGACTTAAACATTGCTTGGTTTGCAACTTGGGTTAGCCAATTTTTGCTGTTTTTTGTGCGAATGGGCCGGTAGAGATAGGAAGTCTCACTACGTTATAAAATCATGGCCTAAACGTGATTGTCTTATCCCTGGCCAGAAAAATGTGTGACATGTCCCTTTAGTGAATCCTAAAAACATATATTTACCTCCATTACATATTAAATTAGGACTAATGAAAACTTTCGTAAAGGCTACGGACAACCTTTCTGATGGATTCTTGTATTTGAAATCGAAATTTTCCAATCATGCTAAACTAAAGGAAGGATTTTTTTATCGGGCCACAAATACTGTTATCAAAGGCTGATGAACATTTTGAAGGACTGTTAAACCCATTAGAAAAAGCAGGCTGCCAGTCTTTCAAAAAGGTATATTATTATTTCATTGGAAACAATAAAGAAGAAAACTATGGTGACGTAGAGGCTGATCTTCTGCATTCTTATGAAGCTAAGGAATGCAACATGTCCTTAATAATCCACTTCTTGGACTCTCACTTTAACTTGTTCCCGGAAAATCTTGCGGCTGTCAGTGATGAGCACGGTAAACATTTTCATCAGCAAATTTCTACAATGGAAAAGAACTACAAAGGCAATGGGAGTTCTAATATGCTGTCGAACCAAGAAGAGAAATGTGCCAGAAAATCACTAACTACCAGTTTCTAGGCAAGTCAAAACGAGTATTATACACAGACGGAAAAAAAATCCCAACACCAAGAAAGACTTGTGTTAGATAAACGAAATTTGGTAGGCGTGTTTACACATCTGAAAGATGACATCGATTCAAATTTCACGCTTCGCGCATAAGTGTGGCGCTAGTAGCGCTACTCAGAGCTTCCAAATCAGGTTTGCTTTAAATACGCGCTGTAAAGTTTGTGAACGTTATTTACCGCTGAGATTTGACATAGTGAGTTGATGTTAGCCAAGAATGCCTTTAAGAAGATGAAGAAGCCATTATCAACAGCTCACCGAGTTTGAACGAGGTCGTGTAATAGGGCTACGAGAAGGTGGATTTTCTTTTCGCGATATTGCAGAAAGACTTGGCCGGAATGTATCCACTGTGCATGATTGTTGGGTGCAGTGGTCAAGGGATGGTACTGCCTCAAGAAGACCGGGTTCCGGGAGGCCACGTGGCACTACTGAGAGGGAAGACCGCCGTATTCGGCGTACAGCTGTGGCGCATCGTAATGCGTCTGCGGCAGAAATTCGAGCTGCAGTTGGTACCACAGTGACACAACGAACTGTTAGAAATCGGTTACTTCAAGGACAGCTCCGAGCCAGGCGCCCTGTAGCGTGCATTCCACTGACTACAAGCCATCGCCGTTTGCGACTCCAGTGGTGTCAAGCCAGAGCTCATTGGAGGACGGAGTGGAGATCTGTTGTGTTTTCTGATGAAAGCAGGTTCTGCCTTGGTGCCAGTGATGGCCGAGTGTTGGTCAGAAGGAGGCCAGGGGAACGCCTGCAACCAAACTGTCTGCGGCCTAGACACACTGGACCTACACCTGGAGTCATGGTCTGGGGAGCAATTTCCTATGACAGCAGGAGCACTCTTGTGGTTATACCAAACACACTGACTGCAAATTTGTACGTCAGTCTGGTAATTCAACCTGTAGTGCTGCCATTCATGAACAGCATTCAAGGGGGAGTTTTTTAACAGGATAACGCTCGCCCTCATACCGCTGTTGTCTCGCAACGTGCTCTACAGAGTGTCGACATGTTACCTTGGCCTGCGAGATCACCAGATCTGTCTCCAATTGAACATGTATGGGATATCATTGGACGACAACTCCAGCATCATCCACAGCCAGCACTGACCGTCCCAGTATTGACAGCACAAGTACAACAAGCATGGAACTCCATACCACAAAGTGACATTCGAAACCTGTATGACACAATGCATTCACGTTTGCAGGCTTGCATTCAAAATTCTGGAGGTTACACCGGCTATTAATTTAACAGTATTTCACATTTGAAATGCATTTTCTTGAGCTTAAATTAACCTGTGATCTTGAAAATTTAATCAATTAAACATGTTAACTTGACAAATGCATTGTCCAAATTTCATTACTCTACAATAATTTTTTCTTGGTGTTGGGATTTTTTTTTCCGTCTGTGTATCATTTAGAGTTAGGTACTTAGTTACTGATTTTATTACAAATTATAAAAAGATCAAACGAATATCACAAAAAACTCCTGCCTGATGGGGAAGAACTAAATTGATATTTGAATTTAGCATGAAAAATACTTTAAAAAAAATTCTTCCGAAAGGAAAAAAAAGTTCATTTTTGTAGACCTGTGTAATTTTCAAATAACAAGGTTTCATAGTGGTGTAGGCAAAATACTCTTGCAATATAGTTGATAAACACAAAATTGTGTTTTGCATAGTGAAAATATGGGTAATATGACAAGCCCCAGAATTTTCCCACTGTTGGTTACATGATAGGTGTCATTCCTTTTTGCACACGAGATTAGTATCGATTACGGTTGATGTAATTTATTTAGTACGCTTTAAATTCGTCGATGCCATTACGGTGAAGCCTGCGGCCGTGATGTAATCTGCCTCTGCGAGCCGTGGCTATTCCTGGCTCGCTCGCTCATACAGTGCGGTCAAGAGCAAGACCTCCACTCCGTCACAATAACAGAGCGAGAAGCAGTGTGTAGCAGCCCTCACACCTGGAATTGTGTTGTATGAAGCCTTTGTACCAAGCTAAAGTTTGATTGAATATGATCTTATATGCTTGTCTTGCATTTTACTGTAAATCAGCGTTAATGGATTTTGTACTGCACTGCACTAGTGATGATTGTAAATTTGTATTACCAGTTGATTCAGAATCATTACTGTTTATGGACAACCAACTTGTAAAAACAGAACCATATGATCTGGCAGCTGTTCTATGGTTATACCAGAGTCTACTGTTGGAGAAGATGAGAGTTTGTATATCTGTCGGTATATAGTGAAGCTATATGTACATGTGTACATTATGAGATCCCACATCAGACATTTAAATGATAATATTAATAATAATAGTAATAATTTTACGAATTATGGAATATATGAATGTATTTATTTTTACAAGGCCGTACAGTATAGTAGTATGTGAAAATGGGTAAATTTAAGGTTTTTGTAATATGTTTTAATATGTTGAAGTTGGTAGGCTGTGTTGTGTTGTTTTTTTTTTAAGCCAAGGAGAAGCAGTTGTTGGGTATATGTGAGATTTTATGTTGTATCAACGAGAACTGTAAATATTTGAATTAATTAAGTTGTGTTAATAAATAATACTTTGATTTTATAGAGAAGAGTAGGTATAACTAAATTTAATCTGTGAGGTGATAGCAAAAAAACGTGTTAGACGATATCCTGGGGCCACACATATCGTCCGGAACGTGCTGTCGATTATAGATTGCAAAAGAACCTGGAAGGATTGGTAAGGCCAAACAGGATTTCTTAAATTATGGACGTACAAAGAGGATACCTCGCAGAAATGGCGAGACCTGCCAGGATTCATATTCGAAAGTAAAGGACCTCGCAACACAGAAGTGTAGTATTAGATGCTCATTCAAAAGTAGAAGAAAATTGGAAGGTTCGGAAAAAGTAATTTACATAGTTTTGGGTTTTCAGCGAAATCCTGGAACCAACTTTTACGGTAAGATGTAGGGGCCTTTACCAAAGTCTGGGGAGGGGTGCCCTAATGTCTGCTAATTTTTATGAGAATTAGTTGTTGGGATGCATGTTTTGGGGAGGGGTCCCCACGTGTAGGTATCTGATTTTGTAAATAAGATTGTGTCATTAAGTGTATATAGATAGTTGGTTTGTGTACTCCTGTTAGAATAGTAGATATAATGATCCAGAAAATAATTCAAATGTATAAAGAGAGTTGAAACAGCTATGTATAGAGACTTGGTGTTTTCATTGTGTTGGGACTGCCTGCTTTATGATGACAAATGATAAGCTGTAAAATGTAAACAGAGTGTTGTCATTAACAAGCAGACAGCATGTGTGTAACTTCTAGTGAATGAATAACTTGTAACTTAGGCTTCAGATGATGGAATTAAATGTTTTGTAAAACAGTAATTAAGAAAATCTGTAAATAGAAAATTATTTATTGTAACCAGAATAAGTGTCATGAGTTATGTACAGACCACGGCCAACTAAATATACAGGCCTGGGTGCTGGAAGCCATTTTGTTTGTGACGTCAGCAAAGTAGATCTATGATCTGCCATGCTGGTGTGTTGTGAGCCTGGAAGTTTGTTTGCAAACGTGTTTCTGAGAGTATTTGACTTCTCGTCGACCAGTGGATTACCAGTTATTTTCATCTTCAGCTACTAAAGTGAAGTTCCTATAGTTGCAGTTCTATTTACAGTAAGTATTTCTTAAATATTAATATAATAAGCTATTACGATTTCTTAACGAATTTTCATTTGAACTATCATGTGTTGTTTGCGAAGTTATGTTGAAAGTTATTTGATAAAGTAACTAAATATGTACAAATACTTTTGGAAATGTGTGTATATTTACATTGTAATAGCTATATTGAATGTCTTTTTTTCAGGTACTAAAAATGCCAAGGTGTAGTGTGGTCTGCTGTAGAATTAATTATGTCTCAAAACGAAAAGTGGCTTAGAAAAATTCCTACAGACTTCTGAAAGTTAAAGAAGCCTGTAATATACATGAAACATTTTAGTGAAGACTGCATACTCAAAAAGAACAGTTTGTAGTAGATGGAGAAATAAAAACATTTGTAAGGATTTATCCAAAGCTGAAACCATATGCAGTGCCATCAATTTTTCCAAATTTACCAGGATACTTGACATTAGCTGGATTCATATGCAGAAGATGATGTGATGCAGAAAGTGACAATTTTCAAAAAGCTGTAGCAAGAAGCTTAGAAGACTACAGGAAATATGAAGAGCACAATGTCATTAACAATTTGGGAGATACATGTACTGTAAATATTTTTCAGGTGCTAATCAAGAAACAGTGGTTCTGTAGTCAGTGTGAACAAAAGGTAGTGTTGTGTTTTATTGATGTTAGTAACGAAATAACAAACATTCTTGCTTCTGTAACTGTTAAGACAGTTAAGTGTGTTTGTTTCTGTGCAAAGCTACAAAATTCTCCAGCATAAAGTGCCCAATGAATACATAGCAGTAAAGTCCAAACATGTGTTTGACAGTATGATTAAATATGTTGAGTCAATAGTGTCTAAAGAAGACCCCTTAAACAAGTTAAAAATATAGTGAATTTGCTACAGGATAATTTTACAGGTGAAAGATATTCACAACTTCAAATGATAATTGAAAAAATTCAGTTTCTATCTAAAAATGAAAGCAGGTCATATGTACAGTGGGAATACATTATTACTGGCAGCTACTCTGTATGTTTATTCACCATCAGCATGTGCTACTTTCTATATTTGCCACTCCATGCAATATCAGAAAGCTGGTAGGTAAGTTTAATTGAAATAGTTTAAATGTAGATGGTAGTGTAGGGTATTTGAAGATTAAGAAGAAATTTTTGAAAGATCATGAACTTATAGTAAATGTGCTCTTGGATGAAATTTACATTGAACCTTGTTTGATCTTTAAGGGTGGTACAATTTATGGTGGTAGTCAGACTAACAGTAATGTTACTAAAACAGCTTAGGTGTTCATGATATCCAGTGTCTTCAAAATTCAAAGATAGTGTTACTATCATACCTGTTAACAATAGTTAAAATAATGTTATTACATGTACTTAATGAAGTAGAAAAGTTGAAATATCCCTCCCAAATAACTTCATTATAGAATATGATTATGAAAAGCTGACACTGGAACTGCTGTTCTAATGAAAAAGTGCTTGTTTCATGTTGAAATGTATATTAGATATGTCTTCAAGTAATTTCATTGGTGATATGCATCAAATTTCTGTTTTGCACAAAATCTGCAGCCTAAAGCTGGAGAGCTGATCTTTCAGAGAGTGATAAATGTAAATGCAACAGAACTTGAGGGACATATTGCAAAACATTAATTTAATATTCTGGAAGGTAATGATAAATAATCTCACCAAGAATGTGAATGACACTGTATCAAGTAATAAAACTGGGAGGCAATTAAAAAAACTGAAGGCAAGTTATAATATTTTGATGTAAGAATTTTTAAATTTGCAAATTCATTGTATAAATGGAGGAGTAATAAGTTTTAAAACAAGTACATGATATAAGCTTTACTTTTCTAGTGACTGAATTTGTGGCTTGTTAGACATGCAACCTGGGCCACAATGACAACTGAAATATTATTAGTAATTTAAGCTGCTTTAATATGTGTCATTTAAGTCATGTCATGTATTGCAGTACAACAATAATGCTGCAAAAAAAGTAGAATATACTGTTTTACAAACTGATGGTTGTGTAATTTCTTCAGTAAATAAATATGTAAATACCATATTCAATGTTTTTTGTTTATTAACTCCCATTTTTTCCTTAAAGAAATTTTTTTAACTATGAAGAACCTTATAAACAATAAAATAATATAAAGATGATGTTACCTGTAAGCGTGTGAGTAGTGCAGATTTTGAAGCATGTTAATTTAATATTTTGACATGTGCACTTGAATATCCATGTGTGTGTGTGTGTGTGTGTGTGTGTGCGTGTGTGTGAAAATTGGAGTGGTGAGACTAAATCTGAAGTACAATATTTGACAAAAACTGATGTAGTGAAGCACAAAGCAATTATTTTCGAATATTTGAGTATTATGAAATTTACTGATGAGACTGAATTTGAAGTAGTTGCCATAAAAATCATGTAGTAAGTATAAAGTAATTATTTTTCAATATCTTTGTGCACGTGTGTGTGAATTTAATTTCGCGCAGCGGAAACTGTAAGTACGCGAGCATGTGCGTGGCTCGGCTCTCGGCCGTGGTTCGGCTATAGCACTAATCTGCTGACGTCACCAAAGTGCACCCAGGCCTGTATCTTTAGTTGGCCGTGGTACAGACGTTGTATGCGATGAAGGCTTGTATATCTGGATTGTATAATTGTAAGTTATTGTGGTTGATTAATTGTGATCTATTTATGTTGGCATTATGTGTACATATAACCTGCTTAACTCACTGACAGATTCAATCAATTTTGACTGTGTAAAATTAAGTGAATCCTGGGGAGGGGTTGTCACAGCCCTCAAACCTAGACTTTAAATCGAATTTTGTTGTATGAAGCCTTTGTAGCAAGCAAAAGATTGATTGAATATGATCTTGTAGGTTTGTCTTGCATTTTGCTGTAAATCAGAATAAATGGATTTTGTTTTATAAAAAGAAATTATATAAATACCATTTAATAAGTTTAAGGACAGAACTAAGCAAGAGAATTGCTTAAATGTTTGTAATTCCATGTTTAAAGGTGAGCTACGATGTTTAAAGGATGATTTACTACAGTTTAAAATGATTTATGTGGATGATTTTGTGTTTAAGTATCTTTAATTTTCATTTCTCAGTATTTTGTAATGAGTGTAAATTATTATGTATTAATTTTTATTGTTTTTAATTGTTAAAGTTCGAAAAATATCTGTCGGAAGCCTTTGTAATGTTCTGGAACTTTCGATGAAACTTATAGAAAGCGAGCGGCAGAGACTAAGAGACAGTATTACAGACTCAATTTACCTTGAACGAACAGTGATGGCAGTTTTGTCTTTGGAAGAAGTGTCGAATAGAATCGTTGGAGTTTTGTGTTTGTATGTGAACTGTATCTTGAAATCCGATGTCTTATTGGCAATAAAACAAGTTAAAATTTGAAACTGGATCGTGGACTAGTTATATATTATATGTAAATAAAACCACGAACTATCTAATAAGTGGTACGAAAAAAGGCCTTTAAAATGCTGAAAAAATAAGCCCCGCAAGCAAAACACCAACGGCAACCAGGCAAATTAAAATTACAGTTCATATATCTGGATATCATAAAAACGTTCACATAAGCGCAGAAAATTAGATTAGAAGTTAAAGTTTCAAACTAATAAAAGTAACAAATTACTGTTTAAATCCGTGTGTGTAATAAAAATGCTATTAGAGATACGTTCACTAAATATCGTTATTATTTTCCATCACTCTTCCCGAGAAATCTATATTGAATTTAGTCGCTCGTTAGTCTACAACATTTGTGAAAATATAAGTGCCAAACTTTAGCTTAACGTATTGAAGCTGTCAGTTTGGTACAACGCTGAATAAATCTTACATTTTTAAACTTTAAACACGAAGAATTACCCATAGAAAATACGAAATCTGCTGCAAATCTCAATCATTTGTGACTTTAATTACGAAAAGAATAAAAAGTAAATGAAAAGTTTAGAAGTAAAATAGGATTCAAAGCGGAAATTTATTGAAAGTTTAATCACATTGATAACCTGATTCAAAATTCACTAAGATAAAAATATATAATAAAATGTATTGAAGATAGAATATACTAATGAAAATTGTTATTTTCTGTTGAGCAAGTAAATCACAGTGTGGTCGGTGGTGGGATGTTATAACTTGTGGTCTGTGCAAGCCAAGCTAGCGTCAGAAATGCGTCAGAGCAACTCGTGCCAAGAATCTCGCAAATAATCGCGGAAGATCAAAGAGTATTCATCTATCCACAGATGTTCCAGCAAGTTTCGCAGATTTAGAAACAAGCGTCTTCGCTACACAAATGAGACGGACTGCTTCTAGTGATTACACGGAAACAGTAGAAAACGTACACTGGAATCATCTCTGTGGATCTAAGAACTAAAATTGGATCCTGTAACCCGACTGAAATGTTACTCTGGTTATCTGTAATCTGACTCTGGAACATTCCTGTTCCCAGTATGAGATGGAAGTAGAGTTGACCAAATGAAAATAAAGAGACCCATAAACGACGGAATATATGCCTACTGAAAAAAATAATACTACCAATTGACAATAATCTGTCCACCTGAAGAAAAAATTGTAGAACTTTAAAGAAATATTGATGTAAAAAAAATAATATAAAATAATTGCAGTGGGTCCCTTGTGCATGAAATTTTCTTTAGTTTATATTTCAGTCTAAACAATAATTATCGATCACATTTCCGTCTCTGCGGCTACTTATTCATTTTATTTTATTTTCGTTCTTTCCAGGTTTCTTGTTCCATCATGAATATCCACTTCAGTCTAATTATTACTCAGTTTTGAAATTTGTCGTTTTCCATGTAAGTATTCCTCACAGAATTTTGAATCAAACTAGCTTCCCAGAGTTTTTAAGATTTACTTGATTTATATTTCCAATGTAAAGCTAAAACATGTCTAAGCATGTTTTTATTCGCCGCATGTAAAAAAATCTGGGTAAGAAATGAACAAAATTACATATCTCAATAATTCTAAAATTTACACGTGCTGCTGAATGCAATTAACGGTTTTAAATGTATTTTACTACTTCCTGGCTAAAAAGTGCCTTTCTGTGAGCTTTCACATAAAGCAGCAAGCTACAATCACCTGTTGCTTGTCATCGAATCATATTTCATTAAACGACATCTAAAACGCATGCGATACGATTGCATCACGAACAGATTTAGTACATTTTAGGACATAATTCGACGTAAAGGTATAGAAACTGGTTGTTTTTTAGACCGGAGTAAATAACATAAAGACGTGACTCTTCACCACATAAATAATAACTTTCATTTAAATTTAACGAATGATACGCTAAAGACAATATTTTGCAACAAACGAACATATAAGTTAGTAGGAAAAAAGATATTATAATTCTGTTGATTTTGTGGGCGGACCATGAAAAGAAACAGAATCTTTCAAAAAGCCACCATAGAACGTTATATCACCGGAACTATGAAGTAAATTTGAAAAATACCTGCCAAGAAAATCACGTAACTGAAATTTGTTTTATTATATTTAAATATCTAGGGAATGGATTCAATTATGTAGTGCTCGTAGATCTAGGCATGAGATGGTGATTGTAACAATCCGTTTTGTCTATTTAATTTATAGCTCGCTGTTTTTAAATTGTGAACAGATGTGGAGTATTTAGCGGAAAGCTGTTTTACGACGCTATTAGCCTAGCGAACTGGATGGAGTCCCCACGGCTACTGTGCGTAGTGCAGTGAAGCATAAATGCGAGGAGTAACACCGTTGAGCGGGAGTGCGGCCTAGCAGGCGGAGACATTGGGGCTCTCGTTTGCCGGATACTTTGACAAACAGCACTGTAACGTTGAATGACACATAAGCCAGCAACACGCTGAACCAACGCAGCATCTGACGTAACGAGACGCGTGTGTAACACACGATAAGGTGCGATGATCAAAGCCGCAAAAGTCTCATGACAATGTTGACATCGGTATTGATGTCCGATGTAACTGGTGAGTCACTATTCGAATCTGCGGCCAACTTCGGAGTATTATTTACCAAACACTTAGGGTCTGCAATAAAGATGTGTATTGTTGCTGAAGGTTACCGAATACATACAACAGTCGCTATTTTTGACATTACGCGTTACGCCATCGGAATCTGTGCAACGACAGGCGCGGCACCTGCAGTAACTCACAAATAACTGCAGACACGTGTAGCCGAGAATAGACGTGGTCAGTTAATTGCAAATATACAGGGTGTTACAAAAATGTACGGCCAAACTTTCAGGAAACATTCCTCACACACAAACAAAGAAAATATGTTATGTGGGCATGTGTCCGGAAACGCTTACTTTCCATGTTAGAGCTCATTTTATTACTTCTCTTCAAATCACATTAAACATGGAATGGAAACACACAGCAACAGAACGTACCACCGTGACTTCAAACACTTTGTTACAGGAAATGTTCAAAATGTCCTCCGTTAGCGAGGATACATGCATCCACCCTCCGTCGCATGGAATCCCTGATGTGCTGATGCAGCCCTGGAGAATGGCGTATTGTATCACAGCCGTCCACAATATGAGCTCTAACATGGAAAGTAAGCGTTTCCGGACACATGTCCACATAACATATTTTCTTTGTTTGTGTGTGAGGAATGTTTCCTGAAAGTCTGGCAGTACCTTTTTGTAACACCCTGTATATATGACTTTCATTTTCTACCACCCAGTACGTGCCTCGTAGTTCGAGGCGCAGAGGCACTGTGGTGGTACTTAAGTGGGGGCTAGGTGGTTCCAGCCGTCAGGGGAAATAGATTCTCATGATTCGGCTGCTGGGCAAAAGGTTAGAGAAAGTACTGTTATACAATATCTAATGATCAGATTGTGTGTCTAGCGCTTGCCCTAATTCTCAAATCTGCAGTGCCTGCAGTTAGAGAATATGAGATAATTTCGGTGGTAGTTTGTCCGTCGGATTGGGACATAAATCTCGCAAAAATCCAGCTTTCTATTGATTTAGATCCTTTAAATTAGCTATCTTGATGTCTAAGAGAGATAAACATTCATTAAATGTGAATTTTTCCTATAGTGGAACGAAATTGTTTAAATGATTTGTAATTTGATGAAAAAGCAGTACAGTGTCTTAAATATTGATTAGAAAACTGTAATCAAGGATATTGTGTAAACTAAAATGCTATAAATGTAACTTCAAATGTTTAAAAAATTTTCATTTTGCTAGTTTCGTGTTCCAATGCTTGTACTTATTTTCTAATATCATTTAAAAAAGTTTCTCCATGATTGTAAGTAACATGTTTATATACTAATTGGTTTCCGTCATTTCTATTGTTGGAGCGATTGTCGACTGCTCCAGAAGCATCGGCCAGCGCTTGTGATGTTCTCTCGAAAATTCTGTTCCGCCCATTTAAGCTCCCGAGATCGGAATGGGCCATGTGGCTAGGCTGTGCAAGACGTAACGATACATCATTCGTATTATTAAATGTGTTTTCAATCTTTGTAAGAAATCTGATGCTTTGTTGATATATATTTTCTGAGTGTTTGAAGGGATTAAAAGTCAAGTGGAAAGTTAATCAGCGGTGTTGTCGTTCAACAAACTACCCATCATTTTGAAAAGTATAAGGATATCGGTTACATACTGTGGTGATAACTAAAATCACTTAATGACCTGACTAAATTATATATAAATTTTCTCAAAATAGTAATTAACAGCAATCTTCTACAACGAGATGCAACGAGTTGTTTTCATTGTTCTTGGAAAGAGTAGCCCGAATGAGCCTCTCCATTCTTCAAACTTCACAAACACAAAACAACTGACTACTGTCATCCATACACAAACAACAGCGGGGGAGCGTCCATAAACTACGTAGCTCCAGTTTGGCCTTGTAAAGTTGCCCTGTAAAGTTGCCCTCCCCCCCACGTCACCTGACCTGGTTTTTGCCTCCCCCCCTCTCCTCCCCCCCCCCCCTGAGCTTGGCACGTAGCTTGGTTTCAGAAGACATTTTTTACTGTTTTCTCTTGTCACACTATCGTAAATTACATACGGAGATAAATAAGCGACGAAAATAAATATTCACATGCTTTTGTATATTCTGTACCTTATTTTATTATGAACGTAGCCAAGCGTAGCATTCCAGCCAAATCCCTTCCCTCTACCCCCGAACGAGCCACGTGGTTTATGAACGCTCCCCAGATGGATACACCTAGAAAAGGAAGACTCCGTCCTGCCTCAGATGAAGTAAACTGCCCTGTTAAGCATACTGTGAGAGGATCGAAACTACGGGTTGTGCATAATGCATACATACCACCATAAACATTACAAGCTGCAACTATCTACCAATCTTTAAGTGCAATAAATGGTATAATGTATGTTATCTGCTTGATAAATTATATGGTCGCACACTTCTTCTTTAACTCCGCGAATTTACACAGCTTCGGGTGAACTGGATTTGTAACAAATGCAACTGTCTTCCGTCCACGACAGCCACAGGATAACGTGAGCTGTTATAATGCGTAGGTCAAAATTTCTGAGTAACTTTTATCTGACCAAACAGACTGAGTAAATTTATTCACAGATCACTACAACACGTTGGAACATCACTCTCATTCTACCGCTGTGTATTAAATGTCTTTCCTAAATGCTGTAGACGAGTCTTGGAATGGTTCCCTCTTTTAGCCTGAGAAATGCATGTTTTACGAGTACAAAAAAAGTACGAATGACAATATTGCCTTATTTTAAATAGTTCACAGTTGCTGTCCAATATATGGATTAGATGTAAAAATCATCTTCCACCCACGTAAAAATGTTAGATCGGATTAAAAAGAAAGACAAAAAGTAATGTGAAATAGGGACATTGATTCACGTATACACTGTTCTATGCTTATGAATATAACTAATTTTTACAGTGCAGATCAAAATGAAGTGGAAGGATCGTACTTGTGGATAGCAAAGTGAATAGAAAAATTCATTCCAAACGTAATACCGTGATCGGTGGTACAGGCAGCTTAAGTAACTCTGATGAAATCGTGTAATCGCACTTTGGAGTCACATAGATGCGCATTATAGATGATAGAGAAAGAGTACTGCTGGAAACATGGTGGACATAACATAAATCGCTAGATACAATAGATATACGTAATTCGTATTTTCCTTCATATAAAAAGTCTTTTATTTGACAATAATACACTGCACATATTTGTTAATTCAAATTACAAACCAAAGCTTTTCATATTCATTTCATAATCTACAGATTCTTTCTGGTCCACTAGTCTTGCTATCTGATTTTTACTGCCATTTAATGCGCGTAACTTTTCTTTGTCGCCGAGCCAACGATTCTCTTTTACACTAGCTGGTAACGCCAGTATTAATCTCTGACTCCGCATACGTTGTTTATTGCCATCGACTCAAAGATGGACACGTTGCACAAAAACTACTGAAGCTGAATTGAAACGGATACCAGATATAAGATGTATCCTTATAACTCTCACCAACAGCCGCTGACTGACTAGTCGTCAGCTGACGGCGCTGATGGAAGTATCTCGTGTTATCATTAGTAATTCTAAAAAAGAAGCCTAACGAGGCTGTCAGCTAGGTGCGACGCCCCCAGATGTCAACAGCTGCTGTGACGCACCGCCGGCAGCTGTCTGTCGAGTATTTTTAACGTCGAGAGGTTGGCGAAACGAGGGAGTAAGTGGAACGAGCGGCGCTTTCCGCGTTGCAGGGAAGAGTGGTCACCAGACACCTGTTGACCAACAGACTGCGCCAGACTGGTGACAAAGGGGAAGCTGCTACTCCGCGCGAACTGTTATCATCTAAAAAATTTATGGCGACCCTGTAAGTAACTGTTACTGAATGTAATTAAAGCACTGAGAAAGAACAGAGTGTGTTTGGTGGAAACTTATTGCTTTCAACGTTGGAAATAATGTGCGCTGGAATCCCCAGGATGGTGAAACTATGCAACTAAAACTTTTTCCAGTATGGGTAAAATAAGTTTTTCATGATTATGGATTTACGCTTAGTCGACGTAGAGGTCGTCTGTGGTAAGGAACTGGAGGGAATTCTACCATAACCTTTTTGAAGGAACCATCCCGGGTTTCTCCTGGAGTTATTCCAGGAAACCATGGAAAACTGAAATCTAGATGGTTGGACAAGGATTCTAACTTGCGTCCTTCAGACGAGGCCAAAGCGTTACCACTCACCCACCACACTCGACAATACAGTCACATCCTACCTCAACTGCTCCTAAACAGCCGTCATGCAGAGTGGAAATATCTGGTAATTCGCATAGTATTCATCCGATTAGAATGATGTTTGTAAACAGATCTGACCGAGCACAAACAAGTTTTTTTTCTGTCATTATCTCTCGAGGGGTTTGATGAATTCTCCATCACTTCCTATCTTATGCTAACCTCTTCATCTCAACATACCCCTTGACTTTATATCTTCAGTTATCTACTTCATATATTCTAATCTTTGTCTACCTTCACAGTTCTTTCCTTCGAATGTTCCCTCCACTAACAAATTAACCAATCCTACACGTCTCAAAATGCGTCCTACCATCCATCTCTCTTTGTGTAAGACTCTTCCACAAACTTCTTTCCCGACACATCATTTTCAAAACTCCTTCATTTCGTACTTTATCTGTCCACTTAATTTTCATCATCCTTCTATAGCACCATATTTCAAGTGCTACAATTTTTCTTCCTTCCGGTATTCCTGAAGTCCATGCTTCAGCAGCATGAAGTGCTGTGTTCCGCACAACTCAACAACAAGCAACAATCTCATAATCACCTGCAAATGTTCAGACTGCACGCTCACGACAATATCTCAGTTTCATGACGTGTATTGAAGTTATATGAATTATAAATGTGGTTTAAACGTGTACGAAAATTATTTGCATTATTTGCTGTTGTTAGCATTGTTATGGGTGTAAGATAATATAAAATTAACTTGCAACATTGGCGAAGACTCAGCCTCAAAGAATATTAGGTCATTGATATGTTACAAAATGAAGTATTTTACTTTTACTCCTGATGGATTCAGACCTTGGTTGAAGTTCTAATTTTTGTCCAAACTACCCGTTTAAAGCTGAAGTTCTGTTTTATACAGGGTCGGGTACCCCCAGCACTCCTCTCACATCACTGAATCGTACCTTAGATGCTCTGCTCCACTATTCTTTCCACAAACTGATTGTTGATACTCGTCACGGATTTCTGAACGTAGGGTGATTGTGTTTTGTGATCATTCATTCATCAACGAGGACACGTTGCGTCACAGAATCTTTCTACTCAGAAAAAGTTCTCAGAATCGTTATTCTTGTTTCGAAGATCTGAACAACATAAAACAACTTTCTGTAGCTTCTGTGGTTTTAAATAATATAAAACAATGATCAGCAGCTTCTGCAAGTGGCAAATGTCAGTTCCTTTCCTATAAAAAATAACAAAGTGTATTTGGTTTTGTGGAAATGTGATCCCGCCCCGTTGGCTGCAACACTGTGGTGGTGTCCAGCGCTGACGAGGGGTAAGCTGGTTCGCGTCCTGGCGGTGGCAGGAATTTTTATCATCAGGTCTTGACTAGCAGTGCAGGTATGGTAAATTCCTAATCACCATATTGTGCGCCAGAGTCCTGGGTTAAATACGAAACCTCTCCACAGTGCGTATGGAGTGAGGCCATACGGCACTGGTGATGAGGATTCGTCCGTCGGATAGAGATCCATAGGTGTCTTTCGGGAGAGTAGGCCTGAATGGGCCGGCGTGATATCACTCTCTCTCATCTTTCATTTCTCATCCACAGCACAAAACACAACTCTAGATTGAACACTAATACACTCATCAACACTTACAACACCAGTTACGAACACACTCACATTGGGGAAGGCAACGAGAAATTACCCCCAGTTCATCTTCCCAGATGTCGCCATGGAGGGGTGAACATCCCCCAAAGTAACAGCCTACTGTCGGACGCGAGCAAGGCATTCACAAGAAAAAGAAGGAAGTGTCATCTTGAGAACTTGTCCTGTTCTAAGCAGGACAAACACATCGTTTGAATTGTTTGATTCAGCTCTAATCACATAATGAGAATTTCAGGTGTAAAGCACGCACAAATCAGGTATAGAAACAATAGAGTCTGAGTGTTCTTTTTTATGTTATGGATTGTGCAACATAGCTGTCTCCAATACCAGCATTCAGAGCCCATAGCCGACACGACAGAGCAGAGTTCATTCATTATAATGGTTTAAGCATTGCGGACAAGGGGTGAGAAGGAAATACAGGGTGTTACAAAAAGGTACGGCCAAACTTTCAGGAAACATTCCTCACACACAAACAAAGAAAATATGTTATGTGGACATGTGTCCGGAAACGCTTACTTTCCATGTTAGAGCTCATTTTATTACTTCTCTTCAAATCACATTAAACATGGAATGGAAAACACAGCAACAGAACGTACCAGCGTGACTTCAAACACTTTGTTACAGGAAATGTTCAAAATGTCCTCCGTTAGCGAGGATACATGCATCCACCCTCCGTCGCATGGAATCCCTGATGCGCTGATGCAGCCCTGGAGAATGGCGTATTGTATCACTAAAATGAGCTCTAACATGGAAAGTAAGCGTTTCCGGACACATGTCCACATAACGTATTTTCTTTGTTTGTGTGTGAGGAATGTTTCCTGAAAGTTTGGCCGTATCTTTTTGTAACACCCTGTATATAATTTTCTTTGTGAAGGCCACCAGGATACCACTGAAGACGTGAACATGGATGGCCGGACCGGCAATGTATGGGTTTTTGCCGAATGACAGTGTTGAAAATTACCACCCAGCCACTAGACTGGAATACAAATACAATACCAGCACTAATATGTTCAGAATTATTCTACTATGTTTAATCATATAAGCTGTGATGTTGCCCGCAAAATTGCTAAAAATAAAAGAAATGTCTATAATAAATTTAGACTGTCTCTATTTTCGTAACGTGTCCGAGAGAAATATAACTGCGATACCGCTGACCAGTTAGAAGATACATTGCATTTATCATCACTAATAGTCTCCACATGCGTTAGCGACGGGAGTAAACTATCATCCTACTTGTTACTGTCCTTCTCTAGACGCAGAAAAACTCTCCATTCGTTAACGTCGCTAATATTAATCAAGATATTAGAAAGTGTATCGTGAATGAGAGTGAAGATGGATGTTGTGATTAAATAAACGAGTTTCAGACAAATGTCAGGTAACGTCGAAGTATGATAGGAGCTCAGCTTTTTCGCTTTCCGTTCTCTGAGTTAAAATTTTTTAGTTCTTGACAGAAAGTGACATTAATTGTGGAATATACTGTGCCACGATATGGAAAAAGTCGAGTGATGGCTAAATTACTGAATGTAATATCACAATTCCTTTCGAAATCCTGAAAAAAACCCAGAAATCTTTAAAACCATAAAATCTATGCGGCAAGTATTTCACACAATTATTTTTTCTGTTTACACGTTTGATCCAATCAAAGACAACAATATTTCTCAAAAGGAAAATACAAAACTTGATTCCTGTTTAATTACAAGCAATATTACTGAGAACAAGTGAGCCAGGAACGAATATTTTCAGGAATCCCGCCGGATGTTAAGATTTAGCAACCGCTAAAGCTGTTTGAAGCTTAACGTCTATATATCTGCTGGTCCAGTAATAACTGACCCCTTTCCACTGCCACACATAACTCTACGCTACTTCCACCAGAGCTACGTGTCAGCAGGGCGTCAACAATACTTTCATCAACAATGCTTCCATCAAAGAAGTCAGACTTCAGACCTGATGTTTTTTTTTATATGGCCTTCGGTCTTTTCGTCCATTTAGCCAGCTCCAATTTGTTTACGTTGCAACTGCTGTATCAGAATTTCACTATGATATTGTGGATACTACAGTGAGGACAACACAAGACGAACACAACACTTATTAAAACCACCCATGCCCGAGGCCGGACTCGAACCGGCGGCCCTTGCAATGCGAAGCCAGCGCGCTAGCCACTACACTGCCAGGACCGGCCTGAGCTGATGTTGTAAGTATAAACATTCTGCATACTTAACATCACAAGTTTGCAAGTAAAACTGAGACGTTATTGTCGACATTTGGCGACTATAGCAACAGTGTTTCTGTTCCTTTAATTGCAAATTATCCATTCACTGTGCCTGACAGTACACCGTTCTATTACATCGCTTGTTTTTTTTCCTCTATCCACGAACGATGAGAGGTTGTATTATAGAGAATTGCCAATCCTCAGTAATCAAGCTCCCGGGGACAGTCCTAACTAACTCTGGGATGGTCGATCAGAATCGAAACAGCACACTCTGTTGAGGAAGTCCAAATCTCCCGTTCCACTCTCTTCGTTAGTTCATGACGTGTTGTAAAAGACTAAATGTAGAACTCTGGGATTTGCAGTGCGACTAGGACGTACTTGGAGGAAGCAAATACTTTCGTCTGTGATGGATACCTGCATACCTGTCGAATACATTTTAGAAAAATGTCTTTACTGAATTATGAAGGAGGTATGATGTAAGTGCGATATATTTGCGGAATCTAATTGTAATACACCGAAAGTTTCTTGACCCGGAATGGACAAGTGGCACTGTTTGTCGAAAGAACAAGTCAAACAAAAAAGTTTTCAGCTGAAAAACTAAATAGTTTTCATAAATTGTAGTTTGTATGAAAACGGGCATACTTATATTATTTTAATATTCCCTCATTACGATATGACCGAGTTTGACATTCGGAAGAATGAGGGCTTGAACCCCCTCCGGCTTCCAAGATTTTAGTTTTACATGATTTCCCAAAATCTTTCCAGGCGAATGTCTCGATGCTTGTTTGGCTCATTTCCTTTAGTCATGACCCAGATCTAATGACTTTGATGTTCTTGGATCACTTAGATGATATGTAAACAATTTAAAAATCCAGTAAGTTTTTTTTGTGTTTGTGGAACTGATCCACAAAATTAAAATACTTTAACCGACGGATAGCGATTAAATTATATTTTGAACACGTTTCATTTCTTCTGAGGCCGCGTGAGAAGCCGTTTGATATACTGCTCGACAAAAATATGAAAATATGAGAGGATATAGCATTGGGATAGAAAATCAGCTGGACTGTATAATGAAGGAGCTATGTGGAAAACTTCAAAACTGCTAGACATTACTACACAGATTATTTTGACGGTAGGTAATTTTTTTAAAAAAAATTCTTGACCTAAGTGTAACAATGATCTATTGAAAATCGTATTACAGGATAAAACATTTTTTGGAATGGTGTCAAATACTATTACGTATGCAATATAACAATGAAGTAAAAATTCAGGAAATCCTAAATGCTGTTGCAACATGGTCTTCGTATTAAAATGTATCAAACGAAAGAACAGGGTTAATTACTCGTACAAATTGTTACTCATTATAAAAAACTGACAGGTTGTATGGAAAACTCCGGTAAGATTTTGGTCTAGTGTTCTGGAAGACGTGGATTCAAATCCACGACCTGTCAACCATATTTGGGTTTTTGCTGATTTTCTTAAATCACTCCAGGCGATTGACGGGACGGTTCCTTTTAAAGGCTATGATCGAATTCCATCCCGTTCCTTATCCCCAATCCTCTACGGGCACTAACGACCTCCACGTCGACGAGATGCAAAACTACGAGAAAAAAAGAGAGAAACTCACCAAGTAGTGCTGGATATTATTTAGGCAACAATTCAGGAATAACTAAAGAAACTATCGGAACTAGTTCAAGTTATTTTATACAATAATTAGTTCTAAATTCTCACAGCATGTGGTGGGTGAGTGGTTAACGCTCTGGCTTCGCATTTGGGAGGACGTGGGTTCGAATCCTCGTCCGGGTATCCAGATTTTGGTTCCCATGGTTTCTCCAAATCACTCCAGGCAAATTTCGGGATGCTTCCTTCAAAAGACCACGGCCGAATTCCTTCCCGTTCCTTGTACCCAATCCCATCCCGCCCGTAATGACCTCGAAGTCGACGAGGCGTAAAGCAATAAGACAAAAAAAATCTAAATTCTCAGTTTCACAGATCTGTGTACCCCGTTTACAAAGCCGGTGGAAATTACCGTAACTGACTGTAAAGACCGAATGTTTAGTTGAGGAACGAGATTGTGTTTTAGTTTGCGGCCTCACCCAGTAGCCGGCCGCCTCTCCGACGTCGGCCGCCATGTCAGTCAGCTGAGCGAGGTGGTCGGGGCAGAACTGCGCCGCTCCGCGCGGCCCCCACGGCAGCGCCCTGCGACGCCCACGCACCCTGTCGCGCGCCGCCGCAAACACCACCTTGCTTGCGCAACACCAACACATGTCTCCGCACCCTCCCTGCCAGCACTAAACTCCCTTGCGAAATCAACACTGCCGAATGTCCCGTAAAGCGGTTAGCAGCAGATTGACTGAGTCGCCCGGGCGGCGCGGCGGCGTAGGTCAGGCGGTTGAGCGGGCCCAGTCAGCCTGCTGTCCAACGAGCACCGAGTCATTTCTTCCCCATAAAAGTAAAGAATCGCGTGGCGCTGAACCCGCCACCTCTCTTACAGTGGCTAATGTTGTAATGGGAATATGGAACTCTTTACCTCCGCGAATTCTGCAAGAAAATACAGATGTCGAAGAAACGCCGTAACAATCATTTTTATTTTATCGTTAACAAGCCAAGAGGTGCAGTAAAATGTAGATACTAGCCATATCACAATTTTTGGATGTACAAGTAATATTAAAAACTTAGGTGCACTGCCAGAAGGTTTGGTATATTTTCAGTAAGCAGGCATATTAAGTGGTAGCATAATAACTACTTTTTTTTACTTATGACTTTACGTCTCGTCTACGTCGAGGTCATTAGAGGCTGGAGTGGACTGGGTACAAGGAACGGGAAGGAATTGGGCCATTGCCTTTTGAAGGAAGCATCCCGGTATTCATCTGGAGTGATTTAGGGAAACCATGCAAAATCAAAATCTGGATGCCCGGACCGAGATTCGAACCACCGTCCTCCCTAAAGCGAGGCCAGAGCGTTAACCACTCACCCACCACGCTCGGTGAGAAATACTACATATTCTCTGGCGCCCACAGTTCAGCATGGAACCTGGACCATAAAGTGATTCTTGCATATTTCACATACAGACAGCAATATTCGATGAAGGTAAATGACGGAATACAAACCTGTGTAAATTTAGGCTCATGCCATGATTAGAATCATGAACCTTGAATTCTGACGGTAAGAGCTAACTGGCTGCTAAAACAGCATGTAAAAAGAAGGAAATAATACGATTGACCCTGGGGCCTCCGTACATTTCCAAGATTTTTAATTATTCATTTTATTTTGTTATAGCTTTGCGTCTCGTCGACGTCAAGGTCATTAGAGACACAGGAGTTGTCTGTCTTTACCCTGGAAGCATTTTTTCCCGTGAGGTTCACCCTGTATTGTTTCAATGGATCATATACAGATGCACATTCAAGCAGTGAATGCTCAGGTGCTGCTCGGGAATGGTAAACACAGTTCACTCTCTCACCCAGTAATCCTGTTCAGATATGTTTCATACCGCCCACGTCCGGTGAGGTAATGAATTAACTCTCTGGAAGAATTTAATATTTCACACGCATCCTACGTCTAATGTGCGGAAGAATTTCATATATTCTCTGCCTTGTTTCTGGACTATTCCACTGCTCTTGCCGTTCATTTAAAATGCAGTTTTTAACGTCTTTCTTTCCGGAAAACTTTTGACTAATCTTAAGCATCGTTTCCTCTCTGGAGCCAGTAACAAGCTGACGTTTTATATGAAATTTGATGCTTTTAGCAGGAATCAAGTTTGTAAGATTCCACTTACTAGCGCTGCGTCATTGCGGTTGCTGCTGCCAGCGTTTCGACGCTCAACCTGGGGCCTTCCTCAGTGCTATTTCGGACTGATGTATCTCCTGCTGACGGCTGGTTACACAACCTCGTCGTTCGCCTGCAAAATCCGCCTATTGTGCAGGTGAGTGACGAGGTGGTGAAACCAATCCGAAATAGCCCTGAGGAAGGCCCCAGCTTGGGTGCCGAAACGTTGGCAGTAGCAACATCAATGACGCAGCGGTAAGCCTGTAAAATGAGTGTTATCTTACAGACAGCTCTTATCTTATTTCCGGATCTAAAGAACATATACTGACGGTGACCAGTTGGAGAAGTTAGGAACGCTCCTGTAATTCGCAACAGGACTCCTCGTTGCGTCCTTCTGATATCCCTTGCGGGTTTCCTGATCTCACCCATGTCAGTTGATTGGCTCGCAATAGTTGTTGTAATGGCGCCGTAATATAATTTAATAGTCGGCAGTGGGAAAGCTCCGGTCCTCAGTGCTGATTATCTTGTCCACTGCTGTAGGTGTGCACTGTGGATTGGCATATATATTCAACGCGATCATTAAAATCCACAATAACCCCTAAGCATCCTACCGTTTTGATTCTCTTGATGGAAACTTCTCCAAGCTTTGCAGTAGGTATGCGTCTCAGTATATATTGCGTTTTTGTTGATGCCAGCTGGAACCGAACTTATTTGCACCAGTATTCCATCACTTTAATCACTCCTTTCGTGTTTCTCTCCAAATCTCTTCCACTGTTTTCCCCCACTAGTAGAAAAATATCACGTGCGTAGGCTACGACTCTTTCAAGTTCTTACTGATGCATCAGTTCCTGAGCAATATGTCAAAATTCTGGGCCAGAGACTAAACCTTGTGGATTGCGTATCAGAGCTGTGAAGTATTTTTAGTGCTTTACGCCTTGTCGATGTTGAGGTAATTAGAGGGAGAACAAATTCGGCCACGTCCTTTTGAAGGAACCATCCCTTCATTCACCTGAAGTGATTTCGGAAAAACTTGAAAACACAAATCTGGATGGTCGGACGAGGATTTGAACCCGTGTCCTCCTGAATGCCAGTTCTGAGAGCTACCGCTCACCCGTCAGGCTCAGTAGCTTTGAAATACTACAGCTTTGCCACAACAGTAAGCGTTCAAGCTCTCATACAAAACTCGTGGGCATCTCTTAGTCGGAAAACAAACACGCCCACCATAAATTACCAAACGCGCCGAAGATGAAAATAAAATTGCCAGTGACATATCTTTCATTTGTTAAGTTAACCTTACCCTGAGTTTTATTTATGACATCCTCTGTTGACCTTACTTTGCGTTAGCCTGACTGCTGTTGGTTTATAACTTTCGATAAAGTAAATTCCTTAATCCTTTTTCATAAGTTTGCAGTAGTTTTATAAGTACTTTTAGTGGAGAAATTGGTGTGAATGACTTTGGTAGTAATGACTTAGATGTCTTCCAACAACGAGGTATCATTTCCAGCTGTTTGTTGAGGTAAGGAGATATTTGCTAATTAGGACTTGCACCACTTACGCTCTTATCCCTTCAGCATGCTTACTACTGTACTGTACTTACTTCCTCTTCAGTAAATGGTAAAACTTGATGGTTTCATTTGAAAAAATTGACTAAAACAAGGAAGCACCCTATCAACCTTTTTATTTGCTAAGGTCATTACAGGCGGGATGGGACTGGGGATAAGGAACGGGAAGGAATCCGGCAATGGTCTTATTGAAGGAAGCATCCCAGCATTCGCCTGGAGTGATTTGAGGAAACCACGAGGAAAACCCAAATCTGGAAGCCCGGACGGGGATTCGAACCAGTGTCCTCCCGAATGCGAGGCGAGAACGTTAATGGTTCACCCACCACGCACGGTAAGAAGATGCTTCAGAACATTGGGGAAAGAAAAATGACCTGCTAGTTTGGCGAGAAGATGAAACAGAAGTGCAAGATCAGCTGGATGTGTGGGAGAGAGTAGTTTCTACATATGACATGAACTTCTCTGCAAGAAAAAGTGGTGATAAAAACAAGAAATAACAACGGGACATACAAAGGCATATCACTTGGAGGAGAGCATTTGAATAAAGTGGAATGTTTCAAATATTTGGGGAGCTGGATTGAAAGAAATGGAGAAAACAGGATGGATATAAATGAAAGAATGAGATGTGCAGATAATTTTTTTTAGAGTATTAGAGGCCTGGTATGGAGTAGTGACGTGCCGCAAAAGAGTAAGGAAGCAATCTGTAAAACCTTCTTTGTGCCAGTTTTGACATATGGATCGGAAACATGGGCGAGGAAGGAGAGGGACAAAGGGAGAGTACAAGCTATGGAAATGAATTTCAGAGGAGTAACGGCAAAGAACAGAATAAGTAATGAGAGAACCAGGGAGATGATCAAGGAGAAACCGTTACAACAAAGAATAGAGAAATCTAGGTCACAGTGGTATGGTCGTATCCAGAGAATGGGAGAGGACAAAATACCAATGAAGCTAAAACGCCCAGAGAAACAGATGGGTGGAAGTGGAAGAAAGAGAAGGTAATTGGCTTACAGTTGATGAAGAGAGATAGTGGGTGGAGAGGTTTTTATTCCCAGCAGATCCAGCCAGCGGTTGGAAGCTGCTCAAGCTGAAGAAGATTTCCACCTCTCCTCGGTTTTGGAATCAGTTGTGTATATCAGCGACTCGTTTTCCATTGCTTCTTCAGTTTTACTAATTTCCTCTGTTTCTTTCTCGTATTTAAATTAAAGATCAGCAATTAAAAATCTCTCAATGCGCAACTGGACTATCTTTGTGTCTATAGTTTCTGTTATGAACAACAATAGCAGCCACTGGATTGGCTGGGATCTGCAGGTCATAACACTGCCGCACTACGGCTCCATTAAGTTCTGCTACTTTGTAGTTGTTCATTAGTAGGTTGTATGTATGTAACTCTTAGGCCATTGTTGTTTGCAGTCAATTCAAAATCGGCTGTGTGCTATCACTAGTTGCCTATATAAGTCTTCCAGGTCAAATTATTCTTCTCTACTGTCAAACACTTCTCAAACCAACTGCGTTAGATGATCTGCACACGTAGAATCATTTATACTGTATACAGCTTACGGAATTGGAAATGTTGTGGTCCTCCCTTTTGCTGTGTCCTATTCTAAGTGGTTTAGTGGAATTGTGAGGAATGAAATTTGATCTAGTCTTGTCGGTCGTATTTGATTCATACATTTCAGGAGGGTTGTCTCTTTCCTGACAATGTCTTCTGTCGATTGTTGTTTTGTTGCTTGGTTGTTACCTCCCCTATACCATCGTACTGCGTCCTAGCATCACATTTTAGGTACTCTTTTCAGCCTTTTCTACTGTGTCCTAACGACGTCCCTTCGGCTTCTATTTTGAGGGTTGTGTTTTTTGATGCTAGATGTACAATTCCTGTCTACATTAACTCTTGACTCCCGCTTTTTATTGTAATGTCAACTGTTGTGGTCTTACTGTCTATAATCTATCCCAGTGTTTCTCATTCTTTTTCAATCCGAGAAACAATAAATTAGAAATTATGCTGCGGTCGCTAACTTATAGATGCATTGTTTTTTTTTCGCTCTTACGTGTATAATATGATTAATATCTAGGACGTATTTTATTGTTGTGTTACAACATAATAAATCTAAAAGTATGTTTCGAATTTCTACGGAAACACAGTTATGAATCTGGACGTGCATTATTTAAAGTTAATTACATTTTGACCAGACTCTTAATGTTAAGTAAATAAAATGACTAATAACGTTACTACAGACTGGATGCTACACTATACCGCTGACCTACAAGTACAAAATAAAATAAAACCCCCGAGCCCTTATACCACCGCTATATTACCAACCCTACCAAACCGCGGTTGCTCACACCTACTACGAGATCCTCAGAAGACGGTGATTTACTTAATCCTTACGCGAACCGCGCTCTTTTTGAGGCCCACTGGAAATGAACAGGCTATTGTAGGAAAAACGCTGTCCTATCCTCATTCTGGGAATGTTAGGTTTTTGCCTGATTATTTCGTCGCTTTTAAAAAGTTGGGCACATAACTAGTACTGTAGCAAGAGGTATCTAAATTTTTAATTTTCTGCCTGCAGATCACCCGAACCATCTTCACAGACCTTAGTTTGAGAACCACTGGTCTATCTTATTCATGGTACTTTGAAGCAATACTTGGTTTATGGGACTATCGTCCTCTTATGCAAAATTTACTCTTCTTCTTTGTTTCAAACATTTCTTTTTATCGCATTCATATCTGGTGTGATAGTCTTCACCACAATGGGAACAAATGGAATTTTTGTGGCAATATTTGCTATTATAGCCTAGAGTTTGACATTTTATGCTTTTAGACTTTAGCGGCTAATGACTGAAAGTTCAAATATAATTATCACTGTTAGCAAGAATTATTTTCCTGAGTTGTGGATCAACTTATGCCACATGATGCAGGACGAGTACCTCACGATTTTGGTAGTACACACAGTCTCATCGCATATTTCTTCTTCTTGCATTCCATTCAGAATGTAGTATAATGTTACTAGTAGCAGTCTCTTTCTTGGCATCCCACACTTTAGTTGTTCTTGCAACTTTTTATTTCTATTATCTTTGTTGTTTCCTGATTTGACTCAGTTTTAACAGTTATTAAAATCTCTGAGTTCGCTGAAAATTTGGAATGTGGAACAGATTGAGGTGGCGATTGGTCGCCATTCTGGCGGCCAGACAGCTATAAGAACAAGAAGTTAGAAGTAGACTTCTGGACAGGTGAGCAACGTGGCAATGTTTTGTTGGGCTCTTTCTGTACGATGGTATTAAACTGTCAGACAGTTATATGGTCGGAGCAGTTAGTCTTTCTTTAGTAACGAGTACCATGGTGAGCATTTGAATATTTTTGCATCGTTGCCTTAGGACTAGCTGAAAAAAATGTGGATAGGTATGGGATTGCATCAAACCAATCAACCAATCATCAGAGAAAATTTATGATTGCTACTACAACTTTTATTTGCTTGTCTGCTAACTTTCTAGATATACGACCGAATTTCAAGTTGGCTAATGTGCCAGGAGAGAGTACTGAATACGGAACTTCGTTTGCAATGGTGCATTCGTGAGATGAGTTTCATGTAAAGTGAACTCTGCACTAAAGGAGTATTATACGAGGGGATAAAAAAAAATAATTAAAAGCTATATATTTTCAATTTTTTTTACAAAACAATCTGATCTCCTTCAAAATATTCTCCATCACAACTAATACATTTGTCCCACCGGTGCTTCCACTGTTTGAAACATTTTCTGTATTCATTTTTAGAAATGGCTGACAGCTCCTCCCTCGTTTTTTTTTTTTTTTTTGACTTCTTTAATGTTGTCAAATCGGTGTCCTTTCATGCTCCTTTTCATGCGTGGAAATAAGGAAAACTCGCACGGAACCAGGTCAGGTGAGGAAGGTGCGTGGGGCAGCGGAACCATGCCATTTTTAGCCAAAAGCTGCCTAACAGAGACAGCTGTGTATGCAGGTGCATTGTCGTGGTGGGAGAACCAGTCTCCTGTCTGCCACAAATCGGGTCTTTTAGACGAACACTGCTGCATAATCTTCTTAAAACTTCCAAATAAAAGGTTTGATTGACGGTTTGATGTGGGGGAAAAAACTATGAATGAACTGCGCCCTTGGCATCAAAAAAGCAAATGAGCTTTGTTTTGATGTTCGATTTGACATTTTTTTGGTCGGAGTGACAATGACGTCTTCCATTGGCTTGACTGTTGCTTTGTTTCTGGGTCGAAACAATACCACCATGATACATCACCAGATTTTGACAGAAAATCTGGATCAATTTCAAGCTGTTGTTTCAAAGCACGGCACGTTTCAACTCGACGTTCTTTTCTATTGTCAATCAGAGCCAGAGGAACAAACTCGGCAGCAACCCTTTTCCTTCCCAAATTTTCCGTTAAAATTCTCTGAACCAAGCTCCAAGATAACCCACCAATCTATGACAGTTAATCAGTTGTCTGTCGACGGTCTTAGAGCACAAGCTTTCGGATTTTTTCAATTTTTTCGTCGATTTGGGTAGTTGATGGACGTCCAGAACGAGGTTTGTCGTCAATCGACATGTCGTCATTTTTTAATCGAGCGAACAACTCGTACATTTGAGTTTTTCCCATGGCGTCAACTTTGTAAGCTTTTTTAACATTTCACCGAGCTTGGTGGTGGTGTAACGGTTGGCGTTCTCGCTTCGCATTCGGGAGGACGTCTGTTCGAATCCCTGTCCGGGCATCCAAATTTGGGTTTTCCATAGTTTCCCAAATCACTCCAGGCAAATGCCGGGATGCTTCCTTCAAAAGGCCATGGTCGAATTCCTTCCATTCCTTGCCACCCATCCTTTCCTGTCTCTAAAGACCTCGCTGTTAGGTGAGGTTAAGCAGTTAAAAAAAAAAGTTTTCAACATTAAAACAGTTTCAGCAGCATTTTCACCGAGTAGAAAACAAAATTTTACAGCTGCACGTTGTTCAGTTAAACTTGCCATCATCAAAAACGAAAGGATAACAAAATAGCGCTAGCAAAAACAATCACTGCAGATTAACAGAGCAAGCCAGGTCGACAACACAGGAGGCACTGAACTGTCATCCAGCTGCGCTATAAACGCCTAGCGTCAGAAACGCGTACTACACAAGCTCCGCACACGGCAATGCTATTCCGGTCATTTTTGGGTACCCCCTCGTATATATATCATGTACTAGTTGACTATAAATATAAATAAAGAATTAAGGGTAAAAGCAGTTAAGAGTTTAAGGGGCCTCGAACAGCTGGCATTTAGCGCTGGCAGTGGCAACTGTAAACCGCGATCCGAGAAGTCGCCGTGTTGGCGCAGTATTTCTTTATGAACGGGACGTGTGGATTGTGGTATGCTGAAGAGGTACTTAAGTAAGTCACAGGATCCGTTCCAACTGGCAGCTATCCCTGGAATGTCCGGTCTCATATCAACAGTCAAGGCGGCAACAATTTTCCTCTCAACCCAATTTAAAACACGAATTTGTTACTCAAGTGTTCAAAATTTAAAAAAAAAAACTTTTATTTTGTGAAGAGAATCCCATTTGTTCCTAAGGGAACGAATCCATTCGCTTGTTTTACTGGCTGATACCAGCGAGATTAGTTGAGGATTCCAGTTTTCATCAATGTGGGAAGACAATATATTCGACTGTCGTTGACGTGTGCAGCTATCTGCATTGAAGTTACGGTAGGAAACCAGCACTGAGCGTGGTGAGTGTGGGCGGTAACGCTCTGGCCTCGCACCCCCGTCCAGCCATCCTGACTTAGGTTTTTCCATGGTTTCTGTAAATCGTCCATGTGATTCCTATAAAAGCTGAGGTGTACCGTTTCTTGTCAAATGAAACTTTATACCTTTCAAGAATTCGTTTATCATTAACCTGGGATGTTTAATTGGGCGCCAGTCAAAACATTTCACAAAATTAATTTTATCAAAAATTATTGCCATAAAAAGATTCTTTTGCCTTCCAATTACCACTGAATAGCATCACAATTAATTTATTTTATATTGTCTGATTTGCAACTACCATCCTTGTGACATTAATCATTAAAACATGAATACATTAAAATTAAATTAATATATAGAAGGCATACATTATTAACTTAAAACATAACGTTCAAAAATTGATCCAAAGTGATTGTGGCTTTAAACAGTCTTTGAGTCCTCTATATCTCACGGCCGTTACTGGGTGACAGACTTTAAAACTGTGAGACGTTGATGCAATTCAATACAGTTCATTCGTTACCGTGACGAGGTGTGGTGGCGGCGTGACCGTCGGCTGTTAGGCTGTTGCGACGTGGCATCGGGCAGCAGTCACATCAAGCGGCTGTATGCAGCAGCGGCAGCAGAGCCATTATCCTCTCCAGCCATATTGGAGCAGAGTATTTTGGAGTGTGTTGCCTTTCGGCATTTACTCCGCAACATTATTAGACGGGTTGTGTCTTTGGTGTCGGTCTGTCGTTTTGGTTGGCAGAAGATGGAATCTTCTTATGGCGGAGACCGGTGGTCTTCGCGCAGGTGGGTAGGCCTTAGTTGAGAGTCGTCGCTCTTCCGGGAGTCGCTAGCGATGAGTTGCGTTAGCAGCTCGATGAGTGTCGCAAGTTTCGACCCCAGCTCGCCGTTTGCTGCGGCATGCTTGCAGCAGCTAGGGGTCTGTGGTCTATTTGAAGTTCTATGTGGCACCCTCTTGGCAGGGCTCGGAACATGACGAGGCTGGTCGGGGTATCTTGCCCTGGTTTCGCAGTTAGACGTTGCAGCTTTCTTGTTGGTCTGACGACGTACTTTGCAAGTTTGTGTGTTCCTCTGGGCAGAGGGCTTCGTAGGGTGTCTTGTCGATCTTTCCCACTGCAGGCGCTTCCGTTCAGGACAGGAGTGGTGGCAGGCGGCGTGGTTGCCCCCGCAGTTGCAACAGGTGGGGTTCTCCTTTGGCCGCCGGTTGATGATCTTCCCCACAACGCACGCACCTGAGCTTGCTGGTACAGGGCTTTGCGTAGTGCTCAAAGCCTTGGCATTTGTAACACTGAAGGATGTCAGTCTTGCGTGCAGGTCTGCTGCACTGAGTACTGACTGATCTAGTTGTAGGAGGCGGTGATGCTGTCTGCGCGGTTGGTTCAGATGTCTTGGTCTGCACTTCTGGCGGAGGTTTGTTCCTGCCCCCCACCTCGTTGATTAGGGTGTCATAGTCGGCCGGGCAGCGGGCCATGACTTTATCCCGTCTTTAGTCATCTATGCGAACAGCGGCTGGTTGTGAGCCGCTGTAGCGAGTCGAGATACTGATGTACGGCGGAGTCACTTTGATGTTCAGTAGTGGCCCCTCTTCTATAGCGGAGTCTTTAGTCTCCATGTCTTCCCACTCGTCCTCGGCCGCGGCGTCGCAGACCACGCAGGCCGGGGGTGGCGGGTTGCAGGGGGGCATGGGTCTGCCGCTGGTAGTTCGCCCTGGTCAGGCTGGCGAGTAGCTTCCTTGCGCTCCATGCTCTTGACGCAGGGGGATGGCGTGATTGGCTGGCCGATTGCCGCCTGGCTTGCTGCTCGCTTCTTCTTGATGTTTCCTCCCATCTCAACGAGCTTGCGGAGACGGCTCTATACTAGGACCGGCAACTGGTATATGATGGCGAGCTACGACTGTTCTCTCTGGCTGCTGGCAGCCGACTGTGTGCGGCTGTATGCTCTTACGTCACTTGCTATGCATCCTTTTCTCCACGTCGTGGAGCGCGGGGCACTATGGTTTGTGCGCTTCCGACACTTCCACTCACTCCTGTTCGCCTCGGCTTCCCGCACTCAAGTGTCTCCGTCCACACACTCTCCCCTCTATTGTCCTACCCCCCGTTATCTCTCTGGAATGCGGGAGGGTGGCCAACTACCGCCCTGTCCAGGTACAGTCCAGACCACAACAAGCTGATTCTAAACTCTCACTACCTCGTCCGCAAATACATTCATCTTTAAAATACCAGACATACTGTCTCTGTCACTGTGTTACATTACAAAGCCATGGTTTAATTCCTTCCCGTTCCTTGTCACCCCCTCCCAAAAATCCTCTCCTGGCTGTAACGATCACGACACGTCACAAAATCCAAAGAAAAAGAATTGTTTTCAGTAGCTTTTAGGACGTGTTTGCGCCAATACAAATGAAATTACATTCAACATAGTTTTAACTAAAATTACGTATACTTAGGTGTCGTTCTAAGTAATGATTTTCAGTTGGACGTAATACGTCCAGACTCTATCGCTTTGCTGTAATCTGCAGCAGGTGGTAGAAAGCTTTATCTACTCGTATAGTAGTGACCTTGTCGATTCATAGAACTAGCATGTGTGACAATCAAAGAGCTAAAATCACTAGGAAGACCTTATTTAATCTCGTCCCTGATGGATGTAAAACGTTGTTCTATAGTTTTCCGTGCCAAGCGTAATCTCAATTAGATTAGAACGAAGACTAAATTTACATTTCCTCACACTATTAGCCAATCATTTTTTGCAAGTTAACCCTTTTTGGCTCCATTACATTTTCTTGTGGAGTGTTTTCCTTGGGTGTTAACTAGTTTTAGCTCTTAAACACATAGGCAAACAACGTAACACTGGTAGCCCTACATGCTCTAAGAGAATTTCATTTACAAGCATTTTTGAATAACAATTCAGTTTACAGAGGAATGAGAACAAAACGGCTTTAGGGTTGTACGATGCTGTGTTGATGGCATCTTTATGCTAAAAATACCAATCGAGAAACGGATACGAAGTGGGCGGCCTTTAAATCTGGTCTCTGTTAATTTACATTTGGCTTATGATAGAGTGCCAATACATAAGTTTCAGTCTAGTATGAGAAAAAGTGGTATGAGTGAAGCCTACATAGATGTGATTAAAAGCTTTACATTAAATATCGAAATGCGGTTAAAATAAATGGGAAAATCTGCCATGAGTTCGATGTGAGAAAAGGTCTAAGACAAGGATGCTCTCTGGTACAAATTATGTTTAGAATATATATAAATGAAGTTCTTAGAAAGTGGAGAAAAAATGTAATGGCACGATGATGAGAATCTATATTACCCTGCTCTTTGCCGATCATGAGGTCATAGTGGCGGGCAATCACGATGTTTCAATCTACATGTTGAGAAAAACTTAAAGAGGAATTCGAAAAGTTTGGGCTTACTATAAACACGGGAAAGACTGAGTGTATGGCAGTGGGTGTAAACCCAACCACTGGAACGTCTACAGTTAACACTGCTCCTGTTTCGGATACCTAGGCGTTACAGTTTCTTCTAATGGTAAAAGTATCGACGATGTGCTCAGTCTAATGTTTACTGCTGATTGAATGGTTGGTGTTTAATTCGTTTCGGGATTTACGAGCACGTTGGGGCTGAGACCCACACACTGCAGGTCGTGTGTGGCAGGCGATTGTGTGCCTGACTGCGACCTGTCGGAGGCCCGGATTGTGCGAGGTTTGGCTGGCTATTAATACCTCTCGCTCACAGATAACGAGCGCTTCTTCTCCGGTGCAGGTCAACCACGTATCCTCCTCACAGCTTTCACCCACCTACTGACGGCTTCAGAGTAGGCCGACGACAGGCCATTTTCGTCACAACACCACTTCTGCATGAATAGCGAATAGGCGTACTCGTTGTGTAATATTCAATGCGCTATTGAATGACAATGTAATGGGACTCATATATATATATGAGTTTTTTTTTACGGCTGTCGTCGTTTCCCACTTCTCGATTTCCATTGCACTGTCTCCCACGAGTCGTTTACCTGAAGTCCTCTGTGTAACATGGCTTCCAGCTTCTTGGTGGTCCCCCTCGTTTATTTCTTTCAGTTGGTTTCCATTTCCAAACTTTTTTTGGCCATCTGGTATCTTTCATTCACTTAAGGTGACCGTACCATATGTGACGTTTCCCTTTCAAAGTGCCTATAAGGGTGGTTACTGCATTCCTTTTCCGCACTGATTTTGTCATTTCTAGCATGTTCTAATTTTGATGTACGACTACTACGCTTCCAGAAGTGCATTTAATGGCTAACAATGCATCTTTATCTCATTTTGCTATCTTCCACGTCTCTGAACCATACATACAGACACTTTCCGTTATACTACCATATATAGTATTTTTACTATTTTTTTTTTAACTTTGTAGCTCCATGTTAGTCAGTCAAGCTCCCTTCTCCTCTGTCATGTCTATTTATGAGCTCAACTCTAACGATGAGATCAAATAACCGTAGCCACACCGTGCTTCTCTGCGCTCATAAATCACGAAATGATGTAAACAGTCCACAGTGTATCTTGCTTCACTGCAGAGGTTTCTTGATATCAGAAGAAATAATGAACTCTTTCCTCTTCAAGGCTCTAATTTCAAATAAAATACCTTACTCAAGTGAGAGAGTTTCGTACACAAATTGTGCATCAAACTGAATTCAGTAAAAAAATTTGAAGCAACATGTTCTATTTAAACAGAGTTCATTGTAAGTTGTCTTTTAAATGGTATGTATAAGTCTATTTCTTCTAGCTGCATCGAAGTCATTAGGAGCGCGAAAGGACAGGGGGCAAGTAACGGGAAGGAATTCGGCCATGGTATTTTTAAGGAAACATCCCGGCATTCGTCTGGAGTGATCTGGGGAAACAATGGAAAATCCAAATCTGGATGCCCGGACAGGAATTCAAACCCGCGTCATCCTGAATACGAGGCCAGAGCATTAAGACGTTCAGTTATATATAAATCAAACATAAGAAACATTTCAATTAAAAAACTTTATTGTGAGTCTAGCAAAAGTTTTGAATTTTTTTGATCTAAAAATGCTTTTGCGACATATTTATAAACTCCTTTTACTTACAGGTTTTTTTTTTTTTTTTTTTTTTTTTTTTTAATCAAAGGAAATTATTGGCTTACCTATCAAATACGTCAAAACCAATGGTTTAATTGTTTTGCAAAAACAAACTCTAAAAAAGATCACTGTAGTAAACATCACCAGGCTGCATATCAATGTAAAGTTTGAAACAATTTTCAGATCAATATTTTCTCAAATAAAGGGAAGAATGGTATTTTTTACAGTTTTTCGGAAAAAGCTTCTTTTAATAGTGTAATCAAAAGGAAAATCCAAACATTTTGTTAGTCGGTGGATTACCAACTTCATTTTAATTCGTATGAAATTTTTCCTTCGGCTCGTCAGTAAACCAACTATAATTATTTCACCCTCTCCTCCATTTTCTGAAACATTAATTGTCACAATCGTCAAAAAGTGAGTAAGAGCTAGTGGATAAATACAAATTTCTAAGTTTAAGAGTTACGAATTTTTAATTCGTCTTCGGTGATTTAGAGAAACCATGGAAAAGACAAATGAGGGTGGCTGGATGTTGATTCGAAACCGCGTCCTCCGAATTTATAACGGTGTGATTGACTTACAGGTGGAAATATGGAAAAATGAGGGAATCCATAGCGGATCATTCCGTTTTTCATTTAAACGGTAAGAAACCGTACAAACAATCGTCTTGTACCGACGCCCAGAAAATACTTCTCGTATTTGTAGATAGACCACTTTCTACAGTTATTTTTCCGATGAAAGCCAACCTCGTTATGAGATTTTTTAGTTATACCGTTACGATTCGTCCAAATCGAAGTCATTATAGAAGGGAGATTATTCGGAACAGGAGACTGGAATAATTTGGGCCATGGCCTTTTGAAGGAACCATCTCAGCATTTGCCGGGAGTGATTTCAGAAAACCATAGAAAGTCGAAATTTGGACAACTGGACCGAGGAACGAACTCACGTCCTTCCGAGAGTTAACCGCGCACCCACGAAACTCTGTTCACCGATAGACGTGGTTACTCAGCGCAGAATTAGCTGTTTCGAAAGAAATTTCCATAGTTCTATACTTGGCTTTACAAGGTCACTGGAATACTGATGAGGAAGGGATGATCGGTGCGACGGAATGAATAATAATTAATAAGGTGATAACTTAGAAAGAACGGAGAAAAATGAAACTACTAGAGAACTGTAAACTTCAATATTAAGAATTATTTAAGAGTAATATTTTGGTATATGGAGATATAGGAGTAAGGTAATATAATGAGTTCAAGTGTTAGTAAAGACATATTTTGAAGAGAAGCTTATTCGGCAGCTATTATGGGTTTTGGCGGTCAGTTCGCTGTGACGTCAATTGCCAGGTATGTAGGCGTCTTGACACATGTGCGGCCAACCAACCTTAGAAAATGAAAACTGGTCCTTTTTAGGGTACAGCTAGGTTTACCTCTCTGGTTTTTGTGTAGCAGGGTCCAAAGCCAAAGGTGTTCTGCCAAGCCCCCTTTGGTTTGTTTGTCGAGGATGGTACCTCTGTCTAGACCTGAACTTAAGTGAAACCCTATCACTGGCTCGCCTGAAGAATACCGTTAGGCGTGTGTGATAAAAGGTATAACACACGTGTAATCAAACTCAGTATGCTGTACCATCTCAGTGCAGTTTCATCTCATTGTTAGCTCAGTTGATCAGTGGCGAAGCCGCGCCATGACGACCAACCTGCCATGCGGCCAACAAGTTAAGAAATACTCTCTCTATCTCCTATTGTTTAAGCTCTCTGTAACATCAATATTTGTGTTTTGTTGAAAAGATGTTAAATGTTTATGAACTAATCAGATAGTAAATCATATTCAGAGGAAACGTGTAGTAAGCTATTGAAGTTTTCATTGGTAAAGTGTTATGTTATGAGTTGAAGATTAAATAATGTGATTCTAATAATTAAATTTGATTGTAGTTCTCTCCAGTTTACCCCGTAGAGCAAAGGTACTCAACTCCAGGCCCGCGGACGAATTTTAAATGGGCCGCGTGAGCAAGTTTGAAAATTTCCGTCTCGTTGAAAAACTATCCCGGAGACCAAGTGAAGCGCGCGGCCACGCGATTGGTTCTCCTGCCCACAAACACCAGCAGCGTCACTGTCCCTTTGTGCTTCGAGAACCAGTTAGTTCTCAAGCGAGCGAGAGTGCGGGTGTATTTGCAGTATTATTTAATCATCCTCCTTGAAAGTTACCTTAAAGCGTTTAGGGTGATTTTAAATACTGTGCTGCACCAAACATTGGACAAACGGTATCTAGTCAGCTCTTGTTGAAACAATAAAAAGTGTTTACTTGGGCGTTCACAGATATGTTATTCATTATTAGCTAATTTAAGCTTTCCTTGCTTACAAGTTTTCACATTAGGTATTCAGGAAATAAAGTAAAAACAGTGCTGTTTGTTACAGTATGGGTTACAGTGAACCAAGTATGTCGAAATCAACGGAGTCCTATCATGTTTTTCACGATGAATGGGAAAAGAAGTATTGATTCATTGAAAACAAGGCGCAGAAACCCCCGTGTTTACTTTGCTTCACTACAGTGGCTGTTATAAAAAAATTATAATTTGGAAAGGCATTACAAGCAAAATCATGATAATTTTGGAATAGAGTATCTTGTTGGTAGTGCCATCAGAGAAGATTATTTAAAGAAGAAGAAACGGGAACTTTTCAACCAACAGAATATTTTCGTCAAAAGGCACGACGAGCTTGAATCATGATCAAAACATCTTACGAGATTTTTTCGCTTTTAGCGAAAAAGAATTAACCTTTTTCTGATGGAGAAATTGTTAAAGAGGCTTTGAAAATCTTTGCACAAAATTGTAATGATCAAAACTTCAAAGCTAAAGCTGACAGTTTTCACTTTCACGGCACACTATTACGAGACGAGCGGAAGAGATGCCAGTTGAAATCAGTAGTCAGATCAAAGAGATAGTAACAAAGTGCAAATACTTTTCGTTGGCGTTAGATGAAATTTGCGATTTAACGAATAAATGTCAGTTGCCTATTTTTGTGTGGTGTATTGATGAACATTGGAATATATTTAAAGATTTATTAGTCTGGCAACTGGAAACTACAATCGAAGGTAAAAACATTTTTATGAAAATTAAATCTGTTTGTAATTAATTTAGCCAAAGAAAAATTGATCTATTCCCCATACTCATAGATATAAAAGGAAAACTAAATATCGTCACTATCAATCGTCCTAAAACCGAATTTAAAATTCGCCGCTTATTGTAGTTGTTTCAGAGCAGATTTCAGTATTTTGAAAATAAAAAAACAAAATATTTATATATTTTTGTGTGAATCCTTTTATAATCAGTTTGACTGAAATAATCAGTTATCCTGCCAATATTCAGTTGGAACTCACTGAATTGCAAAATCACTCGGCGCGGAAAACGTTTTTGCAGAAAGAGTATCTTCAAAGTTACAAAATTCTTCAGAAGATTTTGCAGATTTTTTTAAACTAGTTAGGAAACAGATTTTCCTGCAATAACTGACATGGCCTTTCAGTTATTAAGTATTTTCGGATCAACATATGTTTGTGAAAAGGTTTTTTCTTCAGATCTTAACTATGTAAAAAATGAATACCGCACATCTCTAACCGAGCAACATAATTCTGACTTGTTGTTACTGTCAACATCTGATCTGACGCCTGAAATAGGAATTTTTTTTAAAAACAGATACAATGGCAGAAATCACATTGATTGTAGCAATTACCTTATTTTTTTTTTTTTTTTTTTTAGATTTTGATTTATTTTACATAGAATTTTGTTTCTTTATTTGGCAGAAGATGCTATTTATTGTATTATTTAAATAAACGACAGTTAAAATTCAGAATATTGTATTTTTTTGTTGCACAAGACTTTTAAACTCATTGTTTATTAAAAGAAACAAAAATGGGAACTGTGGCCCGTCAGAGGTTTTTGGATCGTCCATTTGGCCAGACTGTTAAAAAGGTTGAGCAGCCTTGCTCTAGAGGGAGCAGTCTTTGTTAGTAAGAAGTCCGATAAGAGTAACAAAGACAACAAGGAATAAACTGGAGGTACCAGAAGAAGATTATGAAAAGTCCAAGCAAGTAAGTAGACGGGGACAGCATCGGTTTGCAGGGTGAACAGTCTGGGGCAAAGCAAAACCTGTCTGCAGTACATCTGGCACTGGTTATCGTGATTGGTCTTTTGGAAGAGTAAGTCTGAATGGGTTCAGTAAGAACTCCCCTCTCCATCTCTTGTGTACCATACGAACTGTAAACTTCATTTGGCGCACAGTGTACACACTTGAAGTACAAGCATTCACCAAATATACTGACGATAAGCAACTGAGGGAGAGTAAAGCCCTCTTCGGTGTCCCCGACGACTGGAGACCAGGCATGGCACGGAACCTCAACTGACCTACCTGATCTGAGAACTATTTCGTGAAAACTGGAGCTATAGTCACTTGCTTACATGAGGTAATAAATATATCTACAAGAGCAAAACATTCAGCGTATCGACAGTTCATATATACTGTACTGAATTTTGCTGGAATTTTTATTTCTACGAGATATGGGCTTTTACATGGGCAGTCACTACGGCACATCATACGTAACTATGAAAATATTTGATAGTTAATTCTATGTGAGAAATTGTTGGACAATGGGTCTGTAAGTCAACATCAATAGCATCTAACTCTTTCCAGGAGATATAAAATTAAACACATTAATGTTGGTCGTTGCACTGACCTGACGAACTCGTGGAACTGGGGGTGCAAATTCACAGGTGGCACAAGAATCGCGTTTAAAGCGTATGGACAGACAGATGGATGAGAGTGTTGTCAATAGGGCTCAGGAATGTCTTGTAAACGATACTTCTTTATATATAAAGATGAATGTATGTTTGTTTGTTTGTTTGTTTGTTCTTCATACAAATCCACAGTTTTCATCCGATCTCGATGAAACTTTGCACACTTATCCTTTGAAACAAGGAAAAAAATACTGTCTACATTTGGTTGAAAAATTATCTGTATAAATAACACATGTTGTCTCATAACTTCGAAATACGGCGATAGACAGACACGTTGCATGTGGACGTCAACGTACCGGGTTTCCGTAAAGTGGACTGCCAGCTCGTGGGTTAAAGCGCTTGCTTACGAACGTCGTGGTTTCCGGTTCAAATCTCCGTGGAGGCTAAGATTTTAAAAAATTGTTTTTCATCGTAAGAGTCAGGCCTGAGCCGTAGGTTATTCGGATTGAATGTTAAACTGTAGATAATAGAAAGTTAGGGGTGCAATGCGAGGCAAATTGTAGGTAGTCTTGCAGTGTTGTAGGTGTACACTTTTTTATGTTATAATAATCCCTCAGGTGTTATTCGCATTCAGTGTGTGAGTGTGACCCAGAGTAATATTATTATAAATACGGAAGTAAGTCTCTGTCTTTTTGTTACGTTTTGACGACTAAATGGCTATATCGTTGTGATGGAATTTTATAAGGAAACCTGTATGAACGGCACAAGATATTTTTTCCAGTATGATTAACAGTTGTAGTCACGAAATTTTGAGACCTTATCGAATGGTGACAGAAATATGTTGGAAATTGATTCTCTTCAAGAGACAGGTTCGACGGTACAATGATATAGTGATAGCTTTCCTGTCATATTATTCCGACTCGATATTGTTTGGGACCAATCATTCGTTACCAACAACATTCTATATTTAATTCTCGCAAAAAAAATTCTTAATCCACGCGTACGAAGTCGCGGGTACGAGCTAGTATTTTATAATAGCAGCCGAACATGATTCAACAGACTTTGAACAAAAGCCGAATGGCATCTGGATCTCGACGCATGGAGCTTAGTGATTGCGAAACTCAGTATGGTATTCTACGTTCCACACGGTTAAGTGAATAGCGGAAGTACCTCTTGAACCGTATTAAAAGATACAAGGGAAAGACCTGCCTCGTCTGCTGTATGATGGAGCCCTACGAAAGATACTCAGAAGTGCCCTCATCAACAGACGAAAGGCCCTTTGAGAACAATTTAAGCACCGAGGTACGGCTTTTCGTGCCCTTGTTTATACTATGCTATCTCCGTCTAGAACAATACAGTACAATACCAAGAATGGTTCGTTTGACATAAATCATAAAACCCGCCCATGGGCGTGTCCAGCGAAAGGCTGCTCTCCCCCCCCCCCCACCCTCTCCTAGAAGAAAAATCAAGTTGCCTCCAGTTCGGAGTGAAGAACTGGCTCAGGAGCACTTTGGAAGAGGAAAGATTGAATGGATTATGCCTGATGAGTGTGCTTCGAAATTTCGTGAAAGAACACCGTGAAATATTGACAAACAAAGTTATTGAAAATTTTCTGAGAATCAGAGACGATTAATGTTTACATAAAAAACTGCGAATGAGTTACGATCTTAATTAACTACGTAGTAGGTCCTTAGATTAAGTAGATTAAGTTGGATTGCTATGTTAATCAATAATAAAAATAGTTTCCTGAATAGGTTTGAGTTTCAATTGTAAGAAATCGTCAGTCTCCCACCCCACTTCCTCGAAACCAATATGAGTTGCCCCCCCCCCCTCCTACTTGATATCGTGCTCCCCCCCAATTTCTGATCCTGGATACGCCCTTGAACACGCCACTAGTTGTCTAGAAGCAACTACCGACAAACTGAGCTATTCTGACAAGTCTGAATGACTTTTTAAGCAGTGTTAGAATAATTCTAAGGTCTTTCCAAGGCGACGCACCGAAACTCCTGGAACGATGTTGCTGTAAGTGCCGGGACAGCTCGCCAAGAAAAACAACTACGGCAGAGAAGCGCCTCAAACTCTGCAAGCAGCGCGGAACACCAAGGCCACTCAGCCAGAATTACAGGGAAACATTAAACATTCTTGCGAATTAGACTGAAAGACAGGTTGCTTTTATAGCTTCATGTCTCTTTAACTGTCCTTTTTTGAAAACGTAACAACATGGAATACAATGCACTTTGCAAAAAGACTATATTCAAATGCAATAGACTTCTCTCAACAGTAGAAAAACTCTGCTGGATGTCTTGTAATCTGAATAACCATAAACTAGAATACAAAACGTGTCACATTTTTTTTTTTTTTTTTTTTAAATGAGGAAAATTGTTTTAAATCTGCTCAGCAATGGAATGGGGATGAATTCAGCCATGGCTTTTTATAGGAACTATACCGACATTCTCCTGGAGTGAATTTGGGAAGCCATGGATAACTGGATTCTGGATGGTTGGATAGGACTTCGATCCCGGATGCTCCAGAATTTGAGGGAAGAACGTTACCATTCCCCCACCACGTGACCCAAATAAGAAAAATAAGCTCCATTCGCCCACTACGAGTGAAGACTATACTGCGATACATCATAGCGCGAACATAGGGGATAACGCGTTGTGAGGTTCATCCATTAAAACTCATAAGTTTTTTACGGCCGTATGAAACAGACCTTGTGATTTCCATACCATACGTACCTAAATGCTTCACAAACAATGGTTTTATTTTATTTTTTTAATTTAATTTTATTTAATTGCAATGGAGCACAGGCTTCGATGGCAATTTCCCTACACACCCATCTTCATCCTATCCTGCACCCACCTACATTTACCCTCTACAAATTTCAACTTTAAATTGTTTTAATGTTTTCTGTAAGTTATTCATCAATCCTCTTGGCAACTCATTCCAATCCCTGACACCCTTACCTAGAAAAGAAAATCTTCCCACACCCTTGTGCCTGAAATCGAGTGCCAGCTTGTGTTCATGGTCATCTTTTCCCTTGTATAAACTACTTTTCATACCTACTCCAATATCTTTCCATGCCTCATCGCCAGTATACGCCCTGTTCACTCCCATGACCCTCCTCATCCTCCTCCTGTCTTGCAATGAATCCCATTTCAGCTCCTTTAACATATCTTTCACTGATTGCATTCTGCGATAATTTCCAGAAACAAATCTAGCAGAACTTCTTTGCACCTTCTCCAACTCCTTTATTTGATACTCAAAATGTGGGTCCCATACCACACTACCACATTCGAGCAATGGTCTGACCAAAGTTTTATAACCCAATTCCTTTAATTCTCTCGTGCATCCCCTCATCACTCTCTCCAACAAGTGCAGAATTTTGAAACCATTTCCTACCACCTGTCCAATGTGTCCTGCCCACTTAAGCTTGTTATCAAATGTATTGCCAAGATATTTACATTTCAAGTCTTCAGCAAGCAATTCTTTCCCCACCTTATATTCACAATTAACCTTTTGTTTTTTATTTGTGTATCTAATTAGCTGACTCTTCTTTGCATTTATTTTCATCCCATGTTTACCAACCCAACTAGATATCCTGTCCAGATCACCCTGCAACTGTTTACAGTCATCTATCGTTTTGATCCTTTTATACAGCATTATATCATTTGCAAACAATCTAATTTCAGTTAGTAAACAATCAACACAATTATTAATTAGAATAATGAATAGCAATGGTCCCAATACGCTACCCTTCGGCACTCCCATTTTTGCTTCCACTTCTTTTGATACCTCATTTCCTACACTAACTTTCTGTTTTCTACCTTTTAAAAATTCTTCTACGCAGCAAATCACTTTCTCATCCACTCCAATGGTTTTTACCTTATTTACTACCATTTTATGGCTTACTCTGTCAAACGCCTTTAACAGATCTAGTGCTATACTATCAATTTGGCCTCCCTTGTTCATTTCATCTGAAATATCTTGCATATATCCCACCAACTGAGATTTGCATGAATATCTTTGCCTGAACCCATGTTGCCTGCTTGAAAACCACTTATGTTCCTCACATATATTTCTTATGTGGTTGCATATTATTTTTCCCGTAAGCACATTTGCTTATAACAGTTTGTAATATATTCAATTGTTCAATTGCCGGAGAAGAATTTCCAGTGTATTACTTTCCAGTTACAAACAATTTTTCATTTATAATTGTTCAAACTTTCATTCCAATGTAGTTCTCTACAATGAATTTGAACACTTCTAAAATGCCATTATTATTATTATTTTAAGCAGTGTGCTCGATCAACGGTACATTCGCGAAAACGGCAGTGGGCATTAAGCTAAAACTGTATGAGGATCGTACTTTCTGCAAAAATACTTTTAAACCACATTATGTTTCGACGTAGTAGATGGCACATATCAAATTGTTAAAAATAATAATTCTCTTCTTACCGTCGCGTTGTGGCTACCATGTTCAGATATTGTAGGCGACAGCTATGAGGGTGAGAGGTGTTTATTTCTGTTTTCTTACCTGGAACAAAGTAAAACAGTAACGAATCAGTTGAGCAATGACGACAAAACAGTTACTGTATGGACATAAATGTATACACGAGAAATAAATATTACTGAATGAGTGTAGAGACAAATTCCATTTTGGTATTTATTCTATTTACCCTGCCAGAATTATCAAGTTATTTACTTCATTTTATATAAAAAAAACACTTAATGCTAAAAGAGACTTTATGGAAAAATTTGTGACATTTATAAAGAAACAAAACCTAGAATTCTCTTAAAAAGAAATTCCGAATCATTCGATTTCAAAATCGCCTTCTGATGAATTGCTGCGCAAATGAGATTAATTGTAATTTCGTGTGGGCAGAGTTTCTTACCGGCTGCACAATCCGCCTCTGTCGTAACGCCACACGGCAGAGGGGACCTCCAGTTTAACGGGGAATCTGAACCACGGAACCGCAAAGGCGTACATCACACACACAAAGCAATCTTTGCCATAGGGGAAAGTCCCAGCCGAGACGGAGACTCGAACCAGCGACCTTTCGATCACCAGTCAGACGCATTAACCAAGGAGATACCATATCGCTCACTAATTCACGTCACAACATATGACACAAAGTACCCACTTGTGAGCCAGAGTTTCGAAAATACTCGAACCCAGTAAAGCGAAAGATTATCACATCATTTGTTGGAGCAAAGGGGGAATTAGTGTTTCATCTCTGTTGCATAAATCATCCCTCCCTGGCAAAATATAACCTGATTACAGAGTTTCTCATACCGCATCTATCGTAACCCCACGAGATATTAGGGACCTGCAGTTTAAAGGATAATCCCAACCACGGTAGCGTAATGGCGTACTTCACACACACAAAGCAATATTTTGCCAGAGAGGGGATTCGAACGGGTGACCTTTCGATCATCAATCAGACGCCTTAACCAAGGAGATATCATACCGATCACGAATTCACGTCGAAACATGTGCAATAAAGTACCCATATGTGAGTCAGAATTTCCAAAACACTCAAAGAGCCAGTAAAGCCAAACATTATCGCGAATTTTGTAGGAGCAAAAGGTGAATTACTGTTTCGTATCTATTACATAAACCTTCAAACCATTGTGCTATGAGTACGGGGTAGAGATCTATAGGACTGAGTTTCGTAGGTTCAATATAACAACTATTTTCATTTCAGAAAAAATGTGGGTACAATTATGTCACTTCACTGTCCGTTCCTAAACAGAAACTTAATTTATTAATATATACGAAATTGGCCTTTACTTCCTTGGCTGTCAATTTTAAAACCATCAAAACTCAGACTCAATTTTGCTAGTGAATGCTTAGACATTGGTGCGGATATATATATACACACCATCTTTACGTTCTTTTCTTGATGGTTCGCTCCAGCGTATCGAATAACATATGTTCGCCTTCATACTCCGCTTTCGCATACGAAATGACAAATACGCAACGTCTACCTTGAGGGAACGGGTTACGAAATTGCTTAATATCTGCCCACCGCTTGATAAATGAGAATATAATTATCTATGAAATGTTTCGTGTTCAAAATATGAAAACCAGGCGAGGAGTATGATATGTCAACCTTTCCTTGGCGTGGTGCACTCAGTGAACTATTGCAGGGCATTCTCTTGCCCTTGGGATCAAAAACGGCCCTTGAAGATCAACCAGAAATCATCAACGGAGCGGAGAGGCAGAAGGAAAACCACTGTAGGAAAGACACAATGGGAATCCCGAGGATATGTAATATTTTCCAATTGCGTAAGGAATTATGGCTTCTTCGTTGGTAGAATAGGACTCCAGTCGGAATTCCGTGTGGGGACTGATCACACTGTTACAAAGACTACGACTTGGGGTGTGAAATATTAGAAGCCCTTTGAATAGGACAGGTAGGTTAATGAGCATAAAATGAAGCTGAACAACTTCGGTAAGATGTTGTGGGAATTAATGACATCAAATCGAAGGACGCACAGTACTTTTTGCAGGGGTAATACAGACTAATTAGCACAAAAACTATCAAAATAGTGAACAAAAGATTAGAAAAACAAGCCGTTATTAACAATACTACATTAACAGATTTTTTTTTGAGAAAACTATGATCTAAGCATGCACAGACATGAGTACAGGTTTATAATCCAACTTTACAAGAAGACGGCGAGGATATACGGAAACTATATGTCGAAATTGAAGAGTTAATTTAATTTGTGACGGAGCTTGATAATGTAGTAACTACGGGCGACTGGAAAAAAGTAACACCGAATGAAAAAGATGCGAATATAGTAGGAAATTTCGGTATGGGAGAAATAAATGAACCAGGAAGAAGTTTGTTCGAATTTTGCCAAAAAAAAATTACAGATCATAACAAATTCGCCATTTAGGAACCAAACAAGATTAAGAATATACATGCGGAAACGTCCAACGGATACGGGCAAATATCAGATTATCATGGTTAAACAGGTACCGAACTGAGTAGTTATTGAAGTTCAGTGTTAACTGTGTAATAAAACCACATTAAGGCACCGAGCGTGGTGGGTGAGTCGTAAAGCTCTGGCCTTGCATTCGGTAGGACACGGGTTCGAATCCACGTCCGGGCATCCAGATTTGTGTTTGACATGGTTTCCCAAATCACTCATGGAGAGTGCCGCGATGGTTCCTTCAGACGTCCATGGCCGAATTCCTTTCCAGTTTCTAATGACCTCGCCATCGATGAGGCATAAAGCCAGAAGCAATAAGAAAAAGGTTACATGACTGAGAACCAGTAGTAGTTAGGAGTTTTACTCTCATGGAAAAATTACGGAACATAGCTGCGAGTATATAAGAAAGAAGTCTTCCTTCGCGTTATACATTTATAAAGATTAAAGACGATTAAAGAAACACGTCATTTCGACGATAAATCTTAACGGTCAGTGCATTCGTCAAGATAATATTTTGCAGATATCGTTACTTTTGTATCCGCAGATATTATATAATTCAGTATTTATCTCTTTAGATGTAAAAATAGACGTTACTGCAATCTTCAGATTTGCACTAATGTGGTAAGTGAAGACGTCTCACAGTTTAACTAACCAAAACCATGAATTTCGAGTGTGCGAAGCCAGAAACTAATTTACTGAGAATGTGTGACAAGAAAGCAGCAGAATGTCTGTAGCGCCGCATTTATCAATCACGGGGCTGTCTCCACTTCTTCCCCTGCCACTAAGGCCGTCAAACACGACTGAGATGACATAGTCAGCAGCCAATTAAGGACAAGATCATATAAGCAGTAGCCAATCAGTGACGAGTTTATGTAGCGTGACCACCTTCGGCATGCCATAGGGATATTGATTGCCAAACACGAATGCACCTGCATGAGCCCTGAGAATTTTCATTATGTTCCTATCAAATTGACAATTCTTTCTATATAACTACGAGTTCCTCTGACGATGAAGTATATGGTCCATTGTTTTTTGAGTGGAAATTTTTTAAATCTGTAGTACCTCAGGGTTCTATATTGGGGCCACTACTGTTTTTAATACATATAAATGATTTACCCTCTGTTATACATAAAATCCAAAATTTGAAGATGACACAGGCATAGGAATTAAAAATACCCCACATTTCATCTTATTAATAAATTATATATATCTAATAGTTTATGTTTAAACTTTCATTAAACTAAATATATGGAATTCAGTACATCACACAGGTTAACACGAGACACAAAATTTGCAGGTCAGTCTATTCAAGAGGTAGTGTGTGTGAGCTTTCTAGATTTTCATATTGATCATAATTTTAAATGGAGAGTACTTGTGTCTAACTTACTGAAACGACTTCGTGCAGCCACTTTTGCAATTCGCACACTTTCAGCTACAGATGATCTCCGTATGAGGAAAGAAGTTTATTTTGCTTTTTTTTTCACTCCTTGAAGTAAGAAGTTTGTAGAAGAGTCTTACAGAAAGAAGAGACAGGATGGTAGGTCATATTTTGAGACATGCAGGATTGGTTAATTTGTTTGTGGAGGGAACAATCGATGGTCAGAATTGCAGAGGGACACAGAGATTAGAATATATGAAGCAGATAATTGAGGAAGTGAGATACAAGGGGTATGTTGAGATGTAAATGTTAACTTAAGAAAGGAAGGGATGGAGGATTGCTTCAAACCAGTCGAGAGACTGGTATCATCAAAAAAAAAAAAAAAAAAAAAAGAGAAGAAAAGTCATATAATAATCTGGGGCAATTCTACTCATAGAGACAAAAGCGAATAATAAGAATTATGTATGGCGTTAGCAGTAATACCTTATGCAGAGAGCTGTTCAAGAAGTTAGGAATTTTAATATTGGTTGCCGCGTACATATACAGTATACACGTTAATGTCCTCTATATCGCAAGTTATACTCTATTTGAAACAAATAGTAAAATACACAATTATGGTACTAGAACTAAAAATGATCTTCATAAGGATTATAGGTAGTTGTAATTTGTTCGAAAAGGGGACCGATATTCAGGGATAAATATCTTCAATAAGCTGTCAACTCATCTTAAATGTCTAGCAGACGATAAGATTAAATTCAGGAAAAAATTAAAAGTATTTTTGACTAACAGAATTTATTTCTAAGGTTTCTATAAAATAATTACAGTGGTTTGCGTTAATGTAGTTGACATAATTAATACACCAGGTATGTATGCTGTGACTGTACATCTTCTGGTGTATTTACCTATTTCGTTATGCAATTGTTTAACCGTAAATTGACAACTTTCCACATCCTTCAGAGCCTGTCTCTTATGTTGGGATCTATGGGAAATGAATGTATTGTATTGTATGCGGTATTCTGATAAGATGGGGTACAGACGAGGTATTTAGCCATTATAGGCGCCTTGTTTCGTTTGTGAGGTGGCCACCCACGTCTATCCAGTGAGCCGCTCCCGTGACGAAGTAGCCGGCCGGCGCTTTGCTCTACAAACACCGCTGACCTGGATATCCCCTGCCGCCGCCGCCGCCGCTGCTGTTGGGCAATCTGGACGTCTCCAGAGACGCCGGCGTCTATTTAAAAAGACGCAGATAACAGCCAAGGTCCGAGCGCCGCCCAGATAACAGCGCACCGCCTCAAAGCAGTTCAGACCTCCCCCGTCCTGGCTAACTAACTCTTAGTCTTGTACTGTTACTTTCCCGATACGATTTACTTTGGAAACTTCACGTGCGTTGTGTGTTTCTTTAAAATTATACTTTAAAAATATTCCAAATAACAGGTATTGAATAGCATGGTTGTTCAATATAACATGCTCAGTATCTACTTTTCAGTACAAGTTTACTCATGTGATTTCTTTAACATCATAAAAAACAGTGGAATTGTTACCACTGTGAATGTTCAGATAAATCTTTCGTAAAGTTATTTCATAAAATTCGCTGAAGATACGTCTGGAAATAGATACGTAGGGGAAAGAAACTAAGCGTTTTAATGCCTACACAAAACTCATTAAAACAAAATTACAAATACTAAAGTCTAACGGAATGACGCAACTCAGCGGTTGATTATATTTTAAATTGCTTCTTACTATTGAAATGTACTGTCGCGGGCATGATATTATATATACATATATTTCCTAACCTCGTTTACTCACTCACTCACCTCCATAACTATTTGCTGGAGAACGGTGTCATGTGTCAGCCTTCGCTTGCAAATCAACAACCACCAGAGATTCCATTAGAAGAAATTCCATGTTATGTTCACAGTTTAACAGCTAAGCAACTGTTACCAAATTAACTGCTATAATAATTTATATTAAGTTTGCTTTTCGTAGCATTTCATAGTTAATAAAATATCGACAAACTTTACGATGAAAAAAACTGGAAATGGAAAAAATGGAAATGCTTTTAAAAAACTTAAATTGCTCATGGTCTCTGCTGTAACCACAAATGTCAATTGTCTTTCCAGCCTACTAAATTTCAGTTTAATTAAAACTTTCGATAATTTTGTTGCTTGACCAAAGTTTATACATTACGATTTATGTATTTATTACTTATTTTACTGACCACTTTCGTAAATGGTCTTTGTTCTTGTTCACTGCACGTGAGTTATTAGGTTATTTAAATTATGCATAAGACCAAATATGTTACCAAATCCAGTATTCTGGCAATTCATTTATTCGGAGTTACTCCATTGTTTAATAATATGGAATCTGTATTAAGTTCTCTAGATGTTGCAGACACCATGATCAAAGATTATGAATGCCTAGCCTCAATAGAATAAAATAAAATAAAATAAATAAAGAAAACCGTGATGCTTTCGAACCAAACAGGAACACTTCAAATTTTGCAGAGTGAACTTTAAGGGCCAAATACAAGTCAAATTTGTACTTCAGCAAGTTCGAGTCTACGAACTTTGAAACAATTATACGATAGCGCGATCGTCCCTGTCCGTGTTTCATACCCCCGTCCATTAATACTTCTGAATTCTTCAAGCTCAAGAGATATTATTCACCCTAAGAGTGAAAAATAGTTCGTATTTAATCAGATCAGGTCAACTTGTCATAATCTTTGACATTGGAAACTGGAACTATTCTAGACCCATGACGATGCGCAAAAAAACAGTCACGGGCTTACACGTGTATATACGGTTTGACGCAAACAGTGGCGGATCGTGGGTAGAAACTTTTGAAAGCACCTGATATACTTCAATTCAAAATTATCGATACGACTAAATGCCAAGAGTCTCCCCTTCTAGTTCTCTAACTGAAATGGAGATTTATAATTAATCATTAAACTAAATGCTAGTAATCAATTATTCGTTCACGAGTAATAATAAAAAAACCAAAAAAATCTTTTTTTTAGAACCGCATTGCCGACAGCGCAAATACTCTGAAATGTGCGCATGTGCACGACGGCTAAATGTCGCACTGTGAAAATTACGGTTCCGCTCAACAATTTTTTGTTGTTTACTATTATTCGTGAATGGGGGAATGATTAATGGCACTATGTTTGATGATTAATTATACATCTTCATAACAATTACTGAAAAATTCCGTAGTAAAATAGCAAAATAACAGATTAGTTTTAACAGATAGTTTTCGCAGAGCTATTTTATACAGCGCAAGTGAGCCTATGCTGCAATCAGATGTTGTTCAGTAATTTATGCTTTCTAAATCATGTCAGATGATCTGTTTTTTCTAATATGTCACTATTTGACACACATATAATACCATTTCATACTGTTAATTATATATATCAGTGACTACAAATTGTGATTCCCGCAGATGAGACAAGTCGTCAGCAGGCAGAATATTAAATTCCAACTGAATTAAAGATATTATAACAAAAATAAATTATTAAATATAGTTTAAATAAAATGACTACAGTACTCGTACTGTAAAAGGATATAAAAGTGCATAAGTCATCTACATATATAAAAGAAAGTAGTATTAGTGACACTATTTATAACTCAAGAACGGTTGTACCGATTTGCCTGAAAATTGGTACGGAGGTAGCTTAGAAACAGGAGACGGGCATAGGATACTTTTTATCCTGTTCGACCGCGTTCCCATATGACGTGACAAGTCACTATAAAACGTGTGTAACAAAAACGCATCTGACTTGGAATAACAAAACGTCAAAGAGAATACAAGTCACTATAAAACGTGTAATAACAAAAACTCATCTGACTTGGAATAACAAAACGCAAATGACAGCTAAACGTAATTGTGTCTATGGTTGAACGTAAAAATTGGAAGGAAAATAGTAAAAACAACACTTTTCATGTCCCTCATTCAAAACAAGACAAAGGCGCGTTAGGATTATCTTTGGTATGCCTTCAAGTTGATTAGGCTCTATGGATATTGATCTATGCCTGCCTGTGATCAGCGAAAATAATACCACTAAAGTACGTGTTACCATTCCTTTCTCCGTATGTGGCATTTTATTGGTTGCTTTTAAATTTTCGCTTCTCTCGAAAACCAATTGTGTGTTTATTTGTTCAGTGTGTTTACATTTAGACCCATGCCGCCTATCAGGAAAGTTTCGACTATGAAAATAGAATGCATCAGTTTAAAAGCATGCAATACTAAGATACTTAAAAAGCAAAATCGATTACTGGTATTTTAGTTGAGAAGCGATATGCGGTAGTGTCTGACGATCGAACCACACTTATCCTATTATTTTAAGAATGCAAAGTTCTGGTAAGCCTTGTGTTGATGGGTTCCATTCGTTTTAAAGTATGCTTAGGTAGAATTCACGATGATTGAATTGGCTGCGAGCTATAATACTTTCTTACTTTTAAAGTCTATATAAATGAAAATGAATTACCAAATGTGTTTCTAAGCGCAAAACTCGAAAATGGCTCGACCAATTCGGCTAATTGTTTCCCCATATTTTCGTTAATCCACAAGGAAGGTTCTTATGGAGAGAAAAAACGTAAAAATTGCTAGGAAAATAGTAAAATCAACACTTTTCTTTTCCCATACAAACCAGTCAATCAAAACAAAACAAAGATGCGTTAGGATTATCTATTGTATGCCTGCAAGTTGATTAGATTGTATCAATATTAGTCTATGCCTACCCAATATAAAGTTTGAAGGGAAAAAGGGTTTCCGTGTCATCAACGAAAATAATATTACTGCCAGTCAATCAAAACAAAACAAAGGCGCTTTATGATTATCTTTGGAATTGCAAAATGATTGATCTGAAGAAATGTTTTCAAAACACCTCTTTGGCATGGGTAATGACAAAATCCCCGTTTTTCCCATGGTCAATTATATGTGGCATGTTCACGGGTCGGAAGACCATCTGCGTTGTTTGTTATTGCGCCTGATATTAAAACAAAAAATGTGATGTATCACAAGGTACTTAACTGAAGAGTGCAAGAAATGCACCAAAATACATGAACAATAAAGAATCATTAAAATACTTATTTTTTTATTTGTATTTCCTAATAAAAAATTGAACTTAATAAAATAAAAAATCTGCTTATTTATTGCCTCTAAGGCGGAACAGAGTTCGCTGGGTCAGCTAGTATACTTATAAATCAAACAAAGCCATGATTAGGCACAAATTTGGTGTTTCCATAATATGAGAATATGACTCTTACTTCAAAGAAAGCGGGATTCCTTAAATGAATAAGTTAATGACCATTCTATGAGGGTCTTGTTAAAGGAGTAGAAACCGCTGTACGAGCTAATAACAATTGGTAGGGTCGGTTAATAATACACATAAAGATATAAATTAAGCCCATATAAGTTTGTGGTCTGTAGAATTATGTTAGACATTTCAGGTTGAAAAATGTTGTGAAACGCTGATATAAATTATATGTTGGATTAGCCACAAATTTAAGTATGCAGCGGTGGAAAGGTATTGTCTTTGCGCATATTGCAATACAAAAATTTATTTTTCATTCATTCTATTCATATCTTTGATGTTGTCTTGAAGCAATTTTAACAATCACGCTTCTGAGCGAGTATATCTGATAGGTGATTCATATTTTATTATTATTGAGTCTCACAAATACATTTAAGTAAAAAACGGCAGACATTATTGTTTCAGCAGCTCTTGAAGTATAGTTTGGCGTCGCGCGTCTCGTTATTTAGTTGTTTCGGCAGCTCTACTGGCTGACAGTCGCAGCGCATGTCTGGTTGATCTTCCTATATTTGATTATTTTTGGTGGCATATAAAATAATTTCCAATACTTAATATTTAGTGGCTAATAAGGCATTCAATGATAATTTAGTTCCGTGTGAACGAAATGTAAACGAAAGAAGAATTGGATGTGGTTTGCCTATAAACAAAAGACGGATAGAAAATATTCTCCTTGCTCAAATACCTACATATATCAATAGCGCCATCTAGAATTATAATAATAATAGTCTATTATAATAATAAGCAACTGTCGGTCATCTATGACGTTATGTCACGCCATGACGTCGCGCTATGACATCACGCTTTACGCCAATATTCGAGGTTATGCACCTTATTCAATAACATTTCTAAGCATCCGCGAATAAATTAACTGACAGAACACTGAAATAAAAGTATGTAATGCGTTAAAATCGATATATAAATCATTAGATATGTACGTAATATTCTTTTTGTATATAGAATATTGCTTAAAATCTATGTCCATATACATGTAAGATAAAAGCTTTAAGTTCCGAGCATCAATGTTAGCGAAAGCTTTGATTAGATTGTTACTTAGCAAGGGTCAGAATTACAACTGGCATTTCACGTTTAGGGCAGAGGCATGAATAATTTAATTTTTTTTTTAATAATTTAAAGTGTGTTCCATTATTGAAATTATTAAATCGTTTGAACGGAAAAGTTGCACACTGATCGCGATCTATGCAGCCTACACTACAACTGAAACAAATATTACGTGGCATGATGTAAGTTTATAAGATTTATTTTAATTTCCTTTGCTTTCACTGAGCAATATTAGTGAGGCTATTAATTCAGCAACTGTGTCAATCATTCAAACGTAATATCGGTCTAAATCACGGATAGCAAAAAAGAAAGATGTAAAAACCCTTGAAGACTTTTTATCAAATTTAGTGAAGTTTGTGAGGTATGTATAATGCATATATTTTACAACACACATTAAACAATATAATAAATCGATAAATAACGTCTGTTTTCATAACAGACAGATACGTAATTTTAACCGAGCGTGGGGGGTGAGCGGTAACGCATTGGCCTCGCATTCGATAGAACGCGGGTTCGGATATCTGTCCGGTCATCCTGATTTCGGTTATCCGTGGTTTCCGAAATCACTCCAGCCGAATGCCCGGATGGTTACTTCAAAGGTTATGACCGAATTCCTTCCCGTTCCCTGCCCCAGTCCTTTCCCGTTTGTAATTACCTTTGCGTCTACGAGGCGTACAGTCATAAAATTTTAACTTGACTGAAATGGGACAATCCCTTCATTTAGCTTTATTTTGGTATAGAAATAAAATGTCGTAAATTTATATCCACTCACATTTGTTCATATGATTATCACGGTGCTGGCTATTTTGTTTACTATTTCTTTCACATTGCGCAGAAGATTCTTTTTGTAGCAGCCTCTCATTCAAACGAAATAAATGCTATGGCTGCAAGTGAGATTCAAAAGCTTAAATTATTACAGCTGACTCATGTAGAACAATGGTTACCTATTGTAGAGGTGGCAATCTCAACTGGAAGAAATGAAGAGCGCTAAACAGCCAATGTGAGAAGTGGTGCAAACTGGGCAAAGGATAATTTAGCAAGATGGAATTTTCTCGAAGATCCTCATACGCCTGAAGTTGAATCTAGCGAAGTATTTGGCCCTCATTTCAATGTTTTTCGGAAGGACAGAACTGTCTCAATGGGCGGGGGTGTGTTCGTGGCCGTAAGTAAAACCGTTAATTGCTCTGTCGTAACTGAAACGGAAAATTTTTGCGAGTTAATATGGGTCAAGGTAAAAATTGGCAAAAATTTAAAGTTCATACTCGGGTCATTTTATCGACCTCCGGATTCTGATTTGGTTAACGCGGAATACTTCAGAGAGTCGCTTAATAACATTTAGAAAAAATTTCAAGGACATATATTGATCGTGGATGGTGACTTTAACCTACCGTCAGTTAGGTGGGACACATACACGTTCAGGTTGGGTGGAAGAGATAGGTTAATAACCGAAACGTTCCTAGAATCATTTGCATAAAGATCTCTTGAACAGATGGTCGAAGAGCCAACGCGGTGCGACAAAGATTCCGCGTCCATTCTGGATCTTTTTCTAATTAGCAATCCTGATATTGTAGATAAAGTTTGTATAGAAGACGGTATAAGTGATCACAAGGCGGTTGTGGTAACGTTAAACTCTAGTCTGAGTCTGAAGCATGACAAAGAGAAACTCGTTTTTTGCTTCAATAAGGCAAACGATGCGGGTATGGTTGATCACTTTGCGAAGAATTTTGAAACGTACACGCTAAATACAAATGTTGAGGAACTTTGGTTTAATTTAAAAGAACTAATATGGACCGGTTTAAACCAGTTTGTTCCTAAGAAGTGTAGTAAGGTCAGTAATAACTTCCCTTGGTTCAATAGGGAAGTGAAACGTTTGCTCAGGAGGCAAAGGCGTTTACATGCCGCTGTAAAAAAATCGGGGGACTCATCTAATCGTGCTAAATTAGTCCAGTTGCGTGCGGAAGTGCGTAAGGCAATGCGCGATGCGTTTAAAGAATTCCAAGCCAGGAATTTATCCGAAGATCTGATTAATAATCCAAAAAACGTTCTGGTCGTATATCAAAGTAATAAGAGGCTCTCGTAAGGTTATGCCGTCGCTGATTAAAGAAAATGGCGAATTATCAGAAACAAGCGTAGAGAAAGCAAAAATTTTGAATGATATATTTAAAAAGGCTTTCACGATAGAAAACTCAGAGGAGATACCGATATTTAACAATCATACCGACAAAATTATGAATGATCTCGCTATTGATGTCGAGGGAATAACTAAACTGCTTATGAATGTAAAAACCAATAAGGCTCCCGGACCAGACGGTATTCCTACAAGATTCTACTCAAGATACGCAAAGGAAATTGCACCGTATTTGATGAAATTGTATACAGTCTCTCTGGATCAAGGAAAAATACCAGCCGAATGGAAGACCGCTATCGTTACTCCAGTGTTTAAAAATGGGAATGTTAATGATCCTCAGAATTATAGGCCGATCTCGTTAACTTCAATATTTTGCAGGATTTTAGAACATATCATCTATTCAAATGTCATGCGGTTCTTGGATGAAGGTGAGCTTTTAAATCCAAATCAACATGGATTCAGAAAAGGCCGATGCTGCGAAACACAACTTGCACTTCTAATTCACGACTTGTGCCGAATTATAGATGAGCAATCCCAGGTTGATTTGGTTCTATTAGACTTTAAAAAAGCTTTCGACACTGTGCCTCACACTAGGTTACTTAGGAAACTTCGCGGTTACTGCATATCTAGACAAATATGCGACTGGGTTACAGACTTCCTGAAGGGCAGAACACAGTGTGTAGTTCTCGACGGTGAGCGGTCATCACTTACTGAAGTGGGGTCTGGAGTTCCCCAGGGAAGCGTGTTAGGGCCTCTATTGTTTCTCATATACATCAATGATCTATGCGACATAATAGGGGGGATGAAAAGATTATTTACCGATGATGCTATTATTTATCGCAAAATCAAAACCGAGGACGACTGCGCTTTGTTACAAGACGACATTATGATAATAATTGCGTGGTGTAAAGATTGGCAGTTGGAGTTAAACGCTAAAAAGTGCCAAGTCATGCCTGTAAGTAAAAAGGTGACACCATTTAACTATGAATATACGATTAATGGCACTGCCCTTAGAACGGTAGATTCCGCTAAATACCTAGGGGTAACAAATCGTAATAATTTGTCGTGGAATGAGCATATCGAGAATGTAATGGGAAAAGCAAATCGTATGCTCCGATTTCTAGGTCGTAATTTAAATCAATGCACTCAGGAAGTTAAATCGATTGTATACAAGTCACTAGTACGTCCTTACTTAGAGAATTGTTGTTCTGTATGGGGTCCCCATCAAAAGGGGTTAATGGAGGCTTTAGAGAAGGTCCAAAGAAGAGCCGCCCGATTCGTAACAGGTATATATAGTTGGAGGGAAAGCGTAAGTGTGGTTGAAGGAGTTAGGTTGGGAAGACCTGGAGCACCGAAGGCGTTGCCCTCGACGGAAGCTAATTGAAAAATTCACGACAGACGTATTTCGGAATGACAGCCAGAAAATATTGCTACCAACAACATTCATATCTCGAAATGACCGCGAAAATGAGATAAGAGAAATCAGGGCCAGAACAGATTCATTTCTGTACTCATTTTTGCCATGAGCGATTAGGGAATGGAATAGAAAGGATTTACCGGGCGAGTAAACTTAAAATCCGACAGGAGTAGCTTTCGATAAAGCACTCCAGCCATCCTGATCTGGGTTTTCCATGGTTTTCCCAGATCACTCCACGCGAATGCGGGGATGGTTCCTCACAATAGCCCATGGGCGCCTCCTGCCATATGCCTTATAACCCTTCCAAACCATAACCCTTTTCGATAGGTGCAATGCACCCTCCGCCACACACTTTTAGTGAATCGCGGAGTAATAATAATAATAATAATACCACGTGTGAGTGTGGGGCAGAACAGACCATCCAGCATTTATACAATTGCCCGCAGTGCCCAGCAACCTGCAATATGCAAGACCTCCTCAACGCCAATGACAATGCTCTACAAGTACCTGTCTTTTGGTCATCTGTAATATGAATGTTGTATGCTGTCCATTTTTTCTATATTTTTGTTCTTTTCTTGTTAGCACTGTTGTTTGTGTTGTTAAAAATTATAACGGCAAGGTTTTTGACACGAAATAAATAAATAATGAGAAAGTTTCGCGTAAATGAAAGAAAAGAGGGCGCTCAACCCAAAATCTTATAATTAAAACACTCTTTTTGAGGTAACAATAACCATGAAAAGGTGGGCCTACTTTTTCAAAGCAGCACCGCCACTGGACGCTAATTTCCGTCTATTTCTCTCCTGCACTTTCTCTTCATCATAACTTACTCCTCAGAACCTAAATAATCACTTATGTCCTTCATATATCCCAGTCTTTTCTTTCATTTTTCTTTGCTTCCAACGATCGCTTCTTGTATTATCCTAACGCGCATGTGACTGGTCATCATCTTGTCTCCAGTACCTGTGAAACTCTTCCTCAAACTTATTTCCTCGCCCATCATTCAGAGATTATCCCGTGTAAAACGACTGACTCTCTGTTGAATGACGTGCTATGCAATCGAATGATTGAGGATCAGCTAAATGGGAACAGAAATAAATCTTACAGATTAAACAACGGGCTACCGCAAGGATCTGTTCTGGCTCCACTACTTTTCAGCTTCTACACCGCAGACTTGCCATCTACTACCTCTAGGAAGTTTATATACGTTGATGAAGTAGTCATGACAGTACAATCTAGTGAATTCAAAACATCTGTAGAAATTCTCGTAGCTGACCTTCACAAACTGAATGATTACTTCAAAACTTGGCGCATGAATCTGAACATAAATAAGGTCAGCTCTTTTCACCTAAACAATAGACCAGCCCACTATAGACCTCAAATAAAATTCAGAGACCAATTAGTGAAGTACAATCCTCATCCAAAATATCTAGGCGTGGTTCTGGACAGGTCACTGACATATAAGGAACATATCTATAAAACAGCGGCAAAAGTAAAAACTCGAAATAACATCCTCCACAAACTTTCAGGATCGGGTTGGGGAGCACATGCCGCAGCTCTTGCTCTGGTATATTCAACTGCCGAATACTGAAGTCCAGAATGGCTAAATAGTAGTCACACAAAAAAGATCGACATTCAACTAAGTGACACAATGAGAACAATATCTGGAACTGTTAAATCTACACCTAGAGACTGGCTGCCTGTACTCTCTAACATCACCCCACCAAGTCTCCGAAGACAAGCGGGTTTAAAAAGGAATGGCAGAAATGCTTAAGATATCCACACCTTCCAATTCATCAGGACTGCACACATAAAGCTCCAAATAGACTAAAATCTAGGTATTCAACATGGAAATTTGGTCAAGTGCTGGTCCAAAATCACTTCAACCTAGGCGAAGCATGGTTCCCTGATCAATTCAAACCCCGACAAACAGGCGCTAATCCAAGTCCCTACACGACATCCTCCTGGATTCAACCTTCGTAGGAAAAACTGGACGGCACTGAACCGAGTGAGAACAGGCCACGGTGGATGCAACTACTGGATGTAAATGTGGGGAATGATGGAGTACCCTTCTTGTGACTGCGGTAACTACCAGCAAACCATTCACCACATGGAATGCCCTCTTAGGAGGTCCAGTGAAACAGTACATCATATTCACGAAGCAACCACAGAAGCAATTGAATGGCTGCAATCATTGGATGTCAGTCTGTAGTAACAGTCATGTTTACTTCTATTCATTATAATTCAATGTAGTTACTGTTTTTATATTTCTTCTTCGATACGAAATAAATAAATAAATTTAGAGAGCATCTGTATTTAGTACTTTATCATCAAACTTAATTTCAACCATCCTGGGATGTTTTCTTTTTGGTTTTTCTAAATTCAAGTGTCACTACCGTAAGCCCCTTTGTTCCATACATACATTTTTAAAATTTTGTTTCCGAGCACTACGCTAATGTTTAATTCTAAAACGTTTCTATTTTTGAAAATTGCTCTTTCTGTTACTGTTAACATGTTTTTAGGTCAATGTTACTTCAAGCATCGATTACAATTTTAGTTTCTAATTAAATAAGTTTCTAATAGTCGTCTAACTTTTGCTTATTGATATTCATGTAATATTAATTTTTACTGTTCGGGATTCAGAAATGAAAGATATCTAACTAGGTAACAAACTGCATTTAATCTACATATTACAAGATGATAAGTCCAACAAACAAATAAATGATTATACACATACATCTATCTCAATATCACTTCCAGAATTATTTACACCTTAATACAAAATGACAGATTTTCATTCATACTGTAGTATAAAATCATTCTCGCCTCTAAATCGTATGAAATCTAACATGATTAAGCCGGCCAGCTAATCACGCAACACCAAAGCACTGATTGCATTTGAATTGTTAAGCAGAGCAATGAAATTATCTTTAAGGGCGTGTTACGGTTTCCGTATTCCTCATTGTTCGTGATAATTCGTTGAACAGAATTATGTGATTTACCGTTCCTTGTAGAATGCAGGAAGCGACCTCAGCTGCATCAAGTAATAGACTCGAGATGCTTATCTCATCCCCCTCGTGTCTTCTCGCCAAAACAGGTGGGCAAATGGATACAGTAAATGCATGTATCGTTATTAAGCACAGGTAGAAGCAAGCTTAACCCATCAGCTGCTGTTAGTCTGATTCATGCTGCATGCAAGCAACAGAAAAAACATTTAGAATTACTACTGGGTAGTCAGTAGAAAATACGTCTAGCACGTTTCGTGCTCCAGAACAGAATGAATATAAAAATGGCCGAAATTTAATTTCCGAACCGCTTCGTTCTCGCCTTGGGTGCTTTCAATTGGCTCAGCACCGCTTCGGTATAGGGGAGTATTTTGTGAGCTTGGCTTAGCAAATTCCTACGCGTTGGTAGAGAGAGGCCCTTCTCCCGCCAACAAATGATTGCTGGTGCCGCTAAGTCGTGAATAACAGCATCGGCTCAACGGACATATTCAAACGACTGCCCGGTCGACACTTAGAGAAAATCCTCCAGCACCCTTCCTCCCAGCTCCCGCTAATAACCAATACATACTAGATAAACACATAATTTAATATAGCAATATACGAAACAAGCATTTAGTTAAAATTTCAAATGTAACTTCGCACGATTACACATAGTCTGCACAACCAAATGTGTTGTTAGAAAGATCGTAGACAAAGTTAACAAACTGAACCTTTTGTAAGTGATTATTGTGTTACAAGTTAGAAGTACTAATACCGGCCGTTAAACGTCGATCTGTTGTTATATTTTTGGATGAAAATATTCCTAATCCCAAAACGAATCTCTTATTAATATTGAAGAGTGTTAATTTACACCTATTCAATCGCATTTTGAGGTACTTTTTATGGCTTTACACCTCGTCGACGTCGAGGTCATTAGAGGCGGGATGGGACTGGAGACAAGGTTACGGGAAGGAATTCGTCATGGCCTTTTGAAGGAAGCATCCAGGCATTCGCCTGGAGTTATTTGGAGAAACCATATGACACCCAAATCTGGATGCCCGGTCGGGGATTCGAACAGGCGTCCTCCCGAATACGAGTCCTGACCGAGGTACTATTATGCAGATACATAACTTCTTATCATATCAAATGATACCCGACGCATATCCCAGAATTATCCCTTATGTCTTAATATAAAGTCTGCTGCAGTTACCATTCCTCTGTTTGACGTAAATATAGTTGTTAATTCGTGTCATGAACATGAAAAAACATTAATTTTTTTAAAAAAAAATGTTAAATTCCAAAAGCGTTAAATACAACTATAAAAAAAGTTACCAGTAAATTTTAATGTTGAATAACTCAATATATTTTGATGTGTTCGGGTGCAAACTAATAATTATCAAATTTCATTGCAATCGAATCGTTATTATACCAAGTACACTGTTGGTAAAAGACTTTTGCCTCCTTCCCTCAGGTTATATAGCAAACTCTGGAAGCATTGGGCTTAAATTTAAAAACAAAGAAAATAAGAGAATAGAAACATGAAGTCTTCACTGAGATAGTGTCTGAACTAGTTTACCTAAACTCCGGTTAGTGTAAACAAAGTCTTTCACAGGGAGATCTACACCGGAAGTTTTTAATTGGGAATTTCCGCGTCGGGAATATGATTGTACACCAGGAAGTAAATAAGCCATGCACGCTCTTCCACTGAATTTGCTTGGAATAATTTTGGGAAACCTATGAAAAATAAATTTCTGATTGTCATTATGGGAATCGAATCTGGGTCTGTCCCGTTTCAGTTAACCTCCAGACTCGTTTAGACTGGAAATACGAGTACTATGTTTTTTCCATCTGACTTTACACCTCGTCGACGTCGATGTCATTTGAAGCAGGAAATTACTGGGTAAAGGAACAGGAAGGAATTCGGTCATGGCCTTTTGAAGGGATCATTCGCCAGGAGTGATTTTTGCAAATCATGAAAATCCAAAATCTGGATGGTCGGATTCGAACCCGCGTCATCCAGATTGCGAGACCAGGCGTTACCGCTCGCCCACCACGCTCGGTTTCACCTGAATAATAAACCTACAAAGTCCAATTACCAAACTTTTCGCCCCCTCAGTACTGCGTCTACATTAACGTATTTACATGTAGTAAAATTTCCTGTACGGTCATTAATCTATCTTCTGATAGCAGCTCATTATTTGACGAATCCGCTTTTAACCACAAGCTCTGTGAATCTGCGTCTGCTTTTTACAGTGTGCTACGGCCTTTGATGTTCGCGTTGGAGAGTGAAAACTGCAACAGGAGAAACTAACAAACGTTTACGTGAGCGCGGCAAATCTGCGCCTCAGTGTATTACAGCGAACAGATGCCGCATTTCACACTTCTGCGAGAATGTAACTGACGTCAAGACCGCTAACGTACGGAAGAGAAGGCTGTAGATCTCAACCCGAGCATGGGACAATGTGACAGTACCAGGGGGTACCTAGAAATAACCGGAATAGCATTGCCATAGGCGGAGCCATGGAGCAAAGAAAAGAGAGGAGATCAGATCCATACAACGACGTGACGCCGAGTGGGGTAGGAGGTCGCCATATTGGTAGGGTCAAGAAACACAAGGAATGTATACAAAACGGAAGAATTTCTTCGTTTTTAATCGTCGCATTACTAAATATGAAGTCTTATGGAGTCACATTTATAAATACCCTAATTGATATAACCTACAAACATTAGAATTTAAGAAAAACAGACCAATGTTTTGAACTCACGAAGATGGCGGCTCCGGAGACAGGCTGCTTCACAGTTTAAGCGACACCTGGTCTCCCCTCTATTCCTACCTCCATGGGCGGAGCTTGTGTAGTACGCGTTTCTACCGCTAGGCGTTTATAGCGCAACTCATTGTCAGTTCAGTGCCGCATCTGTTGTCGACCTGGCTTGACCTGTTAATCTGCAGTGATTGTTTTTGTTAGCACTTTTGTTTTTGATGATGGCAAGTTTAAGTGAACAACGTGCAGCTGTGAAATTTTGTTTTATACTCAGTAAAAATGCTGCTGAAACGGTTTTAATCTTGAAAACAGCTTACAAAGAGGACGCTATGGGAAGAACTCAAGTGTGCGACTCCGTTTAAAAATGGCCACATCTCGATTGATGACAAACCTCGTTCTGGACGTCCATCAACTGCCCGAATCGACGAAAATGTTGAAAAAATTCGAGAGCTTGTGCTCTCAGACCGTCGACAGACAATTGATCAATTGTCAGAGATTAGTGGGTTATCTTGGAATTCCGTTCAGCGAATTTTAACCGAAGATTTGGGAATGAAAAGGGTTGCTTCGAAGTTTGTTCCTCTGGCTCTGACTGATAATCAGAAAAGAACGTCGAGCTGAAACATGTCGTTCTTCGAAACAACAGCTTGAAGTTCATCCAGATTTTCTGTCAAAGGTCATTACTGGTGATGTGCAATGGTGCTATGGTTACGACCCAGAAACAAAGCAACAGTCAAGTCAATGGAAGACATCACTGTCACCCCGTCTAAAAAAATGTCGTCAAATCAAAGCAATGCTCATTCGTTTTTTTTTTTTTTTTTTGCTGCCAAGGACGTGGTTCATTCAGAGTTTGTTCCCCCACATCTGACTGTCAATCAAACCTTTTATTTGGAAGTTCTATGAAGATTACGCTACAGTGTTCGTCAAAAAAAGGCCCGATTTGTGGAAGACAGGAGACTGGTTCTTTCTTCATGACAATGCATCTACACACATGGGTGTCTCTGTCAGGCAGTTTTTTGCTAAAAATGACATGGTTCCGCTGCCCCACGCACCTTACTCGCCTTACCTAGCTCCGTGCGTGACAACACTGGAGAGTTCAAGAGAATAACGAGGGAGGAGCTGTCAGCCATTTCTAAAGATGACTACAGAACTTCGAACAGTAGAAGCACCGGTGAGACAAATGTATTAGTTGTAATCTAGAGTATTTTGTAGGGGAAGTGGTTGTTTTGTAAAAATATTTTTTAAAATAATTCCGTTTTTTTTTTTTTTGGGTACCCCTTTGGATATTACATCTCTTGTTTCGCTATAGAGCTATGTGATTGCTGGGATTCCAGATCTATAGTCTCTATCTAAAATGAGCGCTCCGTTGGCTCCTGTTGATGCGGTATCTCGCTGCAGGGGTTTTAACTGGTTCGATTCTGGGAGGTGAAAGATACTGCGGGGTAAGAGAGGGAGTGGCGACAAGTTCTTAACCACAGATTGTTTAACACATACTCTTGGATACTACGGAGTGGGGGCACAGGGCAGTTTTCACTGATTCGTCATTCCGACGGTGCCGTTAGTCTTGGTAGCACCCTTTGTATATTTTAGGAGTATGGCCGAATAAGGCTACTCCGCATTTCACATACCAAAAACGCACTACAACTAACTGCAGTAAAATGGTCGTCAACGACATACATTTTACATAAATATCTACGCTTAGCACACAGAGTACACATTACATGTTCACGGCAGATGCTACCCTCTTGCCACCGGTAATATGGTCTGTGGTAATCCGGCTGGTACACACACTTTTCGCATCTATGCTCTAAAACGGAGTCAGTGGAATCACAGAGATTTAGCGTAATCTTAACACCTCTTCGAGATATGAGAACTCTTGAAGCTGTTTCGACTAATTTTATTCCGATTTACGTCTATGATGGTTATACTTCAAGTAACGTAATGACAAGTTTGAATGGAACAAAATAAAAGTTCACAGTAATGAGTCTCGATCTAAATAATTGTAAGCTTCTATACCTTATTGTTAATACCATTACTTCAACGTCTCTTGATATGTAGCTTTGATTTTATATGCTGGCTAAAATCTGACAGAAGCATCGTAGAGAGATTTTATAACACGTAGAAGAGTTAAGACAACAACTTGTGGTTATTCTAAATAACAGATAATCGTAACGTATTGCTTAGTGACGATCCTGCTCTTATAAATTTTCATTTACTTCTTTGTAGTAATGATATCGACCATACTGAATTTCAATGTTTCAGTTTCTAATTTATTAATAATAATGTCAATGGTTTGCTGTATATACTTGTAGTCCCTTGTGTATTAGATATTTTTGTGTTCTGTATTTTTTACTTACTTGGTACACACCATTTTTTAATGAAATGAGAGTATATAAGACCATACGCATTTGGTGTGTTGAACATGCCAGAGGAGTGGTGCATGGTGAGATGTAGTTTGACAGAACTATAATCTTATATATATATAAAAATAGACGTGTTTTTTCCTATATTTCACTTTTCAGCCACCACTACCTTGCACAGATCACTGATGTTTGTTGGTGGAAGTAGCATGGAGTTTCCTGTCGTGCACAACGTTGGCCGAATGCCGATATCTGTGGGGATGTGGGAGATATAATGATTAAAGTTGGTCAGCGCAGGGCGTTTTCATATTTCGACCAAAAATTCGTATCTCCGTATACTTCTCGTTCCTGCCACAACTACATAACATAGACCTTTGGTATTTGTGTGTGGTAGTAGAATCGTCTTTCCTGTCGTGCACTATGGTTGTTAGATGTCGGTAGCTATGGGGGTGTGGGAGATATGGGGGTTGAAAGTGATCGACCTGTGGCAATTTCATACTTCTGCCAAAGACAAAAGTATCATGGTGTATCACTTTTCAGCGAAAACTATAGATCACAGATAACTGGCGTTTGTGTGTAGTAGTAGCACAGAGTCACCTTTCGGTCACAACAGCGGCCGAATTTCAGAAACTGTGGTACTGTGGTAGATATGGTGGTTGTAAGTGGCCGACCAAGGATATTTTCGTATTTCGACTGTCTCCGCATATGTCACTTTTCTGCCACAACTACATAGCATAGAGCATTGGTGTTTGTGTTTGGTAGTACAATTGTATCTCATGTAGTGCACTATGGTTGTTAGATGTCGGTAGCTATGGGGGTGTGGGAGATATGGGGGTTGAAAGTGATCGACCTGTGGCAATTTCATACTTCTGCCAAAGACAAAAGTGTCATGGTGTATCACTTTTCAGCGAAAACTATAGATCACAGATAACTGGCGTTTGTGTGTAGTAGTAGCACAGTGTCACCTTTCGATCACAACAGCGGCCGATTTTCAGAAACTGTGGTACTGTGGTAGATATGGTGGTTGTAAGTGGCCGACCAAGGATATTTTCGTATTTCGACTGTCTCCGCATATGTCACTTTTCTGCCACAACTACATAGCATAGAGCATTGGTGTTTGTGTTTGGTAGTACAATTGTATCTCATGTAGTGCACTATGGTTGTTAGATGTCGGTAGCTATGGGGGTGTGGGAGATATGGGGGTTGAAAGTGATCGACCTGTGGCAATTTCATACTTCTGCCAAAGACAAAAGTGTCATGGTGTATCACTTTTCAGCGAAAACTATAGATCACAGATAACTGGCGTTTGTGTGTAGTAGTAGCACAGTGTCACCTTTCGATCACAACAGCGGCCGATTTTCAGAAACTGTGGTACTGTGGTAGATATGGTGGTTGTAAGTGGCCGACCAAGGATATTTTCGTATTTCGACTGTCTCCGCATATGTCACTTTTCTGCCACAACTACATAGCATAGAGCATTGGTGTTTGTGTTTGGTAGTAGAATCGTATCTCATGTAGTGCACTATGGTTGTTAGATGTCGGTAGCTACGGGGGTGTGGGAGATATGGGGGTTGAAAGTGATCGACCTGTGGCAATTTCATACTTCTGCCAAAGACAAAAGTGTCACGGTGTATCACTTTTCAGCGAAAACTATAGATCACAGATAACTGGCGTTTGTGTGTAGTAGTAGCACAGCGTCACCTTTCGATCACAACAGCGGCCGATTTTCAGAAACTGTGGTAGTGTGGTAGATATGGTGGTTGTAAGTGGCCGACCAAGGATATTTTCGTATTTCGACTGTCTCCGCATATGTCACTTTTCTGCCACAACTACATAGCATAGAGCATTGCTGTTTGTTTTTCGTAGTAGAATCGTATCTCATGTAGTGCACTATGGTTGTTAGATGTCGGTAGCTATGGGGGTGTGGGAGAAATGGGGGATAAAATGGTCGACCTGTGGCAATTTCATATTTCTGCCAAAGACGCATGTGTCACGTTGTATCACTTTTAAGTGAAAACTATCAATCGCAGATTACCGGCGTTTTTGTGTGGTAGTAACACAGAGTCACCCATCGATCACAACGTTGGCCGAAATTCGGTAACTGAGGGAGTGTGTGAGATATGGTGTTCGAAATTGGTCGATCATGAATATTTTCGTATTTCATCCAAAGACTTGTGTGTATCCGTAAATTTTACTTTGCTGCCGGAACTACATAGCGCAGAAGACTGGTATTTGTGTGTGGTAATAGTATCGAGTCTCCCATCGTGCATTATGGTGGCCTATATCAATATTGATGGAATTTAACAATGAAATAGTGTAGGAAGGACACAGGACATTTTTTCGGCATGAATAACAGTTTTAGTCACGAAATTTTAAGAACTTATCGAATGATGAAAGACAGACAGATTCGTGTGTTAGTCTGTAATGTTACGTTGGTTGCTCAGTCACGCAATCTGTTAGTGTTTGATTTATTAATAAATTTCGATAAGAAACAAAACTTATTATTTAGTATAGAAGTCAATTTGCTCTGCACTGTACTATTCATTTGTGTCTGTATAAAAGTTTCTGGCACCAATTTGTCTTCCTTTTTGACATGCCTTACGGACGTAATCCTGGCCTAAGGTGCAGGTCTAGAAGACAATGTGCTGCTATTAGATTATAAGATTCAGATGCTCATGTTGAATAAAGAAGAAAAAACCAAGCTGAAATAAAGCTGCCATCAGTTAACCCCCCCCCCCCCCCCCCCCCCCCCACACACACACACACACACACATCCCCGCACCTTCGCTTACTTTTCTGTTTTTGAATGTGTTGTAAATTGATTCTCTTCATGAGACAGATTAGATGATAGGATGATATAATGATGGCTTTCCATCATATTATGTCGACTCGGTGTTGTTTGGGACAAATCTTACGTTACTAACAGTTTTCTATATCCAATTCTGGAATTGAAACTCCAAGTCCACGCGTACGAAGTCGCGGGTAACAGCTAGTATAAACAATGAAATAGGGTGAAGATCAGTCAGTGAGACAATTACGGAAGTAGTGGGTAACGATGTTTCGAACATATCAGGGTATGGAACTCATGCAAGCTAAGGGAAGTGTCCAAGATGATGTGCAAATGAAAACAGCAAGGACCGTGTTTAGAGGGACGTTGAATGTAGACAAGCCAACCGGGAACTGTAGCCGGGCAGCTGTAACCGATAGTCAGATACAATGAACTAGAATACACATCTGTTGTATGGGTGTATTTCTTTGTAACCTGTTGTTAATAAATACTGGAGCAGATTCTGCCAGCTGTCGAGAAGGGACGAAGTATTTCTCACTCCATTCGCAGAGGGAACTGCTGTGCGCTTAGAGAGATACGTCCTTCAGCGAGAGCACTTTAGTGTGAGATTTGTTGCGGTACGTTACAGTTAAACCAATTCCGTTTCGCTTACAGTGATATAGATCTTGGCTTCACTTGGAATGCTGCTTATTTTTAAACTATGACCACTCCAATTCTCTCAAAATTTAACTTTTCTATCTTATGTCCAGTCTCCTTCCCAAAATATTTGTGTATTGCCATAAATTTTATGATGGTTGGCAACTAGTCAACAACCCGTCAACCTGTTTACTTTGTGCTGGTCATATTAATTTTTTAATATTCTGTGAATCATGGTTGACCTCCTTAGAGACAGTCAGAGAGATTCTCTTTGACTAACTTCTATTAGCTTGTCCATTCAAAACCAACGTCAGTTTTATCGCCTAATTAAAACGTACGCTGATGTCTTTTTATAATTTTGCAGCCATTGCAGTGTAGAGTCGCAGGATTCTCCGATGTGTCCGTGGTTTTAATTAAATATTGAATCCATTCTGTATCATCGGTAGTAATATAAAATACTGAGGAAACTGATTCCGAATACTGGAACTGGTTGTGTGACCGAATGGTCGTAAAAAAAACCACAAAAAACAAAAACCATTTATTTTTCCTGCTATGGCACTGTTTGTCAAGTTGCTGACGCATCCGTAAAGAGAACAAATTTCTCATAGTACATAGCGGCTATGAACTGTTCATCTGATTGAATACTAGCTGCTTTAATTTAAAATATTTCTGCGAGGTTCACGAGCAAAAATAGTGTGAGTCTAATAGATATGGAAGATAATAATATTCTTAATATTATTTCGCTGTCTGTGTAGGAATGTACAGACAAGGGAGCGTCCATAAACTACGTAGTTTCGTCTAGGGGATGGAGGGGTTTGCTAGAAAGCTACGCTGAGGTACGTGGGGGGGGGGGGGGGGGGTCCAAGTCACGTAGCTTCTTATTCATAGTATTTGTCACAGTTAAAATAAGGTACAGAACACACAACAGCATGTGAATATTTGTTTCTGTCATTTACCGGTAACTGTCTCCTTATGTAATTTACGATAGTCTGTCAAGAGGAAACAGTACAAAATCTTCTTGAATCAATAAGGAAAAAAGCAACATGCTACGTGGGGAGGGGGGGGGGGGAAGGGGCGAAAGCCACGTTGGGCTACGTGGGGGGAGGGGGGAGAGGTGGAGAGGGGGGGTTCACAGGAGGCTAAAATGGAGCTACGTGGTTTATGAACGTTTTCCAATGAGACCAGTTGGATGTCATGGAAGGAGCCACAGAACAAAGGAGGATGTTCTTTTGTATATATATTTCTTTGCTTATTGAAGTTGGATACGGATGCGGTGCGTCTGGCACCCGGGGGCGGTTTCGTTTACCTGTGCGCTTTCCTTCCATACAGGTAAAAATAGTGCATTTTGAAATCATTTTAAGAAAATTTTCTTAGCAAAATAAATTTATAGATGCCAGTTTTCTCGTTGCTAGGATTGGGCCAGAAACAATTAAGAAAATAAAATAATTTTCAAACCAATTTAGTATAGCTGAAATTTCGATATGATTTAGTTCTATAGTCAATGAATATGATATAAATTTGCGAGACAGAAATTCTGTTGTTTATTTGGCAGAATGACCAATTTATGTGGGTGAGTTAGAAGAGTGCGGCTACTAGTTAGTTTTAAATTAACAAAACATAAAAAATTATATTGTAAATATGTCAACAATCATACATAAAAAATAATCTGGTATTTTTTTACATTTTTCTTTTTCATCACCTATCACGATAAAACTGAGTTTTCATTTTACAAAACATAATACAGCGAACACGAACGCTCGACGCCATCTTAGAAAGTAGCATCTGTGACTGCTTATATCTCATGACGCCCCGTGTCACAGCTCTATCTCTCTCATCCGACCAACGAATTAACGAGCCAAGTAAGACCTTAATCGTAGCACTAAGAGCAACGAACTTGCAGTAACCTATAAGGTTTTTTTCTGTTCTTTTTCCGCCAACCAACCTCGAACAAGGTTGAAGGGAGACTGGTGGAACAAAAGTGTAATTTGGGTTTGGGTGGAGTGCCTTACTCACAGCCAGGCTGTACTACTTGTGTACAGCTGGGCAGCTGGCCACGTCGAGACAAGCCAAGCGCGATGCACTGGGCTGTTACGTTAAACTGTGTGCTGACAGAAGCTTTGACGGGGAAGCCACCTTCCTGTGTAATTATGCAACTGTACGACTGGAAGTGAACTGAAGAAGCTTCGACGTTGACTGGCAACAAACCGTGGTAAATACCGTACAAAAACTCATCAATTCCATTGCACTTGAGTTTTGATCGGACCTGAAACGCTTTGACAGGAAGACGTCTATTAATTAAGAGTTTCTCAGTTGCTGGAACCTAGCGTGGTGGGTGATTGGTTAACGCTCTGGCCTCGCATTCGGGAGGACGCGGGTTCGAATCCCCATTCGGACATCCACATTTGGGTTTTCCATTGTTTCTCCGAATCACTCCAGGCAAATGCCGGGATGCTTCCTTCAAAAGACCATAGCCGAATTCCTTCCCGTTCTTGTCCTCAATCCCATCCCGCCTCTAATGAAGTCGACGAGGCGTAAAACCACAAGCTAAAAAAAGATTTCCTGCCTTAAGGAACATTAAAATTATTTAATTACGATTTTAGAATCAACGATCACGTATTTTATAATGAACAAAGTTTGAATAATTACAATTTTTCATTTCTTCAACATGACACACTAACGAAATATACTGTACTAGCTTCGAACCCGTCAAAAATGACGGTTTGAACCCAATATTCTGGCAGGTCACTTTTTTGCAATTGGCTAAATATATGGAATGTTATTACATAATACTTATGTCCTTGATTTTTTAATGTTCTATAAATTTCATTTGCAGTTCACATAGCGATACAGTAGTAACTTCTACTGAATTAATGATGATGGAAGTATAGTAATAATAAAATTAAAAACAAATTTTGAATCCCACACAATCAGTATAATATCAGTTTTATTCCTGGTCCAGGCACAATTCAGCACGATAAATATGAAACTTATTTCCCCCGCATTAAATAATGGCGCTTATAAAAGCAGTTTAAATGGTTTGTAAAACTCATTTCAGAGCGAATCAGTTGTGATTCTGGTCAACTTAGTCACAATTTCCATTAACATTGTATTCGAAAATCATAGCTTTTATTACCCTCATACGAATAAAGACAGGCGGCGCCTATGGTGATAGTCTGAATTTATTCTGGAAAAGCTTATGAAAAAGCGAGTATTGACCATTTTTAATGAAATCTTCGTGATATGAGTAGCATACTATGGTTAGTATATTGGAGTATTTGACTATGATTTACTTTAATGATTGAAAGTATAATATCAAAAACGAAATACGGTCATTTATCCCGGTGATACATTTCGCGATTCGTAAATTTGGTGTAACTCTTCTCCGAGTTTTTAATTAACTTCATTGCTTCTTATCATCTGCCAAAACATTCTTAGGTTATGTTTTAACCTCGTTCTTATAACTAGTACAGATAAAATAACGCAAACATGGAATACTCTTTTCCTTGAATGAATTTTTAAATCTAGTTGTCGAAAATAAACAAAAAGCAGCATGTAAATTTAAACGAACGCACCAATTGTAACTTTTCTATCTCTGCTCGCCGCCATTTGGCTGCAAGAATATCGTTGTTGAATTGCGAATTATAAATTGAAATCATTTTTAATCATATCTTTCGTGATATGAGTACTTTATTATGGTTAGATTATCAGAGTATTTGGTTAGGATTTTATTTAAATAAATGCATTTTTATAATTTCGAAAACGGATAACTGTTATTTATTTGACTAATACATTTCGCATTACGTTTCTCCGAGTTTTTAATAAACATAATTGTTTCTTACCATCTGCCAAAAAATTCTTATGTTATGGTCATTATAACTGATTTTGATAAAATAGCGTAAGTATTGAATCTCCTTCTCCTTACATGAATTTCTGCGTCTAGCTGTAAATAAACGAAAAGCAAGATGATCGAAGCAATGTAATATGGTGGCTGTTGATTGGCGAGTGAAAGCTGGCACGTGACCGTTTTCTAGCCAATAGGTGTAGCAACTATAGACGACGCATCCAGTCTCCACGTTAGCGTTTTATATAAGGGGATAAACCTTGACAATCATGGTTAAAAGCTTCTAATACTAAACAAACATGATTTTAGATTTATATGGCGCCCTTCAGCTAGCATTTGAAATTAACTTTGATAACAGCAAGTGAGAAACTCTTAAGCAATACAGGTCACCCTGTAGAGCGTTTCAGGTCTAATTAAAACTGAACTGCAGTGCTATTGATGAGTTTTTATACCGTATTTACCATGGTTTGTTGCCAGTCAACATCACAACTCTTAACTTCACTTGCGGCCATACAGTTGCACAAGTGAGACTCCACAAAAATATGGCTTTTTAACGTAACAGCACTGTCAAATTTGCAGATGACACAAACATAGGAATTAACAATACTTCAGATTTATATACAGAATATATTTCAAATTATGTGTTTGACCTTATTAATGAATGGTTTACAGGTTACATGGTTCAGTACCACACAGATTAACACCGGATATAGACTTAAAATTTAGAGGCCATTCCGTTCAAGAGGTAGAGCGCGTGGCATTTCAAGGTTTGTATATTGATCATATTTTAAATTGGAAGTTACATGTCTCTCACTTGCTAAAGCGATTGGGTGCAGTCACATTTGCAATTCATACAATTTTAGCTATAGGTGACCTCCAGATGAGGCAGTTTGTTCAGTTTGCTTATTTTAACTCCTTAATGTCATATGAAATAATATTCTGGAGCAATTCTACTCATAGAGACAAAGTATTGGGAGCCCAAAAGCGAGTAATAAGAATTATGTGTGGGATCAGCAATAGAACTTCATGTAGAGTGCTATTAAAGAAGATAGGGATTTAACATTGTTGGCTGAGTATATATACACATTAATGTCCTTTGCAGTCACAAATTATACTTTGTTTGTAACAATTAGTAAAATACACAATTAGTAAAATACACTAGAATCAAAAACGATCTTCACAAGGATTACAAGTCGTTTTCATTTGTTCAAAAAGGGCTCCGATATTCAGGGATACATATATTCAATAAGCTCCAGCATATATTAAATGTATAGCAGATGATAAAAATAAATTCAGGAAAAAATTGAAAGAATTTTTAACTGACCACTCCTTCTACTCTGTCGAAGAATTTGTTTTTACGGTATCTACAAAATAAACTGTCAGTAGTTTGTGTAAATGTAGTTGACATAATTAATGTACCATGTTTACTATGACTGATGTATGTATTATTTTGCTATGCAATTGTTAATCTGTAAACTGACAACTTCCGACATCCCACAGAGCCAGTCTCTTATATTGAGATGTATCGTATTGTACCGTATTGTATATCGCGGCTGGCAGGTCGAAGTGGCCAGCTTCCCTCCTGTACAGCCAGGAGGGAAGTACTGCACAGTACTCACGCAAGTGCCTGACAGTATCTCAAACCAGACAATACAAAAAAGTTTTTTTTAAAAAATAAAAAAAAATCTATTTAATGGTCGATGGCTTGCGCCAATTGGACCAGCTGACAATTACATGTTTTTCCTTCAAGAATCTTACATATTTCACTCTTAGGCAATACTATATTTTTACAAGTGTTTCGCATCCTGACTACATATAACACCTTTATTACATTTTACATGTCTTTCTCTTGCATTACTCCATCTTGGATTACAGATTGATAATCATTTATACGTTTTTTAACTGCTTAATGGAAACTATAGCTAGTTTTACATAAATACAATTTATATGTGTAATGATCGATGTGGGCAGGTTTGTGATGGATCGTCTGGTGAAATTGCGAGTCTAGTATTTGGTGCCTTATAAATTTTATCCAGTCTCCGTTTTGTAATAGTAAGACTGAGAAACTTATAGGGGAGCAGGTATCTGCACACTTATACTACTTTTTTTTTGGGAGGGAGGGGGGGGAATTTTGAAACTTAGATTGGGTGAGTTGTTCATTATTGACTTCATTTCCAGAATGACGCGCCTTTGTCGAGGTGGTAGGGAAAACAAAAGAGGTTCGTAGCTACGCCGTGAGCCAGGCGAAAGAAATCAAGAGGCGGATCGACAGTGGATTAATAAACAGCTGTTATACGATTAGGTAGTTTGAACAGATTCGACCGCCGCGTGGAAGGTAATGCCGTGACGTCATGTGTCGCGCATATGGTGGTTCAGAGTTTCGCGGCCGCCCCCGCCGTGTCACCCGATCTCCGCCGGCCAGCGGGCACCCTATTCATAGCCGCACACTGACCACTAAATATAGACCAGCACTCGGCGCGAAAACTCTGCCGATACCGCCAGCACTTCAACTGCCGTATGAATCACATTACCAGCGTCTTCATCTTTCATACTTACAAAGTGTTTATGGATTCTTGAATAATAACTACGTTACTTGAATTGTGCACCTTTTTAGTGAGAAAAATTGTTGTGCCCCTTATTTTCACATGAATTATAACGACCACGGACTATACCGATTTTGCAAAACGAATAATAAGAATAATAATAAAAAAACATTACAATAAACTCGGAATCTGCTCCCAAAAATGAGTCAAAATGTTAAATACGAATCATCATTAAAAAGTGTGAATACTATCTTATTCCTAACCAACAAATCGCCTTAATAAGTAACACCAAATAATAATGTTCTTGCCCTGGGTTATCACTAAGCAGCTGCCACCGAACAGTTTAATGGCCGGCCTCGGTAGCGTGGGGCTAGCTTGCTAGCTCCGCGTGCTGAAGGCCGCCGGTTCGAATCCGGCCGCGGGCATGGATGTTTAAGTGTTGTGTGTCTGTGTGAATGTCCTGTCCGTCCTGTGGCGTCCATACATTGGAAAAATACAATATATATACTGGATGACGACTTACACAATGAAAGCTATAATAATTACATTGAGCTGGCTGTATGGCCTCCGTTGCCAAATGCCATTAAAAGAAAAAAGAAAAAATGACGAATTTCAAGAAAAGTAAATGCACGCTTGCCACCGAAAAGGGACACCTTTGACCTCGAACGCTCGCAACCGCACCAAAACTTGCTTAGAATAACAAGCGATCATAAGCAAAACAGTGGTGTGTGTCATTTCCATGCAGAACTCCGCACTTGTCTGCTAGAGCCATTACAGAGCCATGAAAAGAGTCTATTGTTGTGTGATTCCTGGTCAGGTCATACAGATCGTACCATTCTAGATGCAACATTTCCAAACAACGTTGTTATGCTGAAGATATTGCCACCGAAAAAAACAAAATATTCCTGACCCCTTGATGTTTACTTGTTTCGGCAATATAAGCTCTATTTCATAAGGATTACTGAATTTGTAACACTACAATGTGCCAAACCATAAGGGAAGATACATGAGCGTTATTTCATCATGAAACTTCACTCTGTGATTTACCATCAATTTGATGCACTTACGTATAAGCCTATGTTGCAACATGGTTGGCGAAAGCCAGGTTATGACTTGGACATACCAACATCATATTTGAAAACGTAATTAGTGTGGCTTTTGATATTGGACTGCGTGAATGTGAAAGTGATTTGAAATGTGATAACGTGGCTTTAGTGAGGTGTACCCATTGTTCACTTCCACTTTGTTTTAACCACTTCATGGAAATCCCGCACCTGCACTAATATAAGCACTATTAGGTGTGTAGTACTGCCGTATATGCATGTTTTGCGCTATATTAAGTACTTTAAGCAGAGACTTTTTGGCACTGTTGATTGAAAATGTAACGATACACTGACGTCATTGACTTACGTATAATTTCCATCATATGGTATTGATATCTGGTTACTTTGTTTCTCTCTATTAAAATGTTACTTGAGGTAGAATGCAACGTTTTGCATGGAAATGACACACACCACTATTTTATTTATGATCTCTTGTTATTCCCCTAAGCATGTTTTCGTGCTGTTCTGAACGTTCGAGGTCAAAGGTGTCCATTGTGAGAGGTAATAGCAGAAAGTTACATTTTGACGCTTGTTAAAAGAAATCGAAATTTAATCAAATTAATAAACCAAACGTGTACCCGCAAGTGTGGCTCCACTCTGGTCTCAGAAGGTTCAACGGGACCATGTCCGCGTCCTGGACCCCGAGTACCAGCCCTCCTGAGTGGTATTTGTTATGCGTTTTTCCACCGTCATCTAAGCGAATGTTAGGACGGTTCCCGATCTCCGCACCATAAACTACATAGTTCACAAACAAGACTCAGCTATCAGTCACACAGGACACAAGTCAAACGCCAGAGACAAATGGATAAACGCACGAGATCTAAAAAATACGGTTCAATGTTCCCCCCCCCCCCTCCCTCTTGATTCACTCTAGCTACCTCTGAATTAGTCCATAGTGACTGTAACGGTAGAAAAACATGTGCCCCTTGTAACATTTTATCCAATTTTTTATCTCTTAACTCCGCGTTACGATGAAACACGCGGTATCAATGTAAACAAACCATTTCCTAAAATAAAAAAAAAATAACAGCTGGTCCCTCTTCTTCGTTTTTCAGTCAGAAATTGATTCTCTTTTCTACTATGCTGTGAAGGAAACGTTTGCTATAGCACGAACAACTGATCACAATTATCTCATAGAAAACTTAAATGTTTAATGTTACGCCTAAAATAACAACTTTCCAGAGAAATTTTGGTAACTGTCTCAACCATTGTTATTGACAGTACCGAATCAGCCACGTAGCAAGAGTTACAAGAGTTAGGCCAGATGAGCGACCTTGTTTTTTTTTTTTTTTTTTTTTTTTTTTTGTTAAGAAGCTTTTCCACTGCTTCAGACAACGGAAACCAAGGGCTTCTTCTTCACATTTGCTAGGGGCAAATTTTATTTGTTATTGTTGAAGACGAAAGGCTGGAGAATGTGAAGTCGGATGGCGGTAGCATGCACATGTTTATCCATAAGACACCAAAGGGGCCGGCAGTTTAACAAAATCCGGAGTCTTTGATAGGAGCTCACTCCTCTAGTGAAATCGTATTCAAATGTTCTCACACCTTGTTCAGCCATTAGCCCTATGGTGATACCACGCTTTATTGCGTCCCTACTCGTTTCCTGAGCTGTCCAAGTGCCCGCAGTATCATCGTAGCAGAGAGTCATTTAAACAAACAAAAATAGTTTATATATATCGCAACAATCATAAGAAGTCATCCTGATGTAAACTGTTATTTATACATTAACTACCATAGTAAATATGAAGTTAAAAAAAATGTCATACGTAGAATGATGAAAGGCCTGATTTTCAGAAGACAGTAAAGACGTGACAATGAGCAAAGGAGCTCCATGCACTATGAATTCCCTTAAAATCCCATGAACTTTACCCATAAAGTGTATTACAGGAGTTGGAGAGGTTGCATAAAAGGGCTGCTAGATTTGTTTCTGGAAATTATCGCAGAATTCAATCAGTGACGGATATGATAAAGGGGTTGAAATGGGATTCATTGCAAGACAGGAGGAGGATGAAGAAGGTCATGGGAGTGTACAAGGCGTATGAAAAGATGACCATGGCCACAATGTGGCACTCGATTTCAGGCACAAGGGTGTGGGAAGATTCTCTTTTTAGGTAAGGGTGTCAGGGATTAGAATGAGTTACCAAGAGAAATGCTGAGTTATTTACGAAAACGTTGAAAGAATTTGTAGTTAAAATTTGTAGAGGGCAAATGTAGTTGGGTGTAGGAAAGGAGGAAGATGGGTGTGTAGGGAAATTGCCACCGGAACGTGTGCTCCATTACAATTAAATTAAATTGTCCGCATGAAATCTGGAGTTTCTGTACAGAGTTACCGTCTTGAGTCCTGTAGCTGTTCATATCATCATCAGATATCAGTATGTGACAACATCCTGGTACTCGATAACTGGAAAATGACTTACAAAATTTCTACGAGACAATGTATGAGGTTTCCGGTTGTGAGATAATCGAGTCATCACATCATGATATATGGACTTTCACAGCAAAACACTTTATAAAATTCCATCACATATCTTGTGTAATATATCTGTTAAAGTGATTATAATTTAAATGAAAGGAGTAGTACATGTTTAAGAGATAGTGAAGCTATTACACCTCTGGTAATAATTTATCGAACATGGGTCATGGTTTGGTATAGTAAAAAATATCAGTGTTCATGATTAATTGACTTTTTGGTTATACCGCGTTGTTTATTTCATTACCTGAGCTTTCGACTGGTATCCTACAGCCTTCGTCAGAGATACTGTTTATGTTGACATAGCATCGCAGTGTTTCTTGAACAAGATAAGTCGAATAAAAATTGACAGATGATCATTAATTTTCGTATTTACTAGTTTCTCCTCACGTTATAACTTTACAGGGAAATCAGAAGATAAACGTAACCTTATCACGATTTAACTCCAAAACGAAATTTCTGTTCTGCTTCTATGTCTTCACAATGAGTCGCATGTAATTATTTCCACGTATAACGGAAGTATAACGAGAAGTTCGTCTCGCTTAAATTATTATATACTGAACTTCAACAATGATCCTCCATTGCAGTTATATTTAATTAATTTAATTTAATTTAATTGCAATGGAGCACAGGCTCCGGTGGCAATTTCCCTACACACCCATCTTCCCCCTATCCTGCACCCACCTATATTTGCCCTCTACAAATTTTATCTTTAAATTCTTTCAAAGTTTTCGGTAAATTATTCGTCATTTCTCTTGGTAACTCATTCCAATCCCTGACACCCTTACCTAAAAAAGAGAATCTTCCCACACCCTTGTGCCTGAAATCGAGTGCCAGCTTGTGGTCATGGTCATCTTTTCCCTTCCATGCACTACTTTTCATACCTATTGCAATATCTTTCCATGCCTCATCGCCATTATATGCCCTGTACACTCCCATGACCCTCATCATCCTTCTCCTGTCTTGCAATGAATCCCATTTCAGCTCCTTTATCGATCGCAGCAATGCTTCAAATAATTTCTCATACGCCTTAGGAATAAATTGAGACACTAAACTGAACTTAACTTAGTCCACAATCACGAAGTTTGTGTTTTTCTCTTCCAGGAAGCGTACTTACCCAGTGAGTCAGAAAAAACATAGCCTGTACCTTTCCTACAGGACCAAATCCATTCGAAATATCGTGATGTCACAGCATAATTCGTACACACAAACCAAGCTTTACAAGACGTAAATGTAACGTAAAGATCCGGTGAAAATTCCTCTGGATACCAGAGTTTCAACCAAGCACCTGCACACTAAGCTACCAGGCCACTATGATTCCACTAACAATGTCTAATCAAACAGTCAGTGCTTACATTGCAAGAGAAATCGGCTTCCGGTTTTTCGCTTTGGTTTACTCGGTATAAATTTTATCAGCTGAAAAAAAAAAAGAACTTTTATCCCAACATGAGAATGTGACTGCTACTACTGCGATGAAGTATTGTTCTATAGCAAAATGAAAAGCTAATTGCGCGCTTCATGAAGGAATGATACTGATGATCACTAAACAATTTGTTCAGAAAATCCATGACGTGTGGTGTGGTGTGACGCTCCTTTCATCTTTTACCGCCTAGCGGTGGGTCGAGGCGCGCCGTACCTGCTACCATATGTGGCAAAGATGAAAGGCGTCCACAACCACGCGTGATGGGAACGGGGCTGTAGGCTGACTGCTGCAGTCGTTCGTCTGTTGGCGCGGACGCGTCCGTCTCTTTCGCCGCGGGTCCCGATCACTCAGCAGCTTGCTGAGCTATGCCTCGTGTGAGGTAATACCTTCCTTTTCATTCCTCAAATCTTCCAATACTTTGTAACGTAATTGCACGGTGATGGCAGCAGATAGTACGAAGTATCATGTACTCACAGATCTCTTTTCGGAACTGGTGTTATCCTAAGCTGTTTTAACACTACACAACATTCGACGAGCTAATAATAGTAGTATTATAGTTACATTAAGGTATTTTTGTAATATTGAAAGAATACATAGGAAATTATAAGGTACAGATGGGGGCGTACAAAAACCCTGCTGGATAGAGAAAGATGACTCCGGATTTTTCATACTTGGGTCTCCTTGATAAATACCAGGAGGAAAAAAAGAAAAAAGGTTAGCAAGAGGTCTCCTTAACTTTCTAACTACAGGAGAGAGGTGCAACCGAGCGCCAATTATCCGAAACGTCAATTATCCGAACAACTTTTTAAATATTTTTTAAACAAATTATGCACTATTTTACAGAAGCGTAAGCTTTGTTTCTATTTTCAGATTTACATTATAGTATACCTTCGCACTTGTTTTGTCTGAAAATTCCACTAGCAAAGAACTACGTACAGTGAGTTTTACACCTTCTGTTGGTTACTGCATTATGGCCGCAATATCTTCGTGATCAATCGCACACTGGCTTGATGTTGAATGTTTGTTGTAAGTGCGACGCGACAACAGTTCTTTCAGTGTGCCTGTAGGTTCAAACTCGTCCTGCGCCTTTGTTATTGATTTGCTGTCTTAGTAAGCTGTTGATTTTTTTTTTAACTGCTTAACGTTTCCTATAACAACTAGGTCTTTAGAGACGAGAAAGGATGGGGGGCAAGGAATGGGAAGGAATTCGGCCATGGCCTTTTTTGAAGGAAGCATCCCGGCATTCACCTGGAGTGATTTGGGGAAACCATGGAAAACCCAAATCTGGATGCCCGGACAGGGATTCGAACCGCCTTCCTCCCGAATGCGAGGCCAGAACGCTAGCCGTTACACCACCACGCTCGGTGTGTTGATTTTAGTATCTTGTACTAACATTGTACGCATACAATGGTATCATCCTCTAAAAGGAGGCATAAGTGTCTCTAAAATGAATCAGAACAAACTAAGAGACTTCTTTTGCTTGGGGTATGTAAAATTATAAGGTATCTAATGTAATTTTTAGGGAAAACTAAAAACTATACGGAACAAAACTATAAAAATCGATAATCCGAACCACCGTCGGTCCTAATTAGTTCGGATTATCAATGCTGTACTGTATAAAACTCCATCAAAGACAAATACCATTCTATTCTCTTTGCTGCAGAATAAGAGCTCACGTTGGATCTGTACTTCGTTGCTTCACTATGTTATCACACCTGTAGGAGCTCTGATTGAGAGGGGACAGTCACTATCTCTTCCATATCCTGTACAAAATGGCAACTGAGAAGCAATATCTTTTGTAATAACTGAAAGTGTTAACGTGTGCTATGCTTCGAAAAGTGGGATCGTTTGTTATTAAGCAAATAATATCCTTGAGGGATAGTGAACAGTCTCTTCTTGTTCAGCACCTTTCCTCAACACTACGGGTCGGCTGCCTTTGGTGAGTTTACTCATCGTTGCCACTATCAGATTTGGAGCTTATTTTGATTTTACTGCCGCATGCGCTTGCTACTCCAAGCATTTTGTACCTCCCAGACACAATGTGAAGCCGTACGGAGCCGCACTGGCTGGTAGACACTCAACAGAGTACTCAGATATATTCCGTGATTTAGTTAGAAACAAATATTCTGTGTACTATAATAAATAAAATGTTGTAACTTGTTTTCTTCTCTATCTTTGTTGCTAATTTTATTAATTGACTTTCGAGATATGGTATATATAAATGAATGTAGTGGATCAGCGGTAAAGAGTCTGATGGTATATTAATTAACAGTACTATTTAAGATGTTGTAACCTAGGGCAGGTACAGAAGATTAAAATTACGAGCGCACTAGGTAAGGTATGAAAACTAGACTAGTTACAGTAGAATAAAAAAGAAAATGTCACAGACTGCATCCACCTCGACAGATAAAGTAGAAGGCGTGATATCAAGTAATAAAGAACAAATCTAGCTCAGGTACAAAATTCATAGTTAAGGTCATAGCCAAGATTTTTACGATAATTCAGCTCAAATCTAAAAGGTAGGCTAGAGATTTTCTTCGTCGTCCAGCATGTATAAGCAGCAATTTTATGTGTAATACCATCAGGACAAAACAAAAGTTTGGGTTCCCTACTGGACCTCACACAATCCAATGCAAATAATTTGTGAAATTCGCAGAACTACTTAACTATTAGTCTACAGATAGTATTTTTAATGCCTTCATGCCTCTGTCGTTTAAATGTTAAAACCGAATTTTCTAATCATATTGCAAAATGAAGCTCTCATTGCAAAAATTACTTCTGTCTGTTAGGCACAAACTGTATAGTTCAGTGTAATTGTTAACAGTTTAAATTTGCAACCCATTTAAGTTTTGAGTGACGTGATGTGTTACGCTACTATTAATTAATCTCTTGTAACTATTAATGTTCTCGCCGAATAAAGGCACAGAGGCTATGGAAGAAAACATGACGTACGCCGAAATTTTATCAGACTCGGCAACATGGTTTGACGTCAGAGATCTAGACAACTGACGGACTGATTGCAGGTCGCCTCAACGTACAGAAATCACCCCGTGAAGTGCTGTCAGACTGCAGAAACAGTAAAACTTCAGAGATATTGTTCAACCGGTCGCAGCCAATCAAGACAACAGAAATTAAAAGTCCATTACTAATTGAGTAATTGTTCCTGCATAGCGGTGAGTAATCTTTTTTTGTTTAAACTGCTTAACGTCTCTTAATAGCGAGGTCTTTAGAGACGGGAAAGGATGGGGGGCAAGGAATGGGAAGGAATTCGGCCATGGCCTTTTGAAGGAAGCATCCCGGCATCGCCTGGAATGATTTGGGAAACCATGGAAAACCCAAATCTGGATGCCCGGACGGTGATTCGAACCGCCGTCCTCCCGAATGCGGTGAGTAATCGTCCTGACGTCAAAGTGGACAATTGACAGGCTATTGACGAAACAACTGAAGCGGCGGTGGTGGAAATCAATCGGCTTTCTGCACAACGGAGACATCGAGCTCACATCGACTAGTCGCATTCCAGTACATCATACAGACCCGAAAAGATGTCGGCATCCTGCTAAGAGAATGCCCTTTTAAAGAATTTCTTATTCTTAATTATTATTCTTAATATGTTTTATCTTCTCTCGGAGAGCCCGAAAATCTCCTTTGGAAATAAATTTGCAACTCAGATGTCGTAATACATTTTTTTGACAATACGTTTAACCTTTATTCTCAAAAGCTTGTTCCCAGACTGTTAAATAAATGGCATCTTCAGACGGTGAAAGTCATTACGTATTGTGTACTCCATTTTATTTTTATATTTTCCCTTTAGGTGGCGACAATGATTATTACTTCGACAGTACATCATAGAATTAACAATCGTAAAATTAATACTTTTAACTCTGAAGTTTCTAATTTATGTCAAATTTGTTAAAATACAGTTATATTTTACAATATTTTACGAGTATTCTAAGATTTAACTGGTTCGAGCAAATTACAAAAACAAAACATTTAATTTAATGTACTGTTCTTTCGAGCTTTACGGTTAGTCGATATACTGGTCATTACAGTTTGGAGAAGACGGGTGGCAACTAACAGATAGGAATTCAGCCAAGATGTTTTAAATCAACCATCGCGACATTCGCTTGGAGTGATTTCGGGAAACTATGGAAGACTGAATCGGGTTGACCAGACGGGGATTTGAAACTAAGTCCTCCAGAATTCCATGTCCGAGCGTTACTGCCCAAACCAAGTTCTTTCTTTTTCTTGATACATTGTTCTGTCCCTCTAAACATCCCCCATCACAACTCCTCTATTAATTCAATTTAGAAATCAGTAACGAAAAAAATATAGTAACTGGAAATCACATTTGAGACGCTACAGGACAAAGTTAATTCAATGTTTACACAATAATTACTACTGTTTTATTAAATGTTGGTAATATACCTATTTTATCAGCTAAAAGACACAAAACTGATTTGAACAGAAGGAAAATTTTGGTTTGTGAAGGGCTATATGACTCATCGATGTCTATGTCACTACCGCCGGGAGAGGATGGACGAAAAGACAGGGAAGGAATTCGGATATGAACTTCAATCCGGGGTTGCCTTTGGTGACTTCGCAAACCGTGGCTGGATGGCTGAAATGTATTTTGAACCCGCGTCCTTCCGATTGACAAGCACGAGCATAACGGGTCAGATATGAGTTGAAAGATTAGGTTTTTTTCATTTTGAGAACGAGATTTTGTATAGTAACGTCAAACTTGCCAATTCTTAAGTTGAATAGCAGTGTAATGCTATTCAGTAAACATCGTTTGTCAAAGGAGTCAAAATGTGGTATTTGACATACGGCTGTAACACCAAGGAAATTACCCTCAGACCTTCGAAGTAGAAATTTCACACAGACTGTAGTTCTTGTCTACAATTGTATGCACGGATAAAGAACATGGGTTCAGGCAAGCATATTCATGCGAATCTCAGTTGGTGGGATATATGCAAGATATTTCAGATGAAATGGACAAGGGAGGCCAAATTGATAGTGAAGTACTAGATCTTTCAAAGGCGTTTGGCAGAGTAAGCCATAAAATGGTAGTAAATAAGGTAAAAACAATTGGAGTGGATGAGAAAGTGATTTGCTGGGTAGAAGAATTTTTAAAAGGTAGAAAACAGAAAGTTAGGGTAGGAAATGCGGTATCAAAGGAAGTGGAAGTAAAAATGGGAGTGCCGCAGGGTAGTGTATTGGGACCATTGCTATTCATTATTCTAATGAATAATTGTGTTGATTGTTTACTATCTGAAATTAGATTGTTTGCAAATGACATAATGCTGTCTAAAAGGATCAAAACGATAGAGGACTGTAAACAGTTGCAGGGTGATCTGGACAGGATATCTAGTTAGGTTGGTATACATGGGATGAAGATAAATGCAAAGAAGAGTCAGCTTATTAGATACACAAATAAAAAACAAAAGGTTAATCATGAATATAAGGTGGGGAAAGAATTGCTTGCTGAAGACTGGAAATGTAAATATCTTGGCATTACATATGATAACAAGCTTAACTGGGCAGGACACATTGGACAGGTGGTAGGAAAAGGTTTCAAAATTCTCCACTTGTTGGAGAGAGTGATGAGGGGATGCACGAGAGAAGTAAATGAATTGGGTTACAAAACTTCGGCCAGACCACTGCTCGAATATGGTAGTGTAGTATGGGACCCTCATTTTGAGTATCAAATACAGGAGTTTGAGAAGGTGCAAAGAAGGGCTGCTAGATTTGTTTCTGGAAATTATCGCAGAATGCAATCAGTGACAGATATGTTAAAGGAGCTGGAATGGGATTCATTTGAAGACAGGAGGAGGATGAGGAGGGTCATGGGAGTGTACAGGGCATATACTGGCGATGAGGCATGGAAAGATATTGGCGTAGGTATGAAAAGTAGTGCATGGAAGGGAAAAGATGACCATGATCACAAGCTGGCACTCGATTTCAGGCACAAGGGTGTGCGAAGATTTTCTTTTTTAGGTAAGTGTGTCAGGGATTGGAATGAGTTACCAACTCATAACTTACCGAAAACGTTAAAATAATTTAAAGTTGAAATTTGTAGAGGGCAAATGTAGGTGGGTGCAGGATAGGGGGAAGTTGGGTGTGTAGGGAAATTGCCACCGGAGCCTGTGCTCCATTGCAATTAAATTAAATAAAATAAATAAACGCATTATGTGGTGTATACTGTTTTGCTGGTTACGCAGGGGAGCAAATCGCCAGTGAGCCGAGATTGCGGAAGAGTGTATGGAGAGTTGGCTACGCTAAGACTGTCCGAAATAACCGCCTTGGAGACACGCCCACATCTGTCGCCAGAGATGACAACATTCCCTCCTAAACGTCAACCAGTGCTGCCAACGTAAAATATAAGCCGAATTAACCGGCACCACAACCCCAACTAACAGCAGATTTTTGGTTGGTTCATAAATTATAACAACACGAGGAGATTACTGCTTGCGTAAACTTTCCATTTTGAGACTGGGGACGTTATTGACCATTCACAGCATTTCTACGCCATATTGTCAGTAGAGGAAGTCAGTTACTACTAATCAAATATGCGCAATACTAGCACCAGCAGTTTCACGTTGCACCTTGAGGAGATATAATAGACACGGCATCCTGGCAGCAGTAAGCGAATTCTAGTATAGCTGTTACCATACAAAAACTAAGCGTAACACAAAAAGAATTTCATAAAAAAACACATTTACACAAAACATTATAAATTGACAGACGCATCTCAACTCTCACTACCCTTCAATACATTCGCTCATCCGTAACTACTTTGAAGATATATTATAGGGAAAAGGCGATGGAAAGGGCGCATCCTCTAATGAACTTATTAAATATCTTGTACTTGGGAGGTCAGACGGTAATAGATTGCTGCAAAAATCACGTTTTCAGGTTGGGCTGTGAACTATGGAACTTCTCTCCTTTGTGTGACCTTTCTAGGACCTTAGGTAGTGTAATAAGGGCTTTTCAGTAAGTTTCGTGGATTTTGTGCCTGGTGCAGTGTTAAAAAAGTAGACTAACTTGTTCCATGTAAGAGAGATTGCACCAGAGCGTGTCATTTTTGCAGAAGGTACGTGCATGTCGGAGCGCGGAGACAGTTCGAAGTTTCTTCGTCATTTATTGTCGTTTTTTTAAACAGACCCGGTAACAAAAATGGTATAAAAATCCACAACTTTAAGGCTGCTGATGTCTTTATTTTTAAATTAAAAATTTGAAAAAAAAATATCTTAGTTCTCCTCTATAATCTATAGTTCCTAGACATCTATACCTCACATGCTCACAAAAAAAAAAAAAAAAAAAAAAAAAAAAAAAAAAAAAAAAAAAAAAAAAAAAATTAAATACGGTATTGCTAGTAGTTTTGCCGCCAATAAAAAATATTTTTCTCTGAAATTTCATCGTAAAGGTATTTATGAGGATGTGGATACGGACGGAGAAACATGAAAATATTTTTGCTACGCAACCATAAAAAAGGACTCAGTACCAGATCTCAAGTTTCCCCGACACCGGATCTGAATGAATCATTATAAAAGTGTATGCTTTTAGCAGCCTTTATGTTTGTAAAATTGCAGTAACTTTGCTGGTTTAGCGCTGCGTCAATAATGCTGCATATAACCTGGGGTCTTCCTCAGGGCTATTTCGGGTTGATGTATCCCCTGTTAACGGCTGCTCATAACACTACGTCGTTTGCCTGCGCACTACGCGGATTGTTTTGTTTTTCCGCCAGCGAGACCCGAAATAGCGCTGAGGAAGGCGGCAGGCTTGGCGTTGAAACGTTGGCAGTAGTGACATCGTTGAAGCAACGATCAACCCGCAAAGTAAGGAATGAAATAATTATTATTTAAAAACTGTTTCTGTTTTGAATATCTATATTTCCTTGTTGTTATTCTCTTTGGATGTGTCGAAGGCGTGATTAATTGCGCTGTAAAACAAAATTAACTAAAAGCAGCAGCGGTGTCGTTAAGAAAAGAATAAACATTCCGCCTTTATAATTTCACGTGAAAACAGACTCGGTGTTGTGGAACAGTATATATCCTATTCACAAACTAATAATATTACACCAACTGATTACAGGTTATTTACTTAGTATCCGAAAGTATAAACAACTTATAATGATAAAACGTAACATTCGGGTTATGGTTATTATATCTGAATACAATATGCAGAGACCTCTTCTTCACCACCTTTCCCAACATTTTGGGGTCGGCTGGCTTCGATAAATTTTATTCATCGTTGGCAGGGACTGTTCAAGCTGGTGGAGGCTCTGTAATGGTGTGGGGTGTGTGCAGTTGGAGTGACATGCGACCCCTGATACGTCTAGATACGACTCTGACAGGTGACACGTACGTACACATCCTGGCTGATCACCTGCATACATTCATGTCTATTGTGCATTCCGACGGACTTGGGAAAACCCAGCAAGACAATACGACCTCCGACACGTCCAGAAGTGGCTCCAGGAACACTCTTCTGAGTTTAAACGCCTCTGCTGGCCACCAAACTCCCCAGACATTATTGAGCATATCTGGGATGCCTTGCAACGTGCCGTTCAGAAGACATCTCCGCCCCATCGTACTCTTACGGATTTATGGATAGCGGTGTCAATTTCTCCAGCACTACTTCACACATTAGTTGAGTCCATGCCACGTCGTGTTGCGGCACTTCTGCGTGCTCGCGGGGGCCCTACACGATATTAGGCAGGTGTACTAATTTCTTTGGCTCGTAATGTAGCTATGTATGTCAGAATTAAGACTGAAACATGGAGGATTTTTTACTTTTTTTTAAAGACATTTGGGGATATATATATACATCTACATCTATACTCTGCAATTCACAATTACTGTGGGTGGCAGAGGGTGCTAAGCACCAATCCTATTTTAGAGTATTCCAATCCCGAACAGAACGAGGAAAGAAAGAATACATAAATGTATCAGTACGGCATCTTATCTCTCGAATCTTATCCCTTCTGTCATTGCGACCTAAATAGGTTGGCGGAAGAAGTATTTCGTTGCACTCGTAAATTAGAGATTTTCGCATATTCTCCAACAAATTTAAGCGAAAACGACGTCGTCTGTCCGCCAAACAATCCCAGCCTAACCCACGAATCAGCTCTGTGACACTTACATAAGGACTGTAACTAGCGGTCACGAATCGAGCGGCTCTCCTCTGTACTTTCTCTAATGTGTCAATCAATCCCTTGCGATACGGATCCCAAATTGCAGAACAGTATTCCAAATGCGGACGCACTAGTGTTTTGTACGCTATTTCCTTTTTATGAGCATTGCAGCTTCTCAAAATACGACCTATAACGTAGTTTAGAATTAGCTTTGCCTACAACGTGTAATGTTACATCTGGTTTGAGAATAAATAACAGCTGATGTTTGTCAGCGTTAAACGAAACTGTATGTGTTGTAGACCTGAGCAGTAACAGACAGGAGGGGGCGAGCTCACCAGACGCTCGCCACACACACAAAAAACTAGGACCCGGGGGAGCGGAGACCTTCGCTGGCCGTGCGGATAAATGTTGTTGTCCCAAGAGAGAAGGGAATGTTTGTTTAGCGCTCGGAAGAGTGCTTGAGACGTGTTGTGAGTGGTGTGTTGTAATTTATTGCTGGTCGTCTGATGGAGGACTGCGATACTGGGGAGAGTGTTTTTCAGGGTGATCTGAAGGGACAGTCGACTGAGGAGAGGCATTCGTGGCTGAGGGTTCGACGAGTCAGGTTGTTCGGGAGTCGGAACGTGGACCACGGCTGCAGGCTGTTCGGCGATCGAGTCTCGCCGGTGCTGACTACCTGACGCCGACGGAGCCGGGCTGTGCAGACGCCTTCCCTGCACGACGCCACACAGAGCAGTGAGGCGCTCGACCACAGCTGTTGCAGTTCACGACGGCATCTCTCCAGAATGGTCAACAACCTTTGCGTCTCGCCTCTTCCAACAACAACGTCCAACGCACGGTAAAGGAGCGCAGTTCACGCCTCAGTTGTCACCGGAATTCAGTTTAGCAAAACCCAGTAACGCTTATGGGATAATTCATGCAATCCACTGAGCAGCAATTTATAAATTGCTAAGAGTGTAGGTGATTTACTTTAAAATAAAGATAACGAATTTTATTTCGTAATTTGTGTGTTTTTCAATTAATAATATGGTTCATTTATCTATCACATTTCCTTATGATCCATTATTTTGTCAAATCAAGGTAGTTGATTGAACTCACTGGCGCCCAAAGTATGACCTATATCAACTTGCATCAGCTTGGCAATCATATGACGAGGCAAACAAAATAAATAATAATAAAAGTAATAACTTGAAAGAAGGATATTGTACAAAATGGCGACCAGAACGTGGGGCCGTGTTTAGCGCGAATAATTTAGCTTACAACTGGATTCATGGTGAAAACTGTTGACTTTATTCTTTGATGTACTTTTGTGTATGCCTGTATTTCAGATGCTGTACGGTGGATGGAGAATGGCTGAAATATAGAGTAATATCATTAAATGAATGTAATTTCAGATGAAGTTTTTCCAAGTGAAGCTGACATTTTCCATTACTTTATTTGCCAGTGATTTTTGTTGTTGTTCATGGTTGAGAAAAAGATTTCTTGCATCCGGCGTTGTGTCTGTGCGGCGTTGCATTATTCCATTGATATTGAAATTTAAACATTCACTGGGATTTTTTGTCACAGTTTGTTTGTTGAAAGTTTTTTTTAAAACAAAAGATGTGTTACATTTAATGTGGGTTTCTAATTTGAAAATACAAGTACATGAAACTGCGGTGTGGTAAACAAGTGGGGGTAATAAATATGAACACAACAATGGATGAGAGTAATAATTTGGAGAACGTGGCAAATGACGCGGAATTGATGGGCGAATCACAAAGATAGAGCGTGAGATTTGTGGGATACGGGTAGAGACGAATGGACACCACCAAACATTGACAAAACGGGTCAATGAATTGGAAAAGAATACTGAACGTGAAGTCGCGAAAGTAAGGGAAAGAATGGATACCGTCGATTCATCTGTTGCGCAAGTCCGGGCCGAGAATGTGACAATACAACAAATGCAACGCAAATTGCAAGAAAACGTTGCCGAAGCACGGAAAGAGCTGGAAGAAAAGATTGCTGCTGTGAAAAATGGTGAAAATAATCAGGGGTTATATGTAACCGGACAAGAAATTGTAATTCGGGGACAAGTGGAGTTGCAGCTACCACGTTTTGGTGTGAAGAGAGGTAGTAATCCGAAAGTATTCCTCCAACAACTAGAAGAGTATTTCCACATCAAAAACATACCAAATAATTTGAAATTACTGGTGTTACAACAATGCCTAGATTCTGAGGAGAGAGTTTGGTTCAGTATTTCGAATGGATCGAAAATGACATATGACGAATTTAAGAACCTATTTTTGAAAATGTACTGGTCAGAAGTGACACAGACACAGCATCGAGTGGAAATTTATCGTGGGAGATATGATCCGCGAGACGGGGAGTCAATGCGATCCTACGCTTCCAAGCTGGCGATGTTGGCAGAGCATTTGGACTATCCTATGGGGAGCGGAGAGTTGATTGCAGCCGTAAGCACCCATTTCAAACCAGAAATTCGTTACCACATCAACCCAACAATGATAACAACAATGCAACAGTTCTTGGAAACGCTAGGAAATTTGGATCAAATCGGCATGTACTACGAATGGGAACAAAGACCAAGAGACGAAAAGAATGGCCAATACCACAAACAAGGAAACGGAGGGAATAACAAAAGAAGATGGGAGCGAAACCAGAATCAGTCTCCACATCAAAATCAGCAATTTCAAGGTGGACAATGTGTGGGCCAGAACAGAAATTTACAAGAGGGTCAGAGAACGCAGGAACGGGCACAGAACATGAACGCAATTAGACAAGTACACAATGATGAAGTACGAGGGGAACCTTCTCAGGTTCTGAAAGACGATGGTAAGCTTCAAGTAAATTCATCACAATGAAGTTTAGCGGGGGACATCAGGACGGAGAGAAAGATAAATTGAAAATGAGTCATAGTGTATCATAATAATTAATGGACAAACTGTAGGATAATAATTAATCATAAGGTATAAACCAAAACTGATTTCGTTATGAGAGAGAGTTGTTCAAGCCATCGGTATTTACACCAGGGACGAGCGTACAAACGAGCCTGATGTAAGGATATGACCCATGCGTTGACGAATATTATATTAATAATGATAAAAATTATTAACAGCAAACTACCCACCATTACAAACGTGATGTGGCTTCCACCGTCAAAAGAATTTAATGTCTGAAGCAGAACCCTCAATGGTAGGAATTTCAAGTGTCAAGTCGCAAGTTTATTGTTAAGGGAGCGCGAAATAATTGATTGATGTAAGGCAAATACGTTCACAGAAATGGGAAGAGTGAATCGGGTGTCATCTCTGGCAAGTAAATGTTAAGTCCCGAGGACACGAGATTCAAGTTGTATTGCATATAAGCAATTGTTTTGCTCGTTATTGACCGAGTTGACTTTACCCGAATTTAGCGTATGTCTATTATTTTCACCTGAGGAACAAAAGAAGTTCATTAGGGAAGTAAAACTCAATCCGCGTGATATGAACGTAACTACGTTGAAAACCCTTATACATAACTTGTGCAGTGGAAGTCGAGACTAGACGATATGATGATACGTTGAGTTTGCGATGATAGGAACCTACAGATAAAATTAGAAACGGAAAGCGCGACAACACGTAGTGGCATAAAACATTTGACATATGGGTGTAATTCACATCACAAGCAACAGTTTCGCAACAAGAAAATATGGGAATCTGTAGGTGGTGCAAGCTTGGGTCAAGTCTAAAGCATTAAGCACGGGAGAATATTGGCTGGCTGGATAAATTATCAAAGGGAGTAAGGAGGGGATAGTATCGATAGAGTTCGAATCCAGTATTGTGTGAGGTCAGAAACAATTTTGTATGCAATTCCTCGTAGATATAAACTAATCTTTGGATTTAGAAATAACATTAGGGAATGGCATAAAATTTTACTTTAGTATTTTGATATAAATGTAAATAATCACGAGAAAGATAGTAGAGTTTTGTTGATTAGATGATAAGTTGATTAGTAGAGTGTTGTTGATAAATTATATGTATGTGTGTGAGTTTGGTGTGCATGAGTAAGTGACTGTAGGTACAAGTCATCGCAAATGCCGAGCAATACACTGGGTAACATCAAAGGATCGATTGCAGCCATGAACTACCAACTTGCTATTAGTTAAGGGATTTTGTGTATTGTTCTAAATCTTGTTTGAATCCAACATAAGGAAAGGGAATATTAATGTAATCATATTGGGATCCATAAAATGATTATCAGGAAATTCTAATATGATGAAAAATAGAGCACTTAGCAATTCATAAATGGGGAGGTGGATACATAATTGAAACAAACAGTCATGGAACAACTGACCAATGACTGACAACAAAGTGCAGTGAATCAGTGAAAGTGTTAGTGGGTGAATTAAAAAGACAGTCCCAGGTCTTTTTAATTGAGAACAGTGGGGCGAAATGTAATGTTACATCTGGTTTGAGAATAAATAACAGCTGATGTTTGTCAGCGTTAAACGAAACTGTATGTGTTATAGACCTGAGCAGTCACAGACAGGAGGGTGGCGAGCTCAACAGACTCACAAAAAAACTAGGACCCGGGGGAGCAGAGACCTTCGCTGGCCGTGCGGATAAATGTTGTTGTCCCAAGAGAGAAGGGAATGTTTGTTTAGCGCTCGGAAGAGTGCTTGAGACGTGTTGTGAGTGGTGTGTTGTAATTTATTGCTGGTCGTCTGATGGAGGACTGCGATACTGGGGAGAGTGTTTTTTCAGGGTGATCTGAAGGGACAGTCGACTGAGGAGAGGCATTCGTGGCTGAGGGTTCGACGAGTCAGGTTGTTCGGGAGTCGGAACGTGGACCACGGCTGCAGGCTGTTCGGCGATCGAGTCTCGCCGGTGCTGACTACCTGACGCCGACGGAGCCGGGCTGTGCAGACGTCACACAGAGCAGTGAGCGCTCGACTCGACAGCTGTTGCAGTTCACGACGGCATCTCTCCACAATGGTCAACAACCTATGCGTCTCGCCTCTTCCAACAACAACGTCCAACGCACGGTAAAGGAGCGCAGTTCACGCCTCAGTTGTCACCGGAATTCAGTTTAGCAAAACCCAGTAACGCTTATGGGATAATTCATGCAATCCACTGAGCAGCAATTTATAAATTGCTAAGAGTGTAGGTGATTTACTTTAAAATAAAGATAACGAATTTTATTTCGTAATTTGTGTGTTTTTCAATTAATAATATGGTTCATTTATCTATCACATTTCCTTATGATCCATTATTTTGTCAAATCAAGGTAGTTGATTGAACTCACTGGCGCCCAAAGTATGACCTATATCAACTTGCATCAGCTTGGCAATCATATGACGAGGCAAACAAAATAAATAATAATAAAAGTAATAACTTGAAGAAGGGTATTGTACAAACGGAAGTTATGTGCAAGTCCCATTTCATGTTTCTTTGTACTGTTACGCCTAGATACTTCAGGGAATCCACAGTGTCCACAACTGAATTGTTAACTTTGTACTCGTGAGCAAACGGGGTCTTTTTATTACTTATTTGCATTGCCTTGCACTTTTTACAGTTAAGTGTAAGCTGCCATTTACGGCACCATTCCGAAATAACATCCAGATCACGCTGTATTTCTAAGCAATCGTCAGAGCACCCCACTTCCCTATAAATAAGTGCATCATCAGCAAAAAAATCGCATCCTGCAATTAACGTTGTCACCGAGATCGTTTATAAAAATTAAGAAAAGAAGTGGTCCTATTACACTTCCTTGAGGAACACCCGAAGTAACATCTAGCTTTGAAGAGGCTTCCCCGTCAACAACGACATACCGCGACCGACCAGTTAGATCGATAACCTTCATTACGTCATCGTATATAGCTGTAATTGTAATTGTACGTAGATTTCTATTCATATTGCTGTTCCGGAAGAATAGCGTGTAGTACCACAGTGCGAATTACATAAATATCTATAAGTTTCTGAGTGTCTGATATCGGAGGGGCGATGAACAATATCTCAGGAGTTGTCGGGAGGAGTCAGGTTTGTTATGTTGGGAAAGTCGGTAGCGAGCGTAGTCACGGAAAGTAAATTGTAATCCGCGAGTGTCATCGGGTATGAGCGGGACGTTTTAAGAGAAACAGTGTGAAGAGAGAAGATATGTTGCGAAAAGAGCTAGGACTGAATCATGAGTGAGTATAACTTTCATTTTGGCGGCGTTGTTAGATCGCCCAAAGTGTGTAACAGAACTGTGTTTTTTATGATTGTTTATGTGAATATTTACTGGTGCTGCGACTCACTTTCATCAATCCTTTTCACGAAACTAGCAACTTCAGTGACGAAGTTTCAAAATTGTCTGGTGGCTGGCGCTGGCGAATGTTTGTTGTGTTGAATAAAACTTTTTGTGATCTGTGAATAGCTACATGCGTGTGTCGACTTTCGCCTGTAGATGTAGAAGTAGTCAAATATGACTTATTCAACCTTTCGTTAAGCTTAGACCAATGGACTGGCGACCGGGTCAATAGAATCTGTAAATGTGTAAAAGCTACGACAGGTATACTAGTGGTACCACGTAACACCATATGAAGCCGGCCTTGGTAGCGTAGGGGCTAGAGTGCTAGCTCCTCGTGCCAAAGGTCGCCGGTTCGAATCCGGCCGTGGGCATGGATGTTTAAGTGTTGTGTGTCTGTGTGAATGTCCTTTCCGTCCTATGGTGTCTTTACTTAAAAATCATAAACGTACTGGAGAAACTGATTCACTGTATGATATATCATAAACACATTGAGCTGGCTGAATGGCTTAGTTGCCGAAAGCCATTAAAAAAAAAACAGCATATGAAACATTAATTTCTTACATTAAGCCCAAACATCAACAATTGTGTTACGAATGGCAGAACTGCAAAATTTAAAATTTTGTGTTATGGTGCTTACTAGTGTAAAATGACCTTTCACACCTTTTTTGTCCTCTTGTAAATTTACGTATTTTGCATTTCTGCCATTGTTCTTCCGGGACCGCGATATATCTATTCGTTTGAGGGCGAATACGATATTGAAACAGCAGTCTGTCCATGCAGAAGCATTCGATCTATCGACACCATAACTTGCGTGCGAACTAGAACCACAGGGAGATTTGCAATCGTGTTGCTGTCGCCTGGCGATCTCCGTTGTTCGTCGGTCAGTGGCACAAAGTTTTGAAATGGGTTGCGCTTCGGCCGGGGACACTTTTACGGCGCGCGAAGGACACCTGACAAACTGTCACATACATCTGACGGTGAACACAAACAGGAGTGTTTCCCCACACTGCTCTCTGACTGAGCTACAGGTTGGGCACCTCAGTGGTTGCTGCCGAGCGGAAACTGCCGCCCAAACAAACCGACTCTCCAAACAGCGGCCGCGGCAGCCACAGTAAACACAGGCCCGCACGTCGGATGTCGTGCGCTACACTTACACGGTGGACTGGCGCACTTATAAACACGGCAGTTTCCGCGGCGAAAATCGCGAATGTTTGGGCTAAATTCAACTCGAATACAATGTTTTTTTTTTTTTTTTTTTTTTTTTTTTTTTTTTTTTTTTTTTTTTTTTAATGGCTTTCGGCAACTAAACCATTCAGCCAGCTCGATGTGTTTATATCTCATCCAGTGATATAGTTTCTCCAGTATGTTATGATTAGTAAGTATAGACACCACAGGACGGACAGGACCTTCACAATACACACAGACACACAACATCCATGCCCGCGGCCGGATTCGAACCGGCGACCTTCGGCACGCGGATGTTATATTTTGTCTTACTGCTCATTTCCTTTGGCTGTGGTGCATCTGATACGAACGAAGTATTTGAAAGCATTACTGTAATCATAGCATTCAAATAAAGTTGTTATATCAGCGACATTTAAAACAAAAGATAATTGAATGAAGGCATAAGTAGGAAAAAATAATATTTTTAGAATCTGTTGCAAGTTATAATTATTAGTTTGGTATTGCTCCTAGATACAATTATTTAAAGATGGTATGACAATTGAAGAAAGTTTTTGAATCATAGGATGCACAAAGGGTCTCCCATGCATTCAGGTTACATTTTTTCTTGTGTTTTTACATAGCCTAACCTAAACCCTTTTTTAACTAAAGTCGACTCTTAGTTTCTACACTTCATTTTGAGCTTCAATTGTTTGTCTATGTTCTAAATAAATCCTGTTAATTATTTTTAAAAGATTTAACAGTTCTCAAGGATTCCTCAGATTAAAATTAACTATGTACACTAACACCCTAATTCCAAAAGAGTGCATCTTCCCACCACCAAACTGTTTATATGAGATTTTTTCTAGATATCCCTTGTCATCAGTGCAGTTTTGCTGCACTACCGCTGAGCTATGCTGACACCAGGGCCGCCGTCGGTCTCTCCGACACTGCATGTTGACCGCTGACTCGCCTCACGTTCCATGTATGAATCTCGCCCGTCTCCGGTGTTGTTTTAGAATCCTGCCACATCAGTGTAGGTTGCTCCTTGAACGTGGTACCATTGCACTCACTTATATTAAGAAACTTATTCACCGATGTGGATCACAGGTTAACGCTCTTGATTGGCGCTCGAGATGATCTCGGTTCGATTTCCGGTTTCAGCCAGAAATTTACGCACCCTTAAACTGACCTTTACTTACGAGCTGTATCCAAAGACGTTCCGCAGCTCAGATTCGAAGTGAAAACATACTCTGGTCAGCCAGAACACTATAACCACGAACCTAATACAGTACCCGGTATTTACGTTCAATCACATCCCAGATGTGTCCGATCGGGTTCAGATCTGGCGAGTTGGGGGAACACCTCATCAATTACAACTCGTCTTCGAACCACTCCATCACACTCCAGGCCTTGTGACATGACGCATTATGTCGTTGAAAATGCCACTGCCGTTGGGAAACATGGTCTTCATGATGGGGTGTACGTGGTCTGAATCCAGCGTACGATACTTATTGGCCGTCATGGTGCTTTGTACGAGCTCCACTGGACACATGGATGCCCACGTGAATGTTCCCCAGAGCATAAAAGAGCCACCGCCAGCTTGTCTCCGTCCCGCAGTACAGCTGTCAAGAAGCTGTTCCCCTGAAAACGACGGATTAGCATCCTGCCATCTGCATGATGAAGAATGTATCGGGTTTCATCAGGCCATGCAACGCTCTGCCACTGCGCCAACGTTCAGTGACGATGGTCACGTGTCGTGGTGTTAACATTGGCACATCCATGGGTCGTGGACTGCGGAGGACCATCGTTAGGAGTGTTGGGTGCACTGTGTGTTCAGACACACTTGTACTCTGCACAGCATTAAAGTATGGTGTTAGTTCCGCCACAGGTCGCCGCCTGTCCTGTTTTACCAGTCTGCCAAGCCTACGACGTCCGTCTGTAATGAAGGGTGACCACACAACCCCTCGACGGTTGGACGTGGTTTCACATTGATTTCGCCACATGTTGATGACACTCACCACAGCACTCCTCTAACACCCGACAAGTCGTCCAAGTTTCCGAAATACTCGTGCCGAGCCTCCGGGCCATCACAATCTGTCCTCGGTCAAACTCGGATAGATCACGCGCCTTCCCCATTATAAACCCGGATAGCACACTCACTGATACTACATGCACCGTGCGTGTGTCTGACTAGCAGTCATTCCTCGTCAGGTGACGCTGCTATCGCCTGGACGGATTTGTATCAATAGTAGGTAGGTGGTCATATCGTTGTGACTGATGAGTGTAGGTCCCCTTACCTGGTCCTACTTGCAGGGTAGGTTACGCAATGATAAATGTGGACTGCGCCGGAAGTTAAATCTCAGTTACCTGGAGGACCAAAAATTTTTAGCTGTTTCCCACCCAAAATTTCTGAACGCTTTATTTTTTTTTGGAGGTAGCCACTGACAGCCGATCACACACAACATTCAGCCGCGAGGCTCCTCGTCATACATTGCTTAAGTTCCGAACAGTATCTTCAAATAAATTGTTCCATCTAGTTTGAATATTTCACGCTATAAGTACAGTTTGTGCAATAGCACAATGCATTCTCACTCCTGCTGTTTTCCGATTGTGATGTGGTTGGCCACGGAATTGTGTTAGCGTGTAGGAGACAGGCTGTTTATACAGCAGCAGTAAACGATCGAGATTTAGTTTGTTCGTAAATCGAGCCTGAAGGAAAACAAGTCAAGTGGTTACAAGATTTCCTCAACACACGATTCAATGCCAAAAGTCCCGAGGGTATCAGATTGCAAATTTACTGGTGGCTCATATGTTGTGTCAATAGGACGTAAACAGGCAAGACGTGTCCCATTTTCTCAGTTAGACTCGAAGGTATCTACGTTTACTAAAGTGGTAGTGAAAACTTGAAGAAACTTAACAGAGTTTGAACGCAGAGTGATACATGGTGCTCTGCGCACGGGACACAGCATTGAGGCTGTGGTTGCCGAAGTTTGTGATTCCACGTTGTGAAGGGTGTTCCGAGAGCACATCCGGCACGGTAGTTTCTCTGACTCAGGACTGACCTTCCAACACACAAACGAGACGGTCAACGGAGCGACTGTCGGCGTTATTGCAGCTGGTAACCTACTCCATTGGATTTACTCACAGTAGAGCATTTGAAGTATGGGCACACTTACTCTGATGACCTAAACCATTATGATCACTGCCCTCCGCCATATTAAACGTCGTCTGGTGACGTTGCGGGTACGTCATGTAATAAGGTGTGGAGCACAGATGCGTGGGGAGTCATTCTAATGGCGATATGTGAGGCAATACACTGTCATAAGTAACTTTGCCAAAGGTAAGTTGTTATGGCCCGGCGCCTGTGAACGAGCGTCTCGGAAATGGCGAGTCTGGTCGACTGTTCGCGTGCTACTGTGGTGAGCATCCATGGAAAGTGGTTGAAGGATAGCGCAAACACGAGTATGGGGCGTCCTCGCCTCATCACAGAACGTGAGAGTCAGACGCTTGTCCACTCTGTAAAGTAGGACAGGGAGTGTGATCTGACGACAGAGTACAATGATGGTGAAGGCACAAGTGTTTTGGACCTCACCGTTCAGCACACATTGTTGAACAAGGTGCTCCGTAGCATATGGCTCTTTCGTGTTCTCTTATTAATTTAATTTAATTGCAATGGAGCGCACGCTCCGGTGGCAACTTATTCCAATCTTTGACACCCTTGCCTAAAAAAGAAAATCTTCCTACACCCTTGTGCCTAAAATCTAGTGCCAGCTTTTGGTCATGGACATCTTTCCCCTTCCATGCATTACTTTTCATTCTTATACCAATTTCGTTCCATGTCTCATCACCAGTATACGCCTTGTACACTCCCATGACCCTCTTCACCCTCCTCATGTCTTCCAATGAATCTCATTCCAGCTCATTTATCATATCTGTTACTGATTACGTTCTGCGGTAATTTTCAGAAATAAATCTAACAGACCTTTTTTGCACCCTCTCCAAATCGTTTATTCAATACTCAAAACTACACCACCATATTCAAGCAATGGTCTGACCAAAATTTTTTAACCCAATTCCTTTACTTCTCTCGTGCATCCCTTCATCGCTCTCTCCAACGAGTGCAGAATTTTGAAACCTTTTCCTACCACCTGTCCAATGTGTCCTGCCCAGTTAAGCTTGTTATCAAATGTAATTCCAACATATTTACATTTCAAGTCTTCAGCAATTAATTGTTTCCCCACCTTATATTCATAATTAACCTTTTGTTTTTTATTTGTGTATCTAATAAGCTGAATCTTCTTTGCATTTATCATCATCCCATGTTTACCAACCCAACTAGATATCCCATCCAGATCACCCTGCAATTGTTTACAGTCCTCTACCGTTTTGATCGTTTTATATAGCATTATGTCATCTGCAAAGAAACTAACTTCTGATAGTAAACCGTCAACACAATTATTCATTAGAATAATGAATAGCTATGGCTCCATGTTTACCCAACGGCATCGTCAATTACGATTGCATAGGCACGAGATCATCCTGATTGAACCGTGCAACAATGCAAACGTGTCAGCTGGTGGGATGAATTCTTGCTACACGAGGTCGATGGTCGAGTCAGGATACGCCGGCTTCCAGATCGATACATGCAACGTTCCACGGAAGCACGCCGGTGGGGGTGGTATTATGCTACACCTGGACTTCCAAGGGAGCTGTGGTCGTGACTGAAGGCACCATGACAGCTGTGAAAATTATTGCGGATCACCTGCGTCCCTTCATGCTTAACGCCTTCAACGACGGTGATGGCATCTTCCTGCAGGATAACTGTCCGTGTCACAAGGCCATAATCGTGCTACGGTGTCTTGAGGAGCTCATATTGACATATTGGCCACCAAATTCGCCAAATTCTCATCACATCTGGGACGCTATCGGGCCCCGGTTCCGTGCCCACAAACAACCGGCTCGTAATTTTAGACAATTACTTGGCCTTTGCGTAGAAATCTGATGGTAGTACTCTCAGAAAACTACCAAGGACTTGTCCGTGTAACGCTGAATCGCTGCCGAATTGCTTTCCAAACGGACCAACACGCTATTAATCGGATGTTTGTTGTTTTGAGTCATCAGTTTGTATTCCTGAACAAATGCATTGGACGCTAGAAAGCTAGACGATTCTACATCTACATCTACATATATACTCTGCAATTCACAAAATTGTGGGTGGCAGAGGGTGCTCAGCACCAAAGCTAATCTCTTTGCTGTGCATTCCAATCCCTAATGGTACGAGGGAAAAAAGAATTCATATAAGAATCAGTCCGGCACCTTATTTCTCTAATTTTATCTTTCCTGTCCTTCCGACTCAAATAGGTTGGTGGAAGAAGTATTTCACTACACTCATGAGTGAAAGTTGGAGTACGCATGTTTTCCAATAAGTTTAAACGAAACGTGTGTCGTCTATCTACCAGAGACTCCCAACCTAATCTACTAATCAGTTCTGTGACGCTTTCATAAGGACTGTAGCAAGCGGTCACGAATCGAGCGGCTCTTCTCTGTACTTTCTCTATACTTTCGATCAATCCCTTACGAAACGGGTCCCAAATGGCACAACAATAATCCAAATGAGGACGCACAAGATATTTGTATGCTATCTCCTTTGTTTGTTCATTACAATTTTTCAAGATTCTACCTATGAATCGCAGCCTAGAATTTGCTCTACCTACTAAAGAATTAATGTGTATGTCCCATTTCATGTTCCTTTGTACTGTTACTCCCAAATATTTAATAGAATCGACGATATCAATAACTGTATTGTTTAACTCGTATTTCTGAACAATCGGATTCTTTTTGTTAGTTATGCTCATTGTCTTGCACTTTTTACAGTTTAGAGTAAGTTGCCACTCAGCGCACCAAGCCAAAATAACATCCAGATCGCGCTGAATTTCTAAGCAATCGGCTTACTTCTAGATGAAGTTCTTACTTCCCTATAAATAACCGCATCATCAGCAAACAATCTAAAAAGGCTTTTCACTTTGTCTCCGAGATCGTTTATAAAAATTAAGAAAAGAAGTGGTCCTATTACACTTCCTTGAGGTACACCCGATGTAACATCTAGATTAGAAGAACTTTCTCCTTCAACGACAACATACTGCGACCGACCAGTTAACGTTAATAGTTGGTACATGCTAACAGTAGATTATGGATTTGGCGCGAACACCAAAGATATAAATTGTAAGCAAGGTTTTGTGCGAAACTGTTGGTGATTCTGTAATTGTGTGGAGCATGTTTGACTGTCATAAATTTAGTCCTGTAATTAAACTGGATTTGTTATGCTCATCTGCTTGTTGGATATTTACAGCTCTTCATTGACTGCTTAATCCGATGCGAAGTTTGTAACAAGATTGTACGCGATTAGTTTGGACTATTATATTTCTGGATTCTGATACTCTATTGTCAAATATGATCGATGGAGCCATTTCTCCCACCATTATAATTCTCTACCATTATAATGATTAAAATCGCATGGTTGCATGTACTTCCGGTTTAGTGTCGAGTTATTGCATTTAGCTGAGCTTTTGGATATACCACACAGTATTAGCGTGGTTTTGCACTACGTTTGATATGTCAGCGTGTATTGAACACGGGGCTCCATAGAAAACAGTAGACGGATGGAGCAATTTATCATTTAAAGTACTGTATATAAGATAATAATAATAATGAGAAACGGAAGGGTGAATAGGTGACTAGGGAAACTACCACCAGAGCATGCGCTGCATCGAAATTGAATTAAATTATAAATTCGTTCAGAAGTAGAGTGAGTGTTCATCGTGATCATAACAGTGGTTTTCATTGAATGCTGGCCACTCGGAACAGAATTAAGTTATTTAAGAGATGGATAGATGTAAAATAGCAACATCTTTGCAAACCGCCATTCATTCATTGAAATTATTACCACTTAAACAGAGATTTTTAAATAACCACTGCTGACTTAATAATTACAGTGTCATTGTGGGTAGTGGATCTCGTGGGTGAAATTGCTCCATCGATCATATCTGACAGTAGTTATCAGAATCGAGTAATTCGTCGTTTAAAAGCCAAGATCACACATTACCAGCACTTCTTAATGATTGCCTGTGAATAGCGTAGCAGATTTTAATTAAATGTTATGCGTGGTCTGTGTTGTCCCCAACTTAGATAATCACAAACCCTTCAAAACCATGTAACTTTACCAGGTAATACTATAAAGTAGATGCATTGGTGCTGGTTTCATCGACGAAATGGCATATTTTGTTGGTGTCTGGTGAGGTTCTACATCTACATCTACATCCATACTCCGCAAATCACAAACATTGTGGGTGGCAGAGGGTGCTAAGCTCCAATCCTAAACCCGCCCATTCCAATCCCGAATAGTGCGAGGAAAGAAGGAATACATATAAGTATCAGTACGGCATCTTATTTCTCTAATCTTATCCCTCCGGTCATTGCGACCTAAATAGGTTGGCGGAAGAAGTATTTCATTGCACTCGAAATTTAAATTTTTTCGCATATTCTCCAATAAATTCGAACGCAAGCTACGTCGTCTGTCTTTCAAACTATCCCAGCCCAATCTATGTATCAATTCTGTGACGCTTTCATAAGGGCTGTAACAACAAGTCACGAATCTAGCGGCTCTCCTCTGCACCCTCTCAACTGAGTCAATCAGAACCTTGCGATACGGATCCCAAACCCCACAACAGTAATCCAGATGCGGACGCACTAGTGTTTTATACGCTATCTCCTTTGTTTGAGAATTACAGTTTCTCAAAATACGACCTATGAATCGTAATTTAGAATTTGCCTTGCCTACGACGGAAGTTATGTGCATGTCAGATTTCATGTTGCTTTGTACTATCACCCTCAGATACTTCACGGAATCAACCGTGTCAACAGGTGAATTGTTTATTTTGTACTCTTGAACAACCTGATTCTTCTTGTTACTTATCCGCATTGCCTTGCACTTTTTGCAATTAAGTGTAAGCTGCCATTTACGGCACCAATCGAAAATAGCATCCAAATCACGCTGAATTTCTAAGCAATCGTCGGAGCACCTTATTTCCCTATAGATAACCGCATCGTCGGCAAACAATCGCAACCAGCATTTGACGTTGTCACCTAGATCGTTTATAAATATTAAGAAAAGAAGTGGACCTATTACACTTCCTTGAGGAACGCCCGAAGTAACATTTATCTTAGAAGAGGCTTCCCCGTCAACAACGACATTTTGTGAGCGACCAGTTAGAAAATCACGTATCCACTCGCAAATCTGAGCCGAAATACCGTAAGCTCGAATCTTCGCTAAAAGTCGGTTGTGTGGCACAGAATCAAAAGCTTTCTGAAAATCCAAAAAAACCGCATCAACTTGCGAACCTGCATCGATAACTTTGATTATGTCGTGGGAAAATAGGGCCAATTGTGTTTCACACGATCTCTTCTTCCGAAATCCGTGTTGACATGGTGTAAGTAACTCGTTCTCATCTAGAAACTTCATTATGTTCGAGCATATGACATGTTCCAGAATTCTGCTACAGACCGATGTTAGAGATATGGGTCGATAATTCCTAGGATCACACCGATCTCCTTTCTTAAAAAAGAGAATTACCTGGGCTATTTTCCAGCTAGAAGGTACTTTTCTCTCTTCTAGTGATTTACGGAATATATCTGACAGAAATGGTTCAATATCCTCCGCGTATTCAGAAAATACTCTTACCGGTATACCATCGGGACCCGGCGCTTTACCCCACTTCAGGAGTTTTAATTGCTTTACAATTCCTACGCTATCAATTTCTATCGGATGCATCTCTAATTCCACACGATGTGGTAAAGTGGGGATGTTCTCCAAGTTTTCTTGCGTGAATGAATTTTTGAATTCGGTGTTAAATAAGGTAGCCTTGCCGCGGCTGTCTTCAACCTCCCGTCCGTCTTTTATTAGAACTGGCTTATTGTTCCCACTACAACTAACTTTTTTTACATACGACCAAAATTTCTTAGGGTTTTCAGTGAGGATCTTAGAGAGAGAATTTTCACGAAAGTTATTAAAGGCCTCACGCATCGCATTCTTAACACGTCCCCTTATCTCCTCTAACTTATCTAAATCAGTCCGATGCATTGTCCTTTTTGATCGTGCATGTATCTTCCTTTGCTTCTTGAGTAACCTTTTAACCTCCCTTGTTTACCATGGGGGATCGTTCTCTTCCCTGATTGTCCGTTTCGGTATATGCAAGTTCATACCTTCCCCGAGTATATGTAGGAATCGATGCCACCTCTCTTCAACGGTGCCTCCTGCTACTGAGAAGGTGTGGTAATTATGCCTCAAATACGCTCTAAAACACTCTTTTGAAGCCTTTTCGAATCTGTAAACGATCCTCTCTTTTCTCTTTATGAGCGTGGTTGTTAGTTTTACTGTAGCAATTACAGCTTTGTGATCACTTATTCCTGCGGTGGTAGAAATATCCGTGAATAGTTCGGGCCTATTTGTAACAACTATATCTAAAATATTTTCGTTACCGTTGAGGCATCGCGTTGGTTCAGTTACGAGCTGTTCAAGATGGTGATCTGAGAATAGGTCTAGAATGATTTCGCAAGCTGCTTTATCCCTGCCCCCAGTAACGTGAACGTAATTAGTCCAGTCGATATCTGGCAAGTTAAAGTCACCTCCTAGCATTATTGTATGGTCCGGAAATTTCCGTGCTATATTATTTACATTATTTCTCAAGGCCTCGGAAATATTTACGCTTGCATCGGGTGGACGATAGAACGAGCCTATCACAAGTTTTGTCCTAGCTACGTTGAGCTTGATCCATATGATTTCGCAGACAGTATGGACATCTATTTCGCTACATGGGAGGTACTTACTAACAGCTATAAATACACCACCTCCTTGGGAATGCAACCTATCCTTACGGAAAATGTTCATGTTACTATTAAAAATTTCGCCGGAACTTATATCTGGTTTTAACCAACTTTCTGTGCCTATTACGATATCAGCATCTGTACTACGAATAACGTTTTCGAGTTCAGGCTGTTTATTACAAACACTTCTGCAGTTAACTACTAGAATTTTTAATGTTCGGGATTCTTTTAAGCTACCCCTAACACGCGGTGCTGAATTTATCTTGGCTGTCCGCAACTGAATTTCCTCCTCGGGGTCATCCTCCCTCAGCCTAAAAAACCCCCCAATGCACTCCACACGGCCCCTGCCACCCGTGTAGCCGATTCCCGTGTGTAGTGCACCCCTGATCTATCCAAGGGATTCCTACAAGACTCAACCCCAGGACGAAGATCAAGGAATCTGCAGCCATGACTATCACAGAAGGTTACGGTCATGGAAGAAATTTTCACTCTTCGAGATTTGGCCAGAACAGTATGAGAGGTAGTGCTACACGACTCCTGTCACATCGCGTGTGGAGGGAGGGCATACGACAGGCTTCACAGGGTTCGTTCGTTGGGAGGGGGCCGTAAACATGGCGGCACCAATAGCGTTTCTCGCAAAGCCCACATTTTACGCTCTTCCTTATTTCATCTTCATATTTATAAAACAACGTTCCTTAAAGTTAAAAAAAAACTTTAAAACGCAAACATGAATCTTAAGACACGGAACAACATCAGGAAGAAGCTAGTCGACACTTGATGGGGAGCTGATGCAGCACCACTACGAACAAACACACTCACGATGGTTTACCCTGTAGCTGAGTAACGTGCACCAGAGTGGCACCGTAGTGCTCACACTATAAAAACTGACGATTATCTGAACGAGTGTATGAGACTCACAAGTGGCACACTAAAACCCACCCCTGTGCCCTGGTTACATATAATTAGTTACGTACTACCTACATTGGTAAGACGTCAAGAAGCAACGGAACGTAATTGGAGAAAGTTACAGAATCCTACCCATCCACAGAATCTCTGAATCCGTCAAATTATTAACGACCTAACCCCCATTATTCTTAAATTTAGGAACGCATGATGAAATGGCGTGTCTGACTTCAGTGTCAAAAAAATGGCGACAAACCTGGGATTCTATATCTGTAAAACCCCAAGGCAGTCAAGATTCTGCAACTGGCCTTTCTGGATTCCATCTGAAGAGAGAGCAGTGGATTAAACAAAACGGCCTAAGAACAGGCTACACCAAATGCAATGCCATGTTCAACAAGTGGAGACTTCGGGATTCTCCGGTGTGTGACTGCGGAGTTCCTTCCCAGACTGTAGAGTAAATAAATAAAGAATGCTCTCTAACAAACTAAGATGGACCATCCTAATACGTATCCAGTGGTACACATTTCTTCTTAGACTGGATGCAACAACTGGACATCCATTTGTAGATGCTACCAACAATTTTGTATATTTAGTATTTGTTTGTTTACACGACTTGAGTTAGTTAGCCATACAATAAATAAATGAATACCACACAAGGAACACACTACACTACAGTCATATATGCTCGTACATCAACACTTAGAGATACGGAACAAAAAATCTGTTCGTCCAACACCCGTATCTGCTTTTGTCTGACTCCTATTGGAGTCTTGCACCTGACTCGGGTAGAACACAATACTTACGCCAACAGCACAACGAATTACACTGAAGACACACTTTAAGGCATACACAAAAAGACAGAAACAGTAACATTTTCAAACTCGGAAAAGCAACAGTGAATCCCGCGTTGTGAGTAGAGACTCTACGCCTGGTCGCGGCTGAGGCACGAGGCTGTTCAGCGCTCTAGGAGGGATGTCATGTAGAGATGAATCGGTCCGTAAGCAGATAGAAGTTGTGAAAATCTGTGTGATGCCAAGTGTAATGCGATGTATGCACATTGTATGGAGGAGGCCGGGTGTATATTTAATGAGCGGCGACGCACTTAGTGAGGTGAATGACCCCCGGACTGACGTACGCGCACATCTTTTGATGTGGCGGCCGGACGCAAATAATCTTGGCTTCCCGCAGGACATTTCCCTCCACGGCTCATGCGAAGCGTTTAGTGCAACAGCTGCGGAACTGTTCATCTGCGAAAACAACTTTGTGATGTTCTTCATCAGCAAAATGACTTGCCGAGATAATTAAATCGATAAATCTAGGCTCACCCATCCGTTCTGCGCCAAATATGTCTTCACAAACAATAGTGTATGGAAACATAGTATTTAGGTTTTTGAAAGTTGGAAGCGGCATTTTATTCAGAAGCACATTCGTGAAAAGTTTGAGAAGGAATTCAGCATGATATAAAATTTAATTTGTTGAATTTTTACACGCCGTTGCTAAGGTTAACGATACTACTGTTCTCAAAAATCTTTTAAAAATCTTTTTAAATTGGAATTAGCGACCACAGGCACAACGAAAAGTTATTAAAGTACCTGAAACATAGTGCTTAATATTACAAAAAAATATTAACTGAATATCACAACAGGATATCACAGTATCAAGTAAGAATGCTTTTAATTCATCTTTATGGGGCGTCCAAATAACACATAGCTCCAGTTTGGCCTGCTGTTAAACCCCCCCACCCCCCCTCCCCCACGTACCCGACGTGGCTTTTGCCTCTGCCCCCCCCCCACGTGGCACGTAGCTTTTTTTCCTTCTTGATTCCAGAAGATATTCTGTACTGTCTTCTCTTGTCAGACTAACGTAAATTACAAACAGAGGTAATTAAATGACGGAAGTATATATTCACACGCTGTTGTGTGTTCCGTACCTCATTTTAACTGTCACAAATAATATTAATGAAAAACTACGTGGCCTGGCTCGGAAACCATCTCCCGCCCTCCCCCAAGTACACCTGCGTAGCTTACCAGCCAACCCCCCCCCCCCCCCCTAGACCGAGCCGCGTAGTTTATGGACGCTCCCTTATTGCTGATTCCGAAGAAGTTAGAAGCAAGTGTAAAATAAAAGTGATAGGTAGTAACTGACTACACAAAACTAAATGAGATTACAGTAGGTGATACTTTCCTATATATATATATATATATACATATATATATCCCCTGACTGCACTGTAAAGTCGATTTATTACAGTTTTCACGATTTAAACACAACGTCACAGCATATAAAGCCTAGTGTGGCATTTTTATATATATGTATACGTATGAGGGTAAGAGAACAAAGATCAAGACAAACATTAAGGTTTTCATTTCTTTCACAGATTTTCTAATTATTACTATGGAAACTCTCAGTTACATTTCATTTAAACCAACACACTGTTTTGTTGTACCACGATTTCGTGATGTTTTCATGGGCAGCTATGTAACTGTACGGTATAAGATTTTTTGTTATTTTAATAAATTATATATTCAGCAAAAACGTTTATTTTTCATATCTTCATACTGAATACCTTACACTAACTCCAAATAACTATACAACGATATTTTCTTCCAGGAGAATCTCTCTTCTCTGCTACCATCCAAAAACTATTTGGCAACCAATAAAACCAAAGATGTTCCGTCTCCCCAACATCCACGTCAGAGCTGCTGTATAACTCTTCTCAAATTAAAAATCACAGGCACAGATCATATTTAAAAAAAATATATAAATGTACATAGAAAGTAAGGAAACTTCGTTTCCTTACAACTGGGACAGATAATATACAGTAAGTTAAGTTATGCCATAAGCTATCGGTTTCCAGTCACAAACGACAAAAATAACAAATTTAAAGTTTTGGTCTATCTATCTTCGGGAATTTTTGTAGCCTGCATGTATGCTTTATGTTAATTGATGCAATATGCTGTCACTATGCTCAATTTTGTCGAACTCGGTTATTTAATTTTTACTGGTTGCTCGAACAGAGAGAAAAATATTCGTAAGTTCACGGTTTAGTTCCCTTCGTGATTTAATTGATGGCAAGTTATTGTTAAAATCAGTCCAGCAGCTTTTGCGTCATGCGACGAAAGACGGACAAAATTTTTAATATTTCCGGATTTGGCCTCTGCGTATTCAGGAACTATGATAGTAATCTGGATATAAAGCACTGTATATGTTAACGGATGATATAAACCATCACTATTTGTAGTTTCGTTAAAATCCACCTATGTGATAATAAAATCAGTCAAGCAGTGATAGAAAGAGGTTTAAAATCGTTCACTTACTGCAGAGGGTGATGAAGGGGTGTACCAGGGAAGAGATGGAGTTGGCTTACAATACCTTAGCGAGACCGTTACTTGAATATAGTGGGGTGGTGTGGTGGAATCCACATTTTATCTGTAAAATTGAGGAGCTGGAGGGAATACAAAGGAGAACAGCTAGTTCTATATGTGGGAATTACCGCAGAACGCAATCAGTAACTCATATGACGAGTTGGAAATCAGAAAGCGGGTGACGAGAGTATCTGGATTGTACAACGCTTATAATCCCAGCCATGGATGTTACCATTTACCAAATACACCTAAAACTTTCAAAGTTGGAATACGTGAAGGGGAAAATTAGATGCGGGTGTAGACATATTGCCACCATAGTGCGTGTGTAATTGAGATGAAACTAATGAAAAACTAATTTAGTTTTTGCGTGACGTGCGGTCGGACAGACAGACAGAAGGAAATAAAGAAAGAAAGAAAGAAATTACAAATTTTTACGGTTTTGGCGTCTTTATGATCAATACTGTACATTGCTATTTTCTTTATGAAATAAATTTCATGTACAGGTACAACTGTTCAACTATTTCACTGTATCTTCGTCGTTAATCACTGCTGCTAGGTTGGTTTTAGTCCCACAGAAACATAGACAGGAAAGTTCTCACAAATCAAGTAGCTCCACAGTATAGGAAATCAGAAGGTATTTACTGTCTACAAATAAAATGTTTTATTACGACGCTAATTTCAACAGATTAATGTATCTTTACTTGTATCTTTACTTGTTTCTAGCCGCAATTGACATGGAAAGCGAAATTGAAATAATACGTCATGGAGCATTAACATGCTACATTACTGGAGTTAATCCTCCAGTTCTAAGATCAAAAGCAGGATGAAATGTAGATTCTTTTAAACAAAAAGGTATTTGCAGGGTTGGATATATACGTCATTCTACGAACAAAAATGATTTTGAGAACAGTCTGCTTCTCAGCGGGCACTGCGTACCAGATATTTGCTCAGCGATTGATGTGTTATTTTGCGCTCAATCTAATCGCGTACCCTCTCGCCTTCCAAGAACGGAAACGAATCCGTCCGATGTGCAACACGTATGGAGTATTTTTGAAAATATCTGACATAATACATATGTGACCGATTCATATGCGAGGCTTCAAAAAATTAGAAAAATAATAAATCGTACCTAACCAGAAAGATGAAAACTACTAAAACGTTTGTAAGGTCTTTAAAAAGTTAACTATTGTTTTTGAAACAGCGTGTTCATTTTTTATTTTTTTATTTTTTGCGTCTTTCTTTGCTTACATTTGTCTGATGTCAAAATATATTTAAAAAAAATCATCACAATGAATAATCAGAGTAAATAATAATTTTCCAGATATAAGCCGTGTGTTCCAAATATCATAGTGCTAAATTTGGTGTCAGTACGTTAAATATTTCAAATACAAATTAAAGATATGCGTTGTATCCTTTGTTTTAACGTTTTTACTTCTTTTTTGATTACTATTCCCAAATTTCTATAATTTTCAGACACACTTCCTTAGAATTATTTCGTACTCGTGGGACATTTTCTAATTTTCAGAACATTTGTGATCCATACTTGGACCAGAGTCGTATTCACAACCAGTTGGAAATAATGTTTTTCTTATAACATCAAAATTTCAATAGTAAACTAATTGGAGCGTGGAAGAAGGCACAGTTTGTGGTATAAATATGATTTACGTAACCGAGGGCTATGGAGATATTTCTATATACTTAAAAATTCCAGCATTAAAGACTCAACATTCATATCAAGGTCGAAGACTCACAATGACGGTTCGTTCAAACTGGTCGGGGATTCTACGATATCCTAGATACTGAAATTTGATGAATTTTACCGTCGCTTCCTATACCGGGTGAGTTTTTTATCTTGAGACAACTAAATATCTCGAAAACTACAAATCCGATCAAAAAAAGTGGGTAATAAAAATTGTTCGTCTCGACGGGGGACATCCGATTATACCAAATTTGACTCCCCACCCCCACCCCCTAGGGGTGGGGGAAGGGGGAGAAAAAAAACTTAAATAGGAACCCCCATTTTTTATTGCAGATTCTGATTCCCCGGAAAAAACTACCCCTATTTGACCCCCAATTCGAGTCATTTTGGTCGATAGATGGCGCTGCATTTCTCAGAGTTTTCTCATTACTTGATGTACTTCCATTGCGTTCACATCGTCGCTCATTTCTCAGAGTTTTCTCATTACTTGATGTACTTTCATAGCGTTCATAACATCTCTGATTTATTTACTTCGTTCTGTTGCACGTGTCAATGAGAATGCAGGCTATAACGTTGCAAGAAAAAATTGAAATGGTCTACATTTATGGAGAATGTCGCAAGAATATCGATAATGCTGTTGATCTTTATGCTCATCGTTTTCCAGACCAGCCTCGATCGCGCGCTTCTTTTTACCGTATTATCCAACAGTTCACTCAGGAGGGAAGTGTTTGTCAGATTTTGCATCGTAGAAAATACCATCCGTTCCATGTTTCGTTGCATCAAGAACTTCACGGCAATGATTTCGATAATCGATTGACATTTTGCCGATGGTCGCTACAGAAAATACAAGAAGAACCCCATTTCTTTGCTCGAGTACTGTTTCGGATGAATCCACTTTTACTAACCACGGCACCATTAATCGACACAACATGCATTATTGGAGTGTGGAAAACCCGCATTGGTTACGCCAAGTTGAACATCAGCGTCCGTGGAATGTAAATGTTTGGTGTGGGATAATTGGGGACAAACTTATTGGTCCACATTTTATCCATGGACATTTCAATGGGGAGAAATATCAACAACTCTTAGAGGACGTACTGCCAACATTGCTTGAAGACGTACCCTTAGACGTGCGACAAACAATGTGGTTTCAACATGACGGTTGTCCAGCACATTTTGCTGTAAGATCGCGGGAAGTGTTAGATCGTCTGTACAATCGTCGATGGATCGGAAGAGGAGGTCCAGTGCCGTGGCCTGCAAGATCACCAGATCTCACTTCGCCTGATTTTTTTTTTATGGGGATACTTGAAGAATGAAGTTTACAGTGAAGTGCCAACAACGCCTGAAAACATGATTGAACGAATTACCAACGCTTGTCAAAAAATCACGCCGGATATGCTTCTTAGTTGCGTCGAATCATTCCAAGAGCGGGTAAATAAATGCATCGATGTCGGTGGTGATATTTTCGAGCACTTGCTTTAGAATTGTTGTTAGAAACAAACACGTGAGAGGCGAGGGGACTCACCAAAAACAAGCACCCCGATGGTGAGAGGCGAGGGGACTCACCAAAAACAAGCACCCCGATGGTGAGAGGCGAGGGGACTCACCAAAAACAAGCACCCCGATGGTGAGAGGCGAGGGGACTCACCAAAAACAAGCACCCCGATGGTGAGAGGCGAGGGGACTCACCTAAATCTAGCACCCCAAAGGGAACAGAAAATTACTACGTCCACGTCGTTGTTCCTGGGTAACGCAAAAAGTAATGTTTGACTTTCGCTATCTGCTAAAGAATTTGCATCAGTGCATTTTGAAATAATGTCCATTCCCATCCCTCAAGTTTGGAGGTGGGTGGTGTTATTGAATAGTTTTTGAAAAATATCAATCACATTAACTTGTATTTTGCTGATCTGATGTGTATTTCACGAGATATCCTCATTTTTAAATGAATTTTTGCTTATTTTGATTTTTGTCGATTGCAGCGCCATCTATCGACCAAAATGACTCGAATTGGGGTGAAATAGGGGTAGTTTTTTCCGGGGAATCAGAATCTGCAATAAAAAATGGGGGTTCCTATTTAAGTTTTTTTTTCTCCCCCTTCCCCCACCCCTAGGGGGTGGGGGTGGGGAGTCAAATTTGGTATCATCGGATGTCCCCCGTCGAGACGAACAATTTTTATTACCCACTTTTTTTGATCGGATTTGTAGTTTTTCGAGATATTTAGTTGTCTCAAGATAAAAAACTCACCCGGTATATCCCGAAGAGACAATTAAAAATATTTTTTTTTTGATATCTCGCTCAGTTATTTAGTGTATTGACGGAGTTCAATAAAATATTCAGCCATGTGATATACACAGACGGAAAAAAAAATCCCAACACCAAGAAAAAATTATTGTAGAGTAATGAAATTTGGACAATGCATTTGTCAAGTTAACATGTTTAATTGATTAAATTTTCAAGATCACAGGTTAATTTAAGCTCAAGAAAATGCATTTCAAATGTGAAATACTGTTAAATTAATAGCCGGTGTAACCTCCAGAATTTTGAATGCAAGCCTGCAAACGTGAATGCATTGTGTCATACAGGTTTCGAATGTCACTTTGTGGTATGGAGTTCCATGCTTGTTGTACTTGTGCTGTCAATACTGGGACGGTCAGTGCTGGCTGTGGATGATGCTGGAGTTGTCGTCCAATGATATCCCATACGTGTTCAATTGGAGACAGATCTGGTGATCTCGCAGGCCAAGGTAACATGTCGACACTCTGTAGAGCACGTTGCGAGACAACAGCGGTATGAGGGCGAGCGTTATCCTGTTGAAAAACTCCCCCTTGAATGCTGTTCATGAATGGCAGCACTACAGGTTGAATTACCAGACTGACGTACAAATTTGCAGTCAGTGTGTTTGGTATAACCACAAGAGTGCTCCTGCTGTCATAGGAAATCGGTTACTTCAAGGGACAGCTCCGAGCCAGGCGCCCTGTAGCGTGCATTCCACTGACTACAAGCCATCGCCGTTTGCGACTCCAGTGGTGTCAAGCCAGAGCTCATTGGAGGACGGAGTGGAGATCTGTTGTGTTTTCTGATGAAAGCAGGTTCTGCCTTGGTGCCAGTGATGGCCGAGTGTTGGTCAGAAGGAGGCCAGGGGAACGCCTGCAACCAAACTGTCTGCGGCCTAGACACACTGGACCTACACCTGGAGTCATGGTCTGGGGAGCAATTTCCTATGACAGCAGGAGCACTCTTGTGGTTATACCAAACACACTGACTGCAAATTTGTACGTCAGTCTGGTAATTCAACCTGTAGTGCTGCCATTCATGAACAGCATTCAAGGGGGAGTTTTTTCAACAGGATAACGCTCGCCCTCATACCGCTGTTGTCTCGCAACGTGCTCTACAGAGTGTCGACATGTTACCTTGGCCTGCGAGATCACCAGATCTGTCTCCAATTGAACACGTATGGGATATCATTGGACGACAACTCCAGCATCATCCACAGCCAGCACTGACCGTCCCAGTATTGACAGCACAAGTACAACAAGCATGGAACTCCATACCACAAAGTGACATTCGAAACCTGTATGACACAATGCATTCACGTTTGCAGGCTTGCATTCAAAATTCTGGAGGTTACACCGGCTATTAATTTAACAGTATTTCACATTTGAAATGCATTTTCTTGAGCTTAAATTAACCTGTGATCTTGAAAATTTAATCAATTAAACATGTTAACTTGACAAATGCATTGTCCAAATTTCATTACTCTACAATAATTTTTTTCTTGGTGTTGGGATTTTTTTTTCCGTCTGTGTATGAATTTTCATAAAAGCTTTTGACTCTCACCACAACATTCTGTACTTTCAAAAGATGTGATAAGAAGTTTCATTTGTACTTAGTGCTTAATCTCTGACCTCGATGATATTGGAAGTAGGAAAAGATTCTAGACAAAATCGGCAAGGAATTCGGTCATCGCCTATAGAAGGACTCATTTGTCTGAAATTGTTTGGGGAAACCATGGAAAACCGAGGTCAGGACGTCAAAACTGGAGACCAAACACACGTACTTCCGAATTCTTTACGATGAAGTCGTTGCACCATTAATGCTAGGAGAAATATAAGTACGTACTCTCGTAGCGACGAAAATTTTTGCAAATATTGTTACTTAATTTGGTGATACGTCGTCGAGAGCTGCCATCAGTATCTTCTCTACAAACTTGTTACGATGTAAGACACTGAGAAGACAGCTCAAGTAGTATCGGTTTGAAGATGTACTGCTGGTTCGCAGTTTTACAAACACAAGACGCTTAATCTGCTGAAAAAGTAGTCAGACTGGCGATCTCGTTTTGCTTTTTATGATATAAACGAACTAGGAGAAAAATTTTCTTTTTGTAACACTCTACAAGATGCATTGAATATTTAGTATTGTACACGTGCTAAAAACAAAGTTCCAGTTTTTGGAGCTCCATGCATTAGCGTATGTAAGGAAACCACTGAACCTGTATGACGTAATGTCGCGTTACGAAGGAAATGATGCCCCTGCATTGTCGGTAGGGTATAAAAGGAGGTCTCCAGCGACGTCAGAGGGACTACGCCTGCCTGCTTTTCGGATTACTGCCTGCCTGCCATCAGACTACTGCCTTCCTGCCAACGGACTACTGCCTTCCTGCCATCGGACTACTGCCTGCCTGCCATCCGACTACTGCCTGCCTGCCATCCGACTACTGCCTGCCTGCCATCCGACTACTGCCTGCCTGCCATCGGACTACTGCCTGCCTGGCTGCTGTGTCTGCCTGGCCGCCTACCGGACCCTGTTTGACTGCCCACGGACATCTGCTTAGCTGCCATAGTACTCTGCTTGCCGGCGGATTTTGCCAGCCGCCTGACTCCGCCCGCCTGACCTTCGCCACCATCCACTGGACACCGCCTTCCTCATGGAGACCACTAAAGGAGACCTCCAGCAGCCGTCACCGACACCATCGCCGTCACCGCTGCCGTCACCACCCGCATCATCAACGGAACACATTGGTATGCATCATCTACCCCCAATTGTAACCAAACCCTCATATAGCAAAATACTAACAGTCACCGACCACCGAACTAAACCATACTCAATCACCAAGCCCCACACCTCCCAAACCTCCACTTCAACTGAAGAGCTCCACATTCAGCAGACCATCCTCAGCCCACAACCAATGGTACAGCCACTGATAATTCCACACTTGCTTCTCAACAATCCCCGACCAGCCATAGTTTCCTCTTAAAAAACTGTGACTCCAAATTCCTGACTTCCAAAACCCTTGCATATCAGATCAGAAAATACCTGCCTAACGTAATCATCACACAAATCATCCCAACCAAAGAAGGGATGATCATCAAATCCCCTGACCCTCAACTAAGGACATCCTTAATAACCAAAGTAGGCCCACCATTTTCGGCAACAACGCCACCATTACTACACTAAATACCAAACCCAACAAACAACCCCAACCACCACGACGACCCCCAACACTTACAGTAGTAATCAGGGGAGTTGACCCCACAATCTCTGACCTTGAAATCGAAGAAGAACTAAATTAAACACAGAACTTTCTATTCGAAAAGCGTTAAGGATTAGAAACAACCAGGGACCCACCTATATGGTCAGAATTTTTACCGAGTGCACTAAAACAGTTGACAACCTGCTATCTAACGGGGCAACAATATTTTACCAAAGATACCGTGTAGAACCATCAAAAACTACTCCACCCCAACCCATTCGGTGCCAGAAATGTCTCAAATATAATGACCATAACACCCAAGATTGTCGGAACGAACCCACCTGTCCACATTGCAAGGCAAATCACTTTCACAAAGACTGCCCAAACCTAAAAACCCCACCATCCTGCAATACCTGCAACCTAAGCCATCCTACTTATTCCCTAAAATGTAAAGCTAAACCCCCTCCTGAGAAACCCGAACAAACTGTACCCATCCGGCCCATAGACCCACCAACCCCACCCTCAAACTCCATTCGCCCTCCACCAACTATAGAAGACATCATCCGCTTCACCACTGTCGTACTACAAAATATTCATCCTTTCAACCGCCAACACACCTTACAACAAATAATCCTAGCTGCCCGTAATATTTTCCATGTAAACGTAACTGCCACCTACTCACAAAACAGCGCTCACTTTCACTTCCAACCAATCGAAACACTCGTCTACCACAGACACACACACACACACACACACACACACACACACACACACACACACACACACACACACAACATGGACACTGACACATACAATATAATATACAATAACATCCGCTCCCTAAAAACCAACAAAATACTCTTCCAAAACCTCATACAAACACACAACATTTCCGCCTTCGCACTGAACGAAACCTTCCTCCAACCCAACCACCATATCCAACTCACCCCATTTGAACTAGCCAGATCTGATAATCCAATACCAATAGCTCGAGGCGGAGTTGCCATCGGATACCACCGCAACATCCCAGCCAAAATACACCCACCTGTAAACATCCGCAATGAACATCTAGTGGTTACCCTCTTTCTCCCATATTTAACAGTCACGTTGGTCACTATTTATATTCGCCCAATGAACCCCTCCCCCACAACTTTCTAAAATATATTGACAACACCTTCACCAACTACCTCCTAATGGCAGATCTGAACATCCATTCCCGATCAAGCACTGAGAAAAGAACCCTCCGCGACAACCTTGACGCCTTACGTGGACAGGACATTGACATACCTGAACCGACTCGACCAGCTTCAAACACAACACCCGATATAATTATAGCATCCCCCTCCCTCCTTAGGCGCACCAGTGTCACAGTCCTTGATCCCATCGGTAGCGACCACCTACCAGTACTCATCAGAATAACCTACCACGCCCGACAACCAAGAAAACAGTTTGATCCGTCAGCAACCCGTAAAATCCAAGACTACAATAACACTAACTGGACAGCATACCGACGTCATATTGATGACGCCCTGCAAAATTTCCACCCAAACTTTCAGCACAATGAGGATGTAATCAACACCGCCGACTTTCTTCAAAATACCCTAACTTCCGCAATTAACTCACAAATCCCAATCAAATCTGTAAATCCATACAAACCGACCCTCCCTCCCCATGCAGTCCTACTCCTTAAAGAATCCCGCCGCCTCTATAGATCATTTCTTGCCACGCGTGACCGGGAGATACTCACTCGACACCGACAACTACAACGACAAGTGCGCAATTACCTCACCGCCAAGAAAAGACTCGACTGGCATAATACCTGCAACCGACTCAACTCAACAAGGACAACTAATTCGGGACAGTATTGGAACGCATTCAACAGACTAACTGGAACTAAGACCACAACTACCTACCCTGTATTACGCAACCAAAACCCTATACCCGACGACGAATCCAAAGCAAACTTCTTCGCTACCCACCTCGAACTAACCTTCTCTACTCCACTAGAACCACACTTCGACTACCAGATGACCACCGACATATATGAACGAACTGACACTAACCAACCACCTTTAGCTCCAGACATACAGCATTACCAGACCACTCCACAGCTAGACTTAAATACAGCCATAACTACCGAAGAGATTCTACAGGTTTTAAAGAAAAAACGCAACACTGCTCCCGGTCACGACGCCATCACCTACCGCCACCTAAAAGAATCCCCACCTTCCTTCCTACGAATCCTATCCCTCCTTTTCACCGCCATTCTCTATACAGGTATCTATCCAGAAAAATGGAAAAATCCAAAATAATATTATTCCCTAAACCAAACAAACCCAAATCTGAACCATCCTCATACCGCCCTATAAGCCTAACTTCCGTATTTAGTAAAGTATTTGAAACAATCCTAACCCGCCGAATTCACCAACACCTACAACGCTTCCTTCCGCTCCCACCCACCCAAGCCGGTTTCCGACCAACCTACTCAATAGATGACCAACTTCTCCACCTCGCACAACTGGTAACGACCCAACTAAATAGTAAGAAATCAGCCATCTTCCTATCATTAGACATTGAAAAAGCCTTTGACAAGGTATGGCATGCCGGGCTACTTTTCAAACTCCAAACATACGCGCTACCGATATCCTACGTCCGCCTAGTTGCTTCCTTCCTCACTAACCGTCAAGCCTACGTCACCATAAACAACTCCCGCTCCCGCTACTTCACTCCTACTGCTGGTGTGCCTCAAGGCTCCGTCCTCTCACCTCTCCTCTTCCTACTATATACCGCCGACATTCCCCAACCCACCGCTCCTCTCTATCTCCTACAATTCGCCGACGACACTGCTACCTTGCCTGCTACAACAATCTCAAACAGTCAACCGAAGCCCTACAGAAGCATCTTGATAAATTCATCCAGTGGTGTAATAAATGGAGGATAAAAATAAACCCAAAAAAGACACAGGCTATTATTTTGGACGCACCACCAGAAGATACAAACTAGAAGACTTTAATATTTCAATTTATGGTAAATTAATAAAACTGACGAAAACTGTAAAATACCTAGGACTGACACTCGACCGCCAACTCACCTGGACCGCCCACCTAAAGACAGTAAAAGACAAAGCAAAATCCCGACTTAACTGATAAAGAAACTGACAGGACACAGGTGGGGACTTGACCCCAAGACAGTACTTCACACCTACAAAGCCCTTATTAGACCTATTTTAACTTATGCCTGCCCTGCATGGATCTCCGCCCCCCCAGCCTACTACCAAGCAATACAAATCATAGAACGCCATGCCCTCCGCCTCGCATATAGAATCCGCCTACCTTTCTCAAACCAATCCCTCTATGAAAAAATCCCCTTCCCACACCTACTCCTCTACCTTGAACGCCTCCGAACATCCTACACAGCACGCAAAAACAACACACCTAACCCACTCTCCACACCCCACATTACAAAACCAGACAAATTGAAACCTTATTACAAACACGTACCACCTGCACTCCACCTCTACGCATTACACACCTTCAACAATAGAAACTTCAATAGACTCCCAATACCCCACCACACATCCGCCCAGATATATATCCCTCCTTCCAATCCTGACAAACACCCACCAACAGATGCCAAGCAACCAACAAAATAACCGACAATCTTGAAAATGCACCACGCTAAAAATACCACATATATATCTGTGTAAAATTTATAATTACCAATCCCCAAAATCAATGTAAAATTATGTAAAATATTAACTTAAGAAATACAAATTGTAAAACCAAAATATAGTTTAAACTAAAAGAAAGACTGTTTAATATAATCAAATAATCAATCATGTAATCAAAACTGTAGGCTGAAGAGCGGGCCCAGCCCCACGGGGGAAGTGAAATAACAAATAAAGAAAAAAAAAAAAAAAAGACGTCAGAGCTCAGTACAGACGCGGATGGAATACGGAGCAGGAAGGCGCGACCTCTGCTATATAAATACTCAGTCTCGAGTATGGAAACAGTATACAGACCCGCGGGTTTGTGATCAGTTTATATTACAGTGTGTGTCCCTTTAATCTGCCAGTGTGCAAGTGACTGCTGTGTTTAGTACAATGTATACATATATCAATATGAATCCGTCTTGATTCAGTTTTGGTTGCTGGTGGCGTCTATACGCACGAGGATTCCAGGTAAGGTATTTGTCCACTGGTTACTTTCCCTGCTGTGTTGTGTTTTGTGTTTCAGCTGATGCCTCCACTCGGCTCTAAGCACACGGGTCGGCCGGGCTGCCACGCGAGATCCCAGGTCACGCGTGGTCCAGCTCGGACGTGGAGCAGCAGCAGCACAGCACCGTCACTGCCTATGTCTTAGTAGGCAGGTGGGGGTGGAGGTGTTGTCCGAAGACATTGCCTCCAGAAGTATTTGGGTGGTGCAAGACTTCTCTGCTGATGTGTCTTCTCGGTGGTGTAAGTTGTTGATTGTTGTCGTCTTCAAATGATGCTTCTTAACTAGTTGGGATGCCAGCACATCTGCCATCCCAGAAATGGTCATCCGTTGTTGCTGTGGTGCCCATTAGGGCTGCCGCGGCGAGATTCGCAAGTCTTCCTTTGAAGCCAGGTGGTTGACGAGGTTATTGAGAAGATCGATGAGGGCATCCAGTCGATCTTCTCGCCGTCCTGGAACTTGGAGTGGCTGGTGCGAGCTCTATCGGTCTTCTGAGACTCCGTCTTCTTCTTCTGTCTTGTTAGGACTGCAGCGCAGCTGAGCGTTGCGTCCGCTGTGGGCAACAACACAGCGTCAAATAATGTAGCCGCCCACGCGAAGCGACGCCAACATGTGTTTTTTTTTTTTTTTTTTTTTTTTTTTTTTTGTGTGTGTCGCTGCCTCAACGGCTTGTTTGTGCATGTCCCGCTACCTAGGTAGCTCTACTGCTAAGTGTCACTTGTATTTGGATAAGGTTGGTTTTGGGGACTCTTTTTATTTGCGCTTTGAGGGGAAAACATGGCTATGGTCGTCTAGGACGACCTTATGTGAAAAACCCCTACAGTTTTCTTATATCATATCAGTTCTACTCTGGCTGATATATTATACTCAGTGGTACTCGATGGGAGTGCCAGTGCCTTGGCATTGTTGTGCCAAGGGTATGGAGCCTCTCGTCGGTGTCTCTGAATTTCTCGATTCTGTTGTAGAACTTCTCTGTTAGTTGGAAAATTTCTGTGCGGATGGTTTCGATGTTTGTTTGGTTGTGGAGACATTGTCGATGTGTATCTGGATGCACGGAGGATAGTCCTCAGACACCTATTTTGGACTCTCTGTAAGTGGAGGATGTTACTATTTGCTGCTGTTCCCCACACCTGGCATCCATAAAGGATGAAAGGGCGGATCACAGATTTATATATACGTAGTTTAGTAGATAATGAAAGTTCTGAGCTGTGTAGTACTGGAAAGAGGTGTCGAATGATGGCTAAGCCCTGTCTCCTCCTTTCCAAGATATGGGTCCGGAAGAGGAGTTTTGAGTCTAGAGTGATACCAAGGTATTTGGTTTCTTTTTTCCATTCCACTTCTTTTCCCATGATTTTTAGTCTTTTGTTGAGTGATGGCCTTTTTTTTGTGAAGTACACCGCTGCACATTTTGAAGGGTTTACCTTTATTTTGTTTATTCTGCACCATTTTTCCATAAGGTCGAGGCTCTTTTGCAGGCGGTTTATGTTGACTTCGTGTTTGCATCCTGTTGTGTACAGGGTAGTATCATCCGCGAATTGCGCAATTTTTACCCTTGGCGCCACCGGTGCGTCGTTGACGTACTCGTTGAAGAGAACAGGAGCCAGGGGTGATCCCTGTGGGATTCCCACCGGGATTGGGTAGGTGTCAGATCGTTGGCCGTCGATGGAGACGAAGAATCTTCGGTCGCTTAGGTAGCTCCCGATTAACTGAACGTAGCAATGGCGGACGGTCGTCTGTGTTCTTAGCTTTGTTATCAGGTTGGCGTGCCACACCTTGTCATATGCCTTTTCAATGTCCAAGAACACAGCGGCCGTCGAGCCACTCATATTATATCCCCTGGACACGTCTTCAGTTAATCGGACAAGTTGACTGGTGCTACCGACACGGCTTTGGAACCCGAATTGTTCCTTACGTATGGTCTTTTCCGCCTCTAGGCTGGTGTTTATTCTCTTTAGAATTAGCCGTTCAAATACCTTAGAGGCGGAGGGGAGTAGGCTAATAGGCCTGTAGTTTGCCGGAAGTCTCTGGTCCTTCCCGCGTTTTGGGATGGCCGTGATCCTGGCGATTTTCCATTTATTGGGGAAGTAGCGACGGAGCATGCATGCGTTGTATATTCTTGTTAGCAAGACTAGGCCCTTTGTTGGTAGTTTCTTTAGGTGCATGTTGCTAATTTTGTCTGCGCCTGGTGACTTGTTTGTGTTGAGTTTCCGGATTATTGCTCGTACTTCCCCAGGTGTGGCGAGCTCGGTTCGTCCTCGGGTGGAGCGGATAATATTGCTTCAGCCGTCTCTTTGATGTTCTCCGCCGTCAGTGATTCTGCCCTAGTTAGATTATATTCAACCTCAGTGTGCTGTGCAGCAAAGTGTTCAGCCAGAATCTCTGCCTTTGCCATTGGTAGGAAGGCTGGTCCGTCGGGTCCATTTATGGCTGTGTTTGGGTCCCTTGGTTCCTTGAGGGCCCGTACCAACTGCCATGCGTCTCTGTTTTGCAGGGTGAGGTGCGCCATCTTGGATTCCCATTGTTCTGTGTTTAGTTCGTGCAGTCGTTGTCTCAGTTCCAGGGTCAATTGCTTGTAGCGACGTTTGTCCCTAGGATCCCGGAAGCGTTGCCACAGCTTTCTAGAGATGTTCTTGAGGTGGCGTATGTTTTCGATTTCGGGTGGAGATCGGTATTTGCTGCTGGTCTATGTGCTGTAGTTATGGATGAGGACTTGTCAGCGGCTGTCACCACTCTATCGAAGTGGTGATTGCCTGGTCAATCCTGTCTGTGGTTTGTACATTGAAATTTGTCCTTATTCTGTTGTGGACGGTTCTTGTGTAGCGATCCCAATCCGTTTCTTTGGTTTTCTTTTCTGCAGTGTAGGGTAGGATCCAGTTCTTTAGTTTGATGGTGACCGGCTGGTGATCCGAGGACATGTCGTTTATTGTCTGCAGCTTTATTCTTCGGGCGATGTCCTTGACGACGACCACATCGAGGACGTCGCCACGTCGGCGTCTGTCGTGCGGGATGTGGGTGGCTCCTTTGGGACCTAGGACATGTAGGTTCCTTCTCCCGGTTAGCTCTAGAAGCCGTTCCCCTTTTGCGTTGTTAGTTCTCGAGTTCCATGAGTTGTGTTTCGAGTTTAAGTCCCCGCCGATAATAACCTTTCTTCCCGTCGCCATCAGCGCGTCAAGATCGGCTTCATGTAGGGCCCTGTTCGGAGAGAGGTAGGTTGCTGCGAGTACAATGTGACCCTCGTTGGTGTGGATCCGTATAGCTGTGGCCTCCATGCTGATTAGGGTCGGTGTCTGAATATGCTGGTGTGCTAACTTTTTCCTGATCAGTATCGCCGTTCCTCCACCAGGTTGGCCTATCCTATCATTCCGGTAGACTTGATAGCCAGAGATGGTTAGTTTGTCAGCAGGCTTTAAGAAGGTTTCCGTCAGGAGCACTACATCAAGCTTGTTGCGCCGTGTAAAGTCTTTGAGTTCTACTTTTTTGTTTTTCACGTTGTTGGCGTTCCATATCACTGCATTGAGGTCTGCTTGGCGTACCTGGTGGCCCGCCATTTATTTAAGTATCGACAGCACACCTTTCATGAGGGCGAAAAGTTTTTCCGTGTCTCCCTTTGCTTTGTTTATTTTCTCCATGATTTTCATCATCTTTTTTAGAAAGGATTTTCCATCATGGCTTTTCTGGTTTGTATCTGTGTTTTCCTTGTGGTCTACAATGTTTCTTCCTGTGCCTCCTTTCGGATGGAAGATCGTCGCATTCTGCGGTTGTATTTTCTTTCTCTTTGATTCCTGTGTTGTCCGTGTGGCTACTGCTCTCCTTGCTGTGTGCTGCTTCGTGCTTCCCCTTTCCGGGTCTCTGGGGCTGCGCGTGGGCTTGTTGGTTCTGGATCCTTTTGAATCTTTTCATGGGCTGATTTGGGCTGTTTATCGGTGGGTTTCCCTTTCTTGTTTGGTTTCTTGTCACTTTTTCCACACTCCTGTGTTTGTTCACGGGAGTTTTTCTGCTTTTTGTCGCTGTTGGCGTGGTCTTCTTTCCCATCATTCTTGGGTGGCCTGATTGGTTTCAAGGCTTTTGGTACGTGTCACACCCGCGGTAGGACGCTGGGTGCTCCCCGTTACAGTTGGCACATTTTGCTGGCTGGTCTCTTGTTATTTTGCAGTCTTTGGTTTCATGCGGCCCAGCGCATTTTACGCATCTGGGTGGCAGGGTGGCAGTAATTACGTGTGTGGCCTAGCCTTTGACATTTGGCACATTGGGGAGGCCCATTACCGTGTTTGTACCTTTCGATCTGGACTTTGGTGTGTAGTATATATCTCTCATTGTAGATCTCATCAGATTTGGCCTTTGGTTCCAGTGTTACTGAGTAGATGGGCATGGGTGTGAGTTTCATTGTTAATTTATCCTTTTTTTGGAACTGGTATGTTGATTTGACCTCATAGCCTTTCAGGGTTAGGTCCTCAGTTATGTCTTCCACGGTCACTTCGCGGGGGAGACCTTTTACCACAACTTGTAGGGGTTTGTCGCCCGGGAGTTGGTGGGAGAAGTGTGGTAGCTGGATTTTCTTAAAGTAGCTTTCCATCACTTTGTAATCATTCCTGTTTTCCTGCGTAGAAAACTTGTGGTTCCATCGCGTGAGTGGGCCCTCGGGGTTTTGCACATCATGTTGGCTAATCTCTTGACAACCTGTGCGTAGTTCATAGGTGTAGCTACTACGATTGGTGGAAGCCTCTCCTTGGGCGGAGCAGGGCTTGTCTCGGTTTGTTCTTCATTGTGTCTGGAACTGTTGATTTCATCCTCAATGTTTCCTGGTTGGTCAACAACGAGTCCTGTGAAACGGTTTGCTGTTTCGGTTGCCGTAGGAGCAGTCTGTTTCTGCTGCGTTAGTGTCCGGTTCATTGGCCTTTTCCTGTTCACTAGTGGTGGCCAGTCCTTTGATGAGTGTGGTACAGTTTTCTGGGTTGGCGATTTGGTGCATGGTTTTTTTCCTGGTTTTTTTCATTTGAGGCCGACGCGGCACTCGCCTCGTCGTTGCTTTCCATTCCACTAGATGTCTCTGTTTCCCAAGCACTTTGGGTGCCTTCGTTGTCAGATGGAGACGCTGGGCTCTCGGTGATTTCCGACGCCATTCTACCGCAAGGGCCGTCGATGTATCCCGTGCATTGGGATCTGCAGGGGGGTGTTGTCTTATCACCTCGTTAACACCGCTGGGTCTCCAGTGATAAAGAACAACCCTATACTCGCACCAGGGGGTTCCACTCCGCACGGGAGTGGGCCGTGTGGTGGTAAAACCCTAAAACTGGGGGGAAAAAATTCGTCGGCTTCCTATCAGGCCCGCAGCAGATTGCGCAGCGGGTGCCGATGGCCGAATACGACGAAGGTCCGCAACGGCTCTGGGCAGCGTCTCGTTGATCGCGATGCTATCCCTCTGACGACAAAATTTGCAGTGTCGTCGCGTCTCTACCTGACGACAAAATTTGCTTATGCGGCGCTCCCCCTCAGGAGGCAACGCTCGCAGCGATGTGTTCGCTACCGGTGCCCGGCAGCGAATGGCTCAGCGCCCAGCGCGCAGGCAAGGTGTAGGTGGCGCGGCGCTACTGCACCCTAGCGGCGCTGCGTGGAGTTGGGTCGGAGTTGCGCGCGCAGCTCCCACACGTCCTCGCTCGACGCACTCTCCCAACTCGAATTGTTGCCAACATGTGCTAACTGCGGCCTATCACACTCAGCCGCCTACGCGGGTTGTGTCGCAAGGCGCAATCTGCGAAAGTCGGCAACCAAGCAGAAGCGACTCCATACGCAGTCCGCACCCGCGCCGACAGCAGAAGCGCCCGGCCGTCGGACAGACTCCAAGCGGCGCGCGCAGCGCCCCCCCCACCACCGAGACAGAGCAGCCTCGCCCGCTGACCAAGCGACGACCAGCACTCCGCGCTCCGCTGCTGGCCGGAGCAGGGCGCCCCCCTCCACGTCTCGGCGCACGCCAAGGCGCAGGCGGCCAGATGGCTGTCCTGCAACAACTTGTCAGAGCTGTGTCTGCCCTGACACAGCTGGTGGCCACACTTCAGCCGTGTTAAACACCTCACCGCCTCCCATACTGGACCCGAGCCAAGCCTAGCCCGACCTTCGACAAATAAATTTGCAACAAATTAAGCAAAAGGACGGAGGGGCAGGAAATGCCCAGAGCGTCCAGTGTCACCACGGCTCGCCGTGGTGGCGCAAACCTCCAGTCGACGACGACGACGAGGTGACCACCGTTACCGGAAAACTCACGGTCGTGAGAGTACCGGCCCCCCACCAGGCAGATAGTGGAAGCTGACCTCACCGCGCTGGCGATGATCAGGGGCAAGGTTCTGATCGGTGGGGACTTTAATGCAAAGCACCCCGATTGGAACAGCCGAATTAAAAACCCAGCTGGAAACTTACTGAGACGTCTGGCCCTCAGGCACAATATGTGTGTGTGGGGCCCAGAAGAGCCTACGCACTTCCCAGCCAGTGGTTATCGGCCAGATGTAATAGATATAAAGGTCACCAAAGGCCTCAGCTGGGTTCTTAGACGCGACCACTATCAACCGGATGTCGTCCGACCATTCGCCGGTGATAGCTCGCAGTGGATGCCGGACCGTGACAGGAGACAGAAGAGAACCACCCAGATCTCCGCAACACTGATTGGGCAAGTTACCGACAGCTCGTCTCTACCGCTCTAGCCAACCAGAGAGTAGAAGACGTGGATACGGCACTGCGCGCCTTCGAAGAAACAGTCAAGGACGCCACGTCTGCGTTCACCCCTCTGGCGCAACTGAAGACCAGTCGCTACGCAACAGCTGCCACCACACCTAATTGCGGCTATCCGACACAAGAACCGAGGTAGCCAAGGAGTGGAAGATTACCAGGAACTCTGTTACTAAGAGACTCCTTAACAGGCTACAGAAGGAGCTGAAAACGGCTCTGGTTGAGCACCGGAACCGGGCGTGGGATGCCCGCGTATCCTCTCTCAAGCCAGACGATGGAACCATATGGGCGCAGACCCGCAAATTCACAAAGAGAAGTCAAGCCTAAAGTGACGCAATGTCCCATCGATTGAATAAGGAGAAAATGTCGAAATACAAGAACTCCATAATAGACTGCCAAGAATAATGGCAGTGAATGGCGCTCTCTCTGAGTGTCATTGCACTCCAAGCTGTGGAAGCTGCAGGACATCAGTTATTGTGAACCTTTCGCACCGACCGCGTCACGAAAAAAAATGGAATCCACGATTTCAAGTGAACTTTTGCAACGTGTTTGAATTGAACCTCATTATTTTGACAACGTCATCACTGATGATGAAACCTGGGTTTTTGAATACGACCCAGAAACAAAATGCCAAAGCTGAGACTGTCATACCAACCAGTCCCCCAAGCCCAAAAAAGCAAGAATGAGCAAATCAAAAATGAAAACAAAGCTCATTGTCTTTTTCGACAGCAAAGGAGTGGTCTATAAGGAGTTTGTTCCTCAATGACAGACAGTTAACGCTGCCTACTACGTGGATATGCTGCAAAGATTCCGAAAAAGGGTCATCAGGACGAAGAAAGACATCTCCGCTACCTGGAAACTCCATCACGCCAACGCGCCTTGCCACAACGCGCTAACGAGACCGCGAGTTCCTGGCAAAACACCAAGTGCCAATGCTAAACAGTCCTGACGTCACCCCAGCAGACCTCTTTTTGTTCCCTGGGATCAAGGCAGCCCTGAAAGGAACCCGTTTTTTGTCCATAGAAGAGATCCAATCAGCCGTGACGAAGATATCATTAGAGGTCCCGAAGACGCCTTCCAGGGCGCGTGCCGGTCATGGCAGAGTCACTGGAAAACATGTGTAGAGGCCCAAGGACAGTACTTTGAAGAATTTTCAGTGTTTTTGCAAATCTGTTCAATACATTACTTTAAAAAAATAATAATTTCATTACTTTCGGAATGCTCCCTGTATGTGAAAAATAAAAATTTGTAAAAAGTGGTTATTTTCAAGGAGATGTACTAAGTTTGTGGTTAGGTTGAAATGCAGCCAAGAACAGAATTACTGCTAATAGACACACGCATACATATATGGTACATAGTGGATTTGGAGTGGAGAATGTGGCTGTTATGCCGAATTCTTACCACAATGACGTCAGAATCGGCTCAAGATGTCCATTTTCGCTAAGTGAGTAATGCGCGTAACCGTCTCTTTCGTCACGAGTTACATCTTTCTTATACATTTCCTGGCTTTGAGGTATGTTTTCCTTTGAGAAGTAAAAGACAAGGAAAAAGGTAAACATATTTTCAACCCCAAAGGTGTAATTTTTATGCTGATCGTATAGAAACAAAAGCACTTCAACAAAAACACGTTCAGCACTGTTTCACTGTATGATTCAAACAGGATGTACATTCTTTTGTGGATTATATTACTTTCTGCTCATCACAGATTACTCAGAAGCAATATTTTGATACAACGGAATCGACAGTGCTACAAAATCAGATATTTTATACCGTCTAATCAGCAAAACCCACAGGACCTAACAATGATACTTGACTGCCGTCTATTCAACCATTAGCAAACCCACAGAATCTAACAACAATACTTGACTGCCGTCTAATCAACCCTTAGCAAACCCACAGAACCTAACAACGATACTTGACTGCCGTCTAATCAACCCTTAGCAAACCCACAGAACCTAACAACGATACTTGACTGCCGTCTAATCAACCCTTAGCAAACCCAGAGAACCTAACAATGATACTTGACTGCCGTCTAATCAACCCTTAGCAAACCCACAGAACCTAACAGCGATACTTGACTGCCGTCTAATCAACCCTTAGCAAACCCATAGAACCTAACAACGATACTTGACTGCCGTCTAATCAACCCTTAGTAAAACCCGCAGAACCGACAACGATACTTGACTGCCGTCTAATCAACCCTTAGTAAACCCCGCAGAACCGACAACGATACTTGACTGCCGTCTAATCAACCCTTAGCAAACCCACAGAACCTAACAACGATACTTGACTGCCGTCTAATCAACCCTTAGCAAACCCACAGAACCTAACAACGATACTTGACTGCCGTCTAATCAACCCTTAGCAAACCCACAGAACCTAACAACGATACTTGACTGCCATCTAATCAACCCTTAGCAAACCCACAGAACCTAACAACGATACTTGACTGCCGTCTAATCAACCCTTAGCAAACCCACAGAACCTAACAACGATACTTGACTGCCGTCTAATCAACCCTTAGCAAACCCACAGAACCTAACAACGATACTTGACTGCCGTCTAATCAACCCTTAGCAAACCCACAGAACCTAACAACGATACTTGACTGCCGTCTAATCAACCCTTAGCAAACCCACAGAACCTAACAACGATACTTGACTGCCATCTAATCAACCCTTAGCAAACCCACAGAACCTAACAACGATACTTGACTGCCGTCTAATCAACCCTTAGCAAACCCACAGAACCTAACAACGATACTTGACTGCCGTCTAATCAACCCTTAGCAAACCCACAGAACCTAACAACGATACTTGACTGCCGTCTAATCAACCCTTAGCAAACCCACAGAACCTAACAGCGATACTTGACTGCCGTCTAATCAACCCTTAGCAAACCCATAGAACCTAACAACGATACTTGACTGCCGTCTAATCAACCCTTAGTAAAACCCGCAGAACCGAACAACGATACTTGACTGCCGTCTAATCAACCCTTAGTAAACCCCCAGAACCGACAACGATACTTGACAGCCGTCTAATCAACCCTTAGCAAACCCACAGAACCTAACAACGATACTTGACTGCCGGCTAATAAAACTTTAGCAAAACTGGTAGGACCCATTGAACGATATTTGTGTGCCATCTAAACAATTCTTAGTAAAACCCGCAGAACAGACAACGATACATGTCTGCCATCTAATAAACCCTTAGAAAAACCCGCAGGACCCAATCAACGATATTTGTCTGCCTTCTAATCAAACCTTAGCAAAACCAAGCAAAACTCGACAACGATACATGTCTGCCGTCTAATAAACCTTCAGCAAAACCCGCGCGGGTCCCGAGGGATTGAAACCCTCAGCAAAACCCGCGCGGGTCCCGGGGGATTGAAAACACTGCGGGATTGCAATCCTTAGCTAGCACGCACTCTCTCTTTTCTAAAGATATCCTTATCAACTTTATTTCTTGTTTTAGAACGTGAGGAATGCGTTACAACAGCAAGGCGGAAATGGTGACTTGTTAGTCGTTAGTTAGGGTGTAATAGTAATATTTCGCATTAAAAAAAATTGATATAGGCCTAACTGAATTTCTTTTAACTTAGCTTACTAAAGTTCTACTTACCTTTGGAAGTAATCTAATCATATCTGTTTTAAATTGATCTATTTGAATTTTAAATCTTATATTCCGATACAGATCAAGTAGCAGAATTGTTTAGATATCATTAACCTCACTAAAATGATGTATTTTATTGACAGATAGTGCTAGACGGAGAGGAGCTATGATGAAGATGTTATTCATTATGCTGCTGCTCACTCAGGTAGGTTTAATAGGGTTTATCTCTTAACTTTACAGTTCATTATTCATTTATTTTTGTAGTATCTATGTAAGATACAGTATATTACTGAAAGCAGCTGAATAAGCTATATGACAAGATACTTTTAATGTTACCTGCTGAAACACTGTTGTACTGTTGTGATCAACATACAAGCTACAACCGACAATAATATCTGAATAAGCCATGAAAGGATTGTATTGTCCATAGTCGTATTTTATAAAGAAATTGATCGGGTTGATTTTTGACACAGACTTCACTTTAAAGACAGAGAAAAAGAATTCTTTTCACTAATGATTTGTAAGCACGCAGCTTTCACAAGTCAAAGCTGGTTTTCAAAAGTTTTGCTAGAGACCAGTAATTTCAGTGCATTCGGTTTGGAATGTAAAAACAATTTGTATTGAAGCTTATATGGTAGTGAATTACGGTTTTTACTGCTGAAGGGGAAGTTACAAAAATAAATTGCCCAGGATTAAAAATTAAATAACACAGTATATAAAAAAAGATTCTAAAATTTGTAACATGGTATACGATGTTTTGACAATTAATGATGTGAAATTACTTGTGGCGCAATGTTTAGCTCTACTAAATATCCTTTTTTTCGCAGTTCTTTATCGTCTTCGTATATGGCATCAAACCAGACGAAGACACGCAAGAAAAATCCAGTGCTGTCCGAAAATCGGCCATGGAATTTAAACCCAGATTGGAAAGAGGAGTAAAGAACCTTGGTTTATCTTCATTTAGAGCAGTAAAGGATAAATGCAAGAACGGCGTTTGTCAAACAGACATATATAAGATAGCTAAAACATTTGCTTTGTCATTTCTAAAACTTTCTGCGACTTTGGCGAAATATTTATTCAAGGCAGGGTCCGACGCACTTGATGCTACTGAGATACACTACAACACACAATAGATTTACACTGTAACGAAATCCTATTTCTGTGCAAATAAAGGACTGTGGGAACTACAAGATTATGTTTTCTTATCCTGTAAGTTGGTGAGACTGCCATCATTGAGCATGCAACTCTGCGATGACATACAGCAGTATCAAGATGAGACAGCTCATAATACTATTTACATTCAATTCTAAATTTTAATGAGCGTCTTCCTGAATAAGAGTAAGTAATAAAGTAAAGAGTATTCTTGATTTTGAAGATTTACTCTCCACTTTCAAAATGGGTCGATACTGCAAAGATCCCAAATAATTTCGAAAGTGCAGATTTTACAATAGACTTCCGGTACAATTCAACGAACCATAATTTTTAGCGTTCTCCTATTTCTAACGCTAAGGTAATCACTAAAGGTGCAATGGAACGAGCAACGTTACTGTATAACACTCTCTGAACCACATAGCGTAAAAGTTATATAATTACGCATATCTGTTATCGTTAATTGACAATATTTCCGTCTTCCGACATTAATCAAGCAAAAGGGGAAGATGCATCGAGGATATTGATGTGAATCTCTGGCTGTGGGCTAAATGCAAGTGGTTTCAGATGAAGTGGACTAGGTAGGTAAAGTTAATAGTGTACTACTAGATCTTTCTAAGATATTTGACTGATTGAGACATAAAGCGTTTTTAATAAGTCGAATTCTAATGAAATAGTGACAGGTTTGGCAGAGGAATTCTTAGAAATCAGAAACCAAAGCGAAAGAGTAGGAACTACAGTATCAAAAGAAGTGGAAAAGAATATGGAAGTGCCATAAGGCCGAGTGTTAGAACCATTGCTATTCATCATTCTATTAAGTGATTGTGTAGATGGTTTACAGTCAGAGATTAAGTTGTAGGATCGTAATTTTTCACGGCGTTGAATATTAATATATTTTTCTCGAGCTTCCAGCCGTGTTAATATGTCATATTTGCGGGACGTTTCGAAGGCGTCCATCTCTGCCTTCATTTTCAACCTGATGTCAATGTTTAACTGTTTGTTTATTCAGCCGCTGCTACGGAAACGGTGGAAAGACAAAAACCAACACAAGGCGATTACGTCATCCGCTCTTCTGCTCGAGACCGACGCGAAACTGTTTCAGCATTTTAATCGCCGGGTTCCAGGCCGCACTGAGTTGTCAACAGGGACACTGGTTATCAACTCAGTGCGGCCTGGAACCCGGCGATTAAAATGCTGAAACAGTTTCGCGTCGGTCTCGAGCAGAAGAGCGGATGACGTAATCGCCTTGTGTTGGTTTTTGTCTTCCACCGTTCCGTAGCAGCGGCTGAATAAACAAACAGTTAAACATTGACATCAGGTTGAAAATGAAGGCAGAGATGGACGCCTTCGAACGTCCCGCAAATATGACATATTAACACGGCTGGAAGCTCGAGAAAAATATATTAATAAGAGATTAAGTTGTTTGCACAGGACATAACGATACAAATTATGATCAAAATGGGAGAAGACTGTGAACAGCTGCGAGTTGACCTGTCTAGAATATTTACATAATGGGGTAGGTCAAGCAGGAATAAAGATTAGTTCAAACAAGGATCAACTTATTAGATACACAGATAAAGAATTAAAGGCGTTTTTATGATTGTAAGGGAGGACGTAATAGCTTATGAATGCATGAAGTAAAAATATCTTTGCCGTAACATTTGAAGGCAATCTCAACTGTCAGGACACACGGGGCTGGTTACCAAATCCTTCATTTGCTGGAGAGGGTGATGAGACGAAACACTAGAGAAGTGATGAAATTGGTTTTAAAAGCCACTGGCCAAACCACTGCTTGAATATGGAGGTGTAGATTGGGGCCAACATTTTTGGTATCTAATTCGGGATTTTGGAGAGCGTGCAATGTAGAGCAGCTAGATTTATTTGTGGAAATTATCGCAGGACCAAGTTAGTATGTTATTTGATAAAGGAGCTGGATAGGAAGTGACTGGAATACAGGAGAAGGGTGAAGAGAGCACCTTGAGATGTATGTATGTGATGGGACTTGGAGAGATACTGCTCAAAGAATTATGAGTAGTTAATGGTAGGTAAAAGATGACCAAGGGCACTTGATTTCATGCAAACCAGAGTGGTAAAATTTTCTTTTTGTGTGTAAGGGAATGAGAGATTGGAAGTGATGAATAATTTACAAAACACGCTTAAGGAATTTAAGGTTAAAACTTGAAAATAGTAAAAATAGATAGGTAAAGAAACTTAACACCCAAGCGTATAAGATAACATTAAAAATAATAAGAAAGGTATAATTAGATGCCCAGGGAAATTGCCACCACAGTTGCACTACATTGGAATTAAATTAAATTCATTTCCATTCAAGAGTGTGCAGGACAGAGTGCTTACAGGGGCGTAGGTACTATGGGGCTAGGCGGTGCAGTGCACCGGGGCCCTCACGCTCTGGGGGCCCCCAAGCATACCTCAAGGGGCCCCTAAACGCACCCCTAGGGGCCCTAAAGCTCAGGGGGCCCCTACCAGCACACAAAGCAAAAAAAGGGTCGTCCGTCTGGCCTGAGGGCCCAAAATAATTTTTTTTGCACCGGGGCCCTTGTTGACCTAACTACGCCACTGAGTGCTTATACCGTAAAGGACGAATGGTGGAAGGAAACTGGAGCGATCTGGGGAAACCATGGAAAACGCAGATCAGGATGGCCGTCTCTTTATAATTGTTTCTAAAGTTTTGTAGAATTAAAGATTGTAGATATTCGTACATTTCTACCCACTGCTTGGCCTACACACCTAATTATTTGAATTAGCCAAACCAAAATTAAAATAAATGTCGTTATAGTTTTACGCTAATCATTCATAATAAAATGTAAGCACTGATCCCCTTTTTGCCGATCTTTATTTCAATATTGTTAATTATAACTTTAACGATTTGTTGCACGATCTGAATTTTGGAAAAATATAGCTGGAACCGAATAGAGTGGTCGGCCGTATACTTTCGAATATGACAACCTATCCCGAAACAGGAAAATGTATTACCTTTCTCGGGATTAATCAGTAACCTTTTACTTAAATGTAGGGGAAGACTGATCAACTACCCTGCCAATAGAATCGTCAGTAGGTGGAGTCTTCCTGTTTTGTTCCAGGCATTGCCTTAAGGAAATGAATTATAGATGGTGCTGAACTGAATACCCGCTTGTGGGATAGTACGTTGGGCGCAGCTAACAGAGGTACTTAAGTTTCCCTGGAAGACATACTGTCCGATGTTGCCGGAGTGTGCAGCATTAGGGACTTTGACGCCCATTGCGTTTTTTTTTTGACACAGGGTGTATATCGCATAGCATATAGTGCTGCTCGACAAATCGCAAACAGTGAGTTCTGTTAAGTCTACCAAATACAACTCAACTAGTATCTGTTTCACTGCATATAACAGAACAACTATCATAGAGCGGTAGATAACATTTTTTCTCTTTTGTCGTTTGTAATAGGTACTCGTAACTGTTGTCACAGAAAGCTTCTTGTCGGGTAGGGTGCAGTAAAGCGCGTTTTTCCCGCCTCTGCACTTGGCATGAAACACACCGCGCGCTTTTTCTGTTTCACGGATCTGGAAACATGTAATAGTTGTTACACATTAAAGTACGCAGTTACATCCACTGTGTAGTAGGCAGCGTTTGACTTTGCATTAAATGCAGCAAAAATTAAGACTTTTTGTATTTCGTTGCTGCCTCCATTAGATGCACTATCGACTACACTATGCGACGCACAGCTAGTCTCTACGAGTTCAGGATAGCGTTTTGTTTAGTTTTTCTGGTTTCAATGTAACATCGACTACACTGCACTATGTTTTTCAGCCTCTATAGTAGCTGTTACAGATTGGGACACATTTACTGAAGGACAACAATGCTCGACAACCGTCTACTCTTGTTGACTGTTGGACAGCTGTTTGTATTGTGCAAAGGCCTGAGTTACATTTAATAACGCTAAATAAGACAGATTTTTTTATAACTTAAGATACATATTTTTAGTACATATGTTCAAGGAGCTACTGACCTCGTTGTCAAGGCTCATATAGTCAGCGCTTCGTGAAGGTAACTGTGCTTGGCTTCAGAAAATAACGTGATGTGGCGTACCGCGATCTTAAAAACAGAATAACACACATTTAAAAATAGGTATATAGGGATATATAAACGAAGTTAGATGAATTTGTTAATGAAAAACTGTAGTTGTTCAGTAGTGAGTGATAGCAAACTTTATTAATTTGTGATAGTACAGTACATGTTGGAGAAAGAAACATATGCCATATTTCAGTAATAAGCCACCGTAACAACTGACACACTCAAACAATGTACCTGAAGTTTGATGGAAGAATTCTTCACTACCATTGTCTTAGCGGGTTGAAGGTTACTGCGAAGAATAAACTATAATTATTATTTAATTATAAATGTTCTTATGTGAATGTATGACGTTAACAATACTGTATCCTAATTAGAATAAAACAGAAGAAATCAGAAACGTGCTTGTAACACAAAAAAGACATTTGGCTCAAATTTAAGTTTTCATTTTAACGTTTAAATACCTTTTGTAGAATAATTCTACAAAAAGTATTTAAGTATTAAGGTACTGAATTCAGGTATTGCTTGAGATGTAGATTATATTTTCGCAGGAAAACTTTCAGAAATTTGTGTTAGTGATAATGTGTTTAATATCTAATACTTTGAAATTTGAGTGAAATACTATGTGTATTAGGAAAATGTAAGAATTAATTTTAAAAATGTATTGTATTCGAAAGCCTGATAGATTTTTGTTTTTTTTTGCCTGTCGGTCTTATATTAAGAAATAGTAACGATTTAAAAGATAATTCTGTTTTCCTTAGTGGTTAATTAATTTATCGAGACCCAAGTTTCAGTTGTAATCTGAATAAAAAAGTTAAAATGATGATTAAAGAGCAAAATAGTAACTGATTCAGAAGAATATATTTTGTGGTTTACGTACGATAAATGTCTTATATCACATGTCATTTTGAAAACAGTACCATAAAAAAAAAAAAGCCAAAAAAACAAACAAATATCCGACGAGTTTTCATTTTGTGTTTCAGTGACACAAGTTTTTAAGAAACATAGAACAAAAATATTGTGTATTGGTTAATTTTATTAGGTGCAAGGAGCATAAAATTGGAGTAAGATATAATAGGTTGCGCTTTATCATTTGTACATCTAACATGAAATTGATGACAGTTAACTGAAAAAAATCTTGCAGCGTATTCAAATGGTTACGCTTGGCGATCTTTGTATCGTTAGAGAGAGCGGTCTGTTAGCTCAATGGTTCTCTGCTCGTTCCTTAGTTCAATTAAAGGTGGGGGCAGGAATGTTTGACAGTTGTGTTTGATCATATGAGCTATGCAAGTCGTTCCGAGTTCAGATTCCATGTTAAACCGCACGTCACACAGGAAAGAACTGATCGTGCTACCTCTGACACAATAGCTTAGTATGCCTCTCTCGGGAGGAACCAACCAACTACAGTTGTGGAATAAGTTAGTTTTTAACGTAAGAGAAACAGAATTATGAGGGAAACTAATAATACGATATTTCTGTCTTTCATTATTCGCTTAAAAAACTGAAACATTGAAATTAAAAATAAAATACTCACTTCATGTTGCTGTTTGTTGTGACTGCGCAAGTAAGAAATGAAAAATTGGGAATTCAGTATCACTCATCTCCAGTCTGCACAGGCAAAGACTGTTATACAGCTAAACATTTTGGAATATGTGGGAGCGCATGTAAAAATTTAGAAATGTACATAACAAGTGGCTGAATTAGGAAGTAGGAAAATGCATGCAGTGTAAAGAAATGAAGGAAGATACCAAAAACATACTCATAAAATTTTCAACTGTAGTTGGATAATATTTTATAGTCATTATATTTCCCATAGATCTGATGTAGACAATCTGTTTGCGTGGAATTCTGATGCGACAGCAAATTGTACATAGTAAAATTCGTATTAATAAATCCAAATAGATATTATTGCTTGAGAGATGCCATAGTAGATGTTTCATCGCAGTACTACTATGCAGTATGGGATCTGAAGTTGAGATTACTGTAAACAACTAAAAGAGTAAGGAACCACCCAAAAAATATTATATTTGCGTTAATATTATCTTTTTTCGTTGCGTTGGTAAATTACAGGCTCACTTTATCAATACTTATATTGGTAAAGCCTGTTGGCATTGTAGCCTATTCTGTTTCATTAACCTTTTTTTCAACAGCTTTCTTCTGAGTTGGTCCTAATTGTTGCTACTATTTCTTTATCAAATTGCGCGCTATTTTAGCATAGGGGAGAGTAGGGATACATGAGCCACTTTTGAGATAAACATTTTTGTAGCTTTTCAATTTTTAAAATATTGTGTTTGGAGGAACAATGTTTCCTTAATTCAAAAATATAAAAATAATGGCTAGTTTTGCATTATATTACTGCGTAAAAAATACTTCTTAAAACCCTTGCAACATGGTTCAAGTATCCCCATGCTGGGGATACTTGAGACGGGCATTAGGGATACTTGAGACAGAGGTTGAAATTTTATAAAATATGTTAAAAAACTGCCCTAACACTAAGTGCTTACATAAATAAAATAGTAACTTATTGTTAAGTTCAGCTTTAAATAACAAAGCACTAGATATATACCTACACAATTACATTTAGATAGAAAATTAACGCTAGTTGAATATTTAGTATTAACACCAAATACTAAGGAGTTACAAATGTTATTTAAAAATAGCTTAATCTGTCATGTAAATTGGTGTACCAACAATTAAAATAATCATAGGTTCAAAGATTATTCAATAACCACTCACCAGATCAATTTAAAAAAATAAAAATTGCAACATAATTTTTTTAGAACAAAAGGTGTCTCTAGCAACATTTCTATTCGCCCTTTATCAACTAATAACCAGTCATTATTGTTGGGCTGCCTAATTTGTAAACCTTTCTCACAAATAATCACAAACAGAACAGAAGAGTTAATATACCACATAGTTGGAAATTTTTATTAGTTGCAGCAACAAATTCGTAAGCTAATTTACATACATATTTATGGACAACCCATAGTGAAGTTTGGAAGCTTTCAAAACAGTCTTTAAAAAATTTCCTTCCTGACTTATTAAAATTTCTTTATTTTCAATCAGCTCATAATAAATTTTCTTCTCCTGGGCCTGATTTAAATTTTACTGTGTACTTTGAAAGCATTGTTCAGTCTATGTTATACTTCTTTGCTACCGCTCTCAGTATTGTACTTCCCTCAACTACTTCGCTGCAGGATTCCTGCATTATGTTTATGGCAACTGCGACCATCCTTCCTTTTGTTAACTATCATTTTTTTAAAAAAAAATCATCTTTTTTAATTTTTTGTACAGTTAAAATTTATAAATATGATATTATTTTTACAAGTAGGCCTATCTTTCATAATTATACAAGTAATTGGATATATTACCTATAGTTTAATGAAATTGTATAGAAAATAGATCAAAAGTAAACACAAAAATGTTGCTATCTTTAATACTTGGATACTTGAGACATGTCTCAACTATCCCTAGGTTGTCTGTCCTCAAGTATCCCCACACGCTCCGCTAATTTTGTTTACTCAATCTCCGTGTTATGTGAGACTTTAAAGAAAGTCTGTTAGTACCAAATAATAACTAATATATTAAGCTTTCCACCTATCTTCATACATTAGGTTAGTGACAAATAGTTGAAGAAAAATAATTGATAGTTCATATACACAAATATTTACTGTGAGGCCACAAAAAATTAAAACCCTCCATAAAATCTGTAACTTACCCTTTAGCCAACTCATTTCTTCTGACTAACTGATACATAGAACAAGTATTAATGTGATGCCAATCTTGCCATTTCAAACTAATAAAAAAATGGAAGTGTCTCAAGTATCCCATATGCTCAAGTATCCCTACTTTCCCCTACATCTCTTTTATCCATCCTCTAATCGATATTTGTTTTTTGGTTCTGTCTCGCGCGCTTCGTCCCATAGCCGTTGCTGATTAGTGGTTACCTTAACACTCTGTAAAGACGGCGCCCGTGGTATTAAAGGGACTCTGCTTTGTCGTCTGTTACTATTACGTTGACTGCTCTGTAACTATTTATATCCAATAATAATTTTATTTTTCGATTTACTTTTCTCTTGCACCTTGTTCCCAACTGAAATGTACTTGCTTCTTTAGCAGTTGCACGCCTCCATTCTCATCAGTTTCTTTTTTTTCCCCCCTCAATTGTGTAGTCCCGCTTTTTACTGTATCAATTACAAACGCCATACAGCAAAACTTCCCGTTAGCAAATGTCATCCCCGTACTCCTCACGCCTTCCTTATTTTCCAGAAATCTTAGCTTCTAACTCTGCTTATCCCACTTCCCAGTGATACAGCCAAGAAGCGATTTGACCCTCCAACAGTCGTTTCCTTACAAAAATATTTCTGTCCTCTCATCCCCTATTCGAGGGAAATACATTCTCACAGTAGACTTAATAGCCTTACACGTATCCCAACCGATATATGTCCCATTTATTTTATTGTATGATTAAGGGATCGCTATTAACTTCGTCTATTACTGTTCTTTTCTTTTGCATCGCAATCTTCTTGTGTTTATTTTATCTATATTGTTCAAATTAATACAATTTAGATATCTTCAGCTTGTGGCTCCGTACCAATGGACTTCATTTTATTGTTTACTTTTTCCGCATATCACTATTAATTTTTAGGTTTAATTAATTTTAATAAATATCAGTTAAATATGTATAAATATCAGTTGTTAAGTTTATACTAATTTTTTTGTGAATTACATACTAAACATATATGCTATAGTTTGCTGATATTTTTTTTTTTTTTTTGCTGTCATCAGTCTCTCGACTCGTTTAATTCAAACCTCCATCACTTCCTATATTGTGCTAACCACTTCATATCTACATATCCCTTACAACTAGTGTTGCCAGGTCCAGATCGTTAAAAATCGGAACAGAGGATCAAAAAAATCGGGATTCGCGACTACAAATCGGGACAATCCTAAAAAAAATACGTTTTCATATAATTAAAATTATTTTTATAATTTATGGAGCACAAGGGCAATTTCTATAGCTATCTGCCTATCATATGATAGGAACTTATGAACCTTATTACTATGTACTATAATAACAGTAGGACTCGTTGATTACGACTAGTAACAAAATATTATGGAAATAATGTATTTTCAAGTTGAATTTTAAGTATTTATTTATTCTCTAAATAAGTATAAAGTATTTATATTTTTATTAAAATTGACTTCAATGTGTTAATTCATTGCCTTTATTATAGCTTTCTTAATTATAATATAATTATGAAATTCGCCACAACACAAATTGAAGAAGATGTTAATTTGTATCTCTGCTTTGACATACTCGAGTAATTACTGGAGATTTTAGACCAAATTATAATAGCCTGGAAAAATTTCCTTTCAGTTGCCGCATTTGAAACCGGTATTGATGCCATGAAAGCAAATATTCAGATTAATGCGTCTCATAAAACAGTTTTGAAGCTTGAGTTCGTTTGGAATAGTACGAGAAATGACTAAGAAGTTTCAGGATGAATTCTCCAACTGAAATTTACTCATACTCAGAGGATATTTTACACTGTTATACAAAATATGTGCAGGATATCCCTTTGATATGATTTGATCATTATCATGGTGCAGTAACTGGAAAAACTTAATTGTGACACCTACAGTTCAGTTCACATCTGCGATGTTTGTAATGTAACTACCAATACTGTAATAAAAACACAATCTTGGGTGCTCCAGAAAAAAAAAGGGAGGGGGGAATTATTAAAATTCTTAAATAATTCCTGAAAATGAAAATTACATGTAATAATGATGCTATAAGGGGATCTTATAGGTTACTAACTAGAACCATGAATTTCAGACACAAAATAAAACCTCATTTATTGAGTCTTAGTGGCCATTACAAGGTCGGGTAGTAATTAACGTTACGTTAAACACAATTAGATCAGCAAAAGCAAGCAATACCCGACGTTTACAATTCGCCGGAGTAAGCAAACAAAACTGAATGAAATATCTCAAACAAGTAATAAAAACAGCAAAGTTAACATTGAAATAACATGGCAACACAGGCCATCAAATTGAAGCTAACATTTTACTGTACAAAGGAAAATCCCAGGGGGCGCCGTATGAAGTGAATGAAAAGCATCAAAATTGAATTAACAAACAGCAAGATGCTTAAAAAAAAAATTGAATCGAAATATAAATTCAGCTAGCTCAGAATTTAAGTGACGGGAGCAGAGTCTTAACCCAGGCGTCGCTTAAGGGCACATAAGTCTGTTAAAATCCACTGAATAGTGACCGTCGTTTCTGGTACATTACCATAGAATCATCGCCGTGATGGTGAGCGACAAACACAATGCCACTGCAGCAATGGAAGCTAAATAAGCGGCTACGACCGCGTTATTAGCATAACTTCCGAATAATGGCAAGCACGCCACTCAACATCTCGCTTTCCCAAAGCAAGAAATGATCAACCACAATGATCATCAGAGAGCGTGCCGGCTGGCACGTCTATTCACCAGCTCGTCTTGGACAGAAGTCACGTCCGTTCATCAGCTCGTCTTGGACAGAAGTGATGTCTAAAATGGCTCCTTCTTCTTCCTCGGCTAGTTGCTCGCCACATGTAAAAGAACTCCACGGAATTAGTATTGTAGACCCCAATAAATGTTCAGGATTGGCTATCTACACATTTCCGTCGTCACGTGTTTAATATCATGCGTCGCATTCGCCGTTTCCTTCGCGCGTTTCCTACGTGGCCTTCGGGGTAGTAGCGGGGTAGGGGTAGGTCACCGCCCGATTTCGAACGGGACTCAAGCCGGGCTGTCCCGGCGCCATCGAGTCGCCTCGCCTGCTCCATTGTTCCTCTCTCAACCGCCGAAATGGCAGTTTCTAGCCTTCGATATTCAGCCCTTCTGAGCCATGCGTTTACAGAAAAATTGATTTACAATAAAATATACCTTTGGCCGCCCTGGTTTTACATACATTTAAACTATCCAGACAACCCTCATTATTTACAATTAATTACACGTTGCAAGACTAAATAATTAATAAATCTGAATATAATAAAAAAAGAATTATGAATATAATTAATAATAATTTAATTATATTCATTGTGGGTGACGCTGTCACACCACAATATACCTGCTACCCAATCAAAATAAAATTATGCCAATAATTTTATTTGAACTATTGTAACCCTACAGTTGCATCAAAATCATTGCCTACACTATAGTTTCATGGTTCCAGCTCACTCGAACTATCGCATACATGTGACCTCTTTAAATATGTAAATACGGCACGTGACTCTGGTTAACATAAATAATGAAATGTCTTATCCTAATATGCAAAGTAAAACATCATAAAACATTGACAGGTACATAGATGTAAATGAACGACAAAATAGATCTGCTCAACCAACAAACAAAAAAAATGTAAGCACAAGATATTAACATTAAAACTAGACAACTCAATTAATTATTTACAACGGGCTATGCAAATCTAGCACATGTGTTGAAGTTAGATATAGCAACAACAAGAATAAAGAATGCACCGAATGTCCATTATCAAGGCCGAATCAAGTATGCCGAAACCACATAACATGAAAATCAAATGGAAAAGAAAAATCTTCCGCGAATTTACATAATTTAATCCTTCCGCGAATTTACATAATTATCCATACAATACAAAAGAAAGACGGTTCTCGCAAAATGAACTATATTATGCTTTCCAAACTACACTCGTAGCAAAGACATTATAGCGGTGGAACTAAGCGATCAGCTGTTTCCACTTTGCCCGCTCTGTTGTTGTCAGTAAGCGCTGTCCCGTTAAGCTTGCGGCTCAGGCTACCTGTTTTCGTTTAACCTGATTGCAATCCTTCCAGGAAAACTGGCGGTCGGCACAGCTGCTATCCCAAACAGCTGAGCGTCCTTTACCTGTTCTCGCTGCGTTAGCGCTACGCTTGTTAGGCAATTACGTGTCTCAAGACTGACACTCTTACTTTCTAAAGATATGCTCTACGTTATTATTTAACTACATTCATAGCTTCTTAAACTATATTTACAAATTTATGCCTATGCTCTTAAATTGTTTATATATTCATTCACAGACGACGTCAGTCGCTGCCGTAAATTGTTCGTTATTCAGCGTGTGTCCGTTGATAAATTTTCTACACCCCGTTGCTTCATGTTGCGCGTCTTGTTAGATTGTCAGGACCGCTAATGGTTGTGCAAGTCATTATAGTATCATTATCACAGGTATACTATTTGGTATCACGCGTGGCATCACGGAATTTACGGCTCTACTTAGTGCTTAAGAAATCCCCTACTCATTTGATCAGTAAATTTTCTCACGTTTCAACGAAGAACTGGTACTCAACAAGAAACTGCCGAACGATGTGGATCAATCCCACAGTCGAACACATTTGCCTCGGCAAACATATGCATAAAACCCTTGGACTCATTCATTAACACCGCCGAAGGAAGCATCGCAACCTATTTCATGGAACACGACCTTTATAAAACCTTGGACTCACGTATCAAGACGACCAAATGGGTAAGAATATAGCAGTCAGCTCATTGTTTGGACCAAAGTATTCTCCTTGATTAGGATGAGTTTTTTTTTTTTACAAACCAAACTCTGAAGGTTTCTTCGCTCTTAATAATCGTATGCCGTATTGATTCGCTTGAAGATTGCGCGACATGCATACCATATCTTTTATTATCTGATAATGACTGAAAGAAAACGGTCATCTTCTACGTTCATTAGACGCCTATGTTGACAAATTTCTCAAAATTTTGCGGTGTCCATCAAATCCTTTTCGATTGCTCATGAAGGCAATAAAACTCTTCTACACGGCTGTAAGGGTGAATCTGCGGAATCAGCGATTCAACGCTGAATGAACGTTTCCTTTTTCACGACTACAAAATTCGATATGTCCAAGACCTCGCCCGTTTGTCGTCCTTTTTCGGCATGCTTAATAACTCAATAATAATGAACAATGCCTATACAGTGACCTTGAGGCGTCCATGGACCTTCTTGTGGAAAATGAGACTGTTTGCGGAATATGCGTCTTTGTCGCATTCGACAGAATCTCGGGTGGCTCGAAACTTTTGACTTACAAGGTCCCAAGCTTCTCTTTGTACCGACCTGCCAGCCAACGGAATTTCTCGAAACACCGTTTTGTAAAGCTGCAGGTGTTTGGTAGCGGATTCGGCAGATGGTTTGGTGTTTCCGGCACATGTACAGTTACTCAGGTCACCGACACGGCTGACCACGAGGTTTTGCGTACTCAGTGCCACGTCACAAACCACCTCACTCCGATCAATTTCAATAAACCACTCAGAAAAACATTTCAAACCCCGCATTTGTAAGCGTGAATTTCCTGAGGGCAAGGAGTGAACAAATTGATTCCCATTGCACTCGAAATTGCGGACGGAAAATTTCCACCCGACGTTCAGAGATCGCGAACTCGGCGGACCATTTCGCTTTTCTCTAAGCAATGAAACTTTTATGGACACTTCTCTGGCTTGAAGGAAGCATGTGTACTGCAAATCTTTCGCCTCGTGTCCTAGGAATGCCTTGTATTTTCCCGACTGACGTTCCTTTTCTTTCGGCCCATGACCACGCAAACAACTGGAATCCCTGAGCTTAGAAATTTTTGCCTTTAAGCAGCAAATTTCCTTTATCAGACGCTGAGTGTTGAGTTCATCAAACGTCTCATTCGCAACCTGTATTTCTTTCTCAGATTGATTGTAGTGAACATGCTCTAATTCTACAGCGGCTGTCTCGCAATTTTCAAGGTTAACAGCGGTAGAGTTACTCATTTCTGTCACACTGGCGTTCAGCTCTAACGCGACCCCTCCGTTCGCATTCTCCAATGAATTACAGACTACAGTAGACTTTTCCACTGCTGGATCGCTCCTTCGCAATTCAACTCTACATTCTTTTATGTCTTTACAGATCTCATCGCGAACGTTATCTATCTTATCGTTCAAACTTTTCGTTTGTGAAATCAGTGAATCGAAGCGTTTCTCTTGTGCATCAAAAGGTTGGTTTATCGAATCGAAATGTTCCTTTTGTTCATCAAAATGCCTGTTTATGTCTTCCTTCATCAACTCATAATTTTGACTTTGTGCATCTAATCGCTTATTTATTTCTTCTGTTTGCGAAGCTACTTGTTTACTTAATTCCGCCACCATGTTAATTAGCAGGTTTTGAAATTGCCAATCTGGTAGGGGCAATTCTACCGCGCTTTGCGACGCACGTGTTTCAACTTCTGCCCGCATGGGTGGATTTTGAACGGTTTCATTGTCTGGGGTTGGAAAAATTCCTAACTGTTCCCCATCTAATGATGCATTTGAGTGAATGCTGCGCGTACTAGGAGTATCATTGCACTCTTCGTCCGCCAACGGCATTTCGCGTACTTCCGGTGCTTGATCCATCGCGTTAGTTTGCTCGGAAATGTTATGAACAATAGATTGATCTGCCCTATTAATGGTGCGTGACCTCAACTTCATAGATTTTATCGTAAGATACAAAATTTCAACTCCGAACAATTTGAACAATCGACAACGAACAAAATAAAACCGGCACGATTTAACTCGAAAGTACAGCATTAAACAAATTTCGCGCATAAATCCCTTCAGCATGAAATAAAACCCATCCAAAATAAACAACAAGGAAAAACGACGATGTTTCATGCGACACAAATACCTCAACACATGAGCAAAATCAGCATAAAGAAAAATCTTAACTTTTACCATGCATTAAAATTTCAAAAGCACTGACTCTATCTTTAATTTTAAACTAACCATGCTTGATGCAAGTGAACGAAAATATACTTGAACAACTGATTGAAATAAATCACACATTTAGATTTAAATCAAGCATGGCAAACAAAGCAAACAAATTTCAACATAAAACTTATTCTAAAATAATAAAATGAATCAACACAGGTCACATCCATGGATTTTTAGACTTGTGAAATTCTCAAAATAATTTCGACTCGCAAAAGCCCGAAACGTTGGGTGCCAATTGTAATAGATACAATGAGCGGGTGAACCGTGGGTGAGCAGAAAACGGGAGGGGGGAATTATTAAAATTTAAAATAATTCCTGAAAATGAAAAATACATGTAATAATGATGCTATAAGGGGATCTTATAGGTTACTAACTAGAACCATGAATTTCAGACACAAAATAAAACCTCATTTATTGAGTCTTGTGGCCATACAAGGTCGGGTAGTAATTAACGTTACGTTAAACACAATTAGATCAGCAAAAGCAAGCAATACCCGACGTTTACAATTCGCCGGAGTAAGCAAACAAAACTGAATGAAATATCTCAAACAAGTAATAAAAACAGCAAAGTTAACATTGAAATAACATGGCAACACAGGCCATCAAATTGAAGCTAACATTTTACTGTACAAAGGAAAATCCCAGGGGGCGCCGTATGAAGTGAATGAAAAGCATCAAAATTGAATTAACAAACAGCAAGATGCTTAAAAAAAAAATTGAATCGAAATATAAATTCAGCTAGCTCAGAATTTAAGTGACGGGAGCAGAGTCTTAACCCAGGCGTCGCTTAAGGGCACATAAGTCTGTTAAAATCCACTGAATAGTGACCGTCGTTTCTGGTACATTACCATAGAATCATCGCCGTGATGGTGAGCGACAAACACAATGCCACTGCAGCAATGGAAGCTAAATAAGCGGCTACGACCGCGTTATTAGCATAACTTCCGAATAATGGCAAGCA
>CM061914.1:21742562-21945880 GCA_031002005.1 Vandiemenella viatica | reverse complement strand
TGTGATTTACAATCAATTTAATGCACCTACGTATAAGTCTATGTTGCAACATGGTTGGCGAAAGTCAGGTTATGACATTGACATACCAACATCATCATTTGAAAACGTAATTAGTGTGGCTTTTGATATTGGACTGCGTGAATGCGAAAGTGATTTGAAAAGTGATATCGTGGCTTTAGTGAGGTGTACCCATTGTTCTCTTCCACTTTGTTTTAACCACTTAATCGAAATCCCGCTTCTGCACTTTGAGGACTAATATAAACACTACCAGGTGTATGGTACTGCTGTATATGCGTGTTTTGCGCTATATTAATTACTTTAAGCAGAGAGTTTTTGGCACTGTTGATTGAAAATGTAATGATACACTGACGTCATTGACTTACGTATAATTTCCTTCATATGGTATTGATATCTTGTTACTTTGTTTCTCTCTATCAAATTGTTAATTGAGGTAGAATGCAACGTTTTGTATGGAAATGACACAGACCACTATTTTATTTATGATCTCTTGTTATTCCCCTAAGCATGTTTTCGTGCTGTTCTGAACGTTCGAGGTCAAAGATGTCCCTTGTGAGAGGTAATAGGAGAAAAGTTGCATTTAGACGCGTGTGAAAAGAAATCAAAATTTAATCAAATTAATAAACCAAACGTATACCCGCAAGTGTGGCTCCACTTTGGACTCAGAAGGTTCAACGGGACCATGTCCGCGTCCTGGACCCCGAGTACCAGCCCTCCTGAGTGGTATTTGTTATGCGGTTTTCCAACGTCATCTAAGCGAATGCTAGGACGGTTCCCAATCTCTGCACCATAAACTACGTACTTCATAAACAAGACTCAGCTATCACACAGGACACAAGTCAAACGCCAGAGACAAATGGATAAACGCTCGAGATCTAAACAATACGGTTCAGCCCCCCCCCCCCCCCCTCTTGATTCACTCTAGCTACCTCTGAATTAGTCCATAGTGACTGTAACGGTAGAAAAACATGTGCCCCTTGTAAGATTTTATCCAATTTTCTATCACTCAGCTCCGCGTTACAATGAAACACGCGGTAGCCATGTAAACAAACCATTTCCTAAAATGGAAAAAAAATAACAGCTGGTCCCTCTTCTTCGTTTTTCAGTCAAAAAATGATTCTCTTTTCTATTATGCTGTGAAGGAAACGTTTGCTGTAGCACGAACAACAGAACACAATTACCTCATAGGAAACTTAAATGTTTAATGTAACGCCTAAAATAACAACTTTCCAGGGAAATTTTGGTACTGTCTGAACCATTGTTATTGGCAGTACCGAATCAGCCACGTAGCAAGAGTTAGGCCAGATGAGCGACCTTGTTATTTAAAAAAAAAAAAAAAAAGCTTTGCCACTGCTCCAGACGACGAAAACCAAGGGCTTCTTCTTCACATTTCCTAGGAGTAAATTTTATTTGTTATTGTTGAAGACGAAAGGCTGGAGAATTTGAAGTCGGATGGCGGTCGCATGCACATGTTTATCCATAAGACACCAAGGGGGCCGGCAGTTTAACAGTACAAAAACAACCGTCTGTTGAGTCAAGTATCGATGTTGCATACATCTCTTGAAGCAGATGAAATACAGGATACAGGAACTCTTCACAGTGAAATCAGCTGCGATGATATTTAAGCCTAGAACCCACGTATCAAACACAGCACCGATGTTTGGGACTCATGTTCATTTGTCGGTCTGGTCGACCACTAACTCTTGTTTCTTCAAGCAATCGATGGGACCCTGACGAAGTTTATTGTAGCACCAGACAACGCGAAACCATTCTTTTCATTACTGTATCTCTCCTACGATCGGTCAAGATGTTTGCACTAATTGAATGAAATCTTGTAATCGGCTGGAACCAGCGGGAACAGAAGAGAACTACACGTCGCTAAAAGAGAATTTATCGGCGAATAGATGGCTTTGCTTGGGCGAAGTAGACGCGTTCGTGCGATAGTGGGCAGCCGACTTTGCGTCAGCGCTCAGGTCGTGCTTAGCTCTCGGAGCTAACACCGAGAGTGTGGGGTGCGCGGTGACCGAGCGTGGTGGGTGAGTTCTGGCCTCGCATTCGAGAGGACGGCAGTTCGATCCCCGTCCGGGCATCCAGATTTGGGTTTTCCATGGTTTCCCCAAATCACTTCCAGGCGAATGCCGGGATGCTTCCTTCAAAATGGCCATGGCCGAATTCCTTCCCATTCTTTCTCTCAAGTCCCATCCCGCCTCTAATGTCCTCGGTTTCGACAAAGCGTAAAGCAATAAGTAAAAAAAAAAAGGTGAGCGGTAACGCTCTGACCTGGCACTCGGGAAGACATGGGGTTGAATCCCCCATCCAGGCATCCAGATTTGGATTTCCCATAGTTTCCCCAAGTCACTCCTTTAAAAAGACCATGTCTGAATTCCTTGCCATTCCTGCCCTCATCCCCCTAATCTTTTCCCACCTGTAATTATCTCAACGAAAAAAAAAAAAAAAAAGAAAAAAAATTGGAGCTGGCGTCAACGGTTCCCGAAACCTGGACTAGCCACTCTACGCCGCAAGGGGCGTCTACACGAGCATCTTTTTTACAACATTCAGGCATCTATTGCTCAACAGTTGCCCGCCAACATATCCGGAAATAGATTTTTTTAAAAAATTTTTTTAAATTTATTTGACCTTAGGTCTTGAATAGACCATATAGTCAGCCTGATGAAGTTAGAAGGTAATAATATTAAGAGTATGAAAAAATATACATATATATAGATACATTAAATATGTAGGTCACTGTCTTTAATATAATCCTTGATGATACTATAGATTCTGTTGCTATTTGTAGCGAGTAGTACTGCAATGTTAGTTGGAAATGGCTGCTGTGCTCGCACAAGAGACTTGATGAATGTTGATTGCTGTTGCTGAAAATTATAACAGTTGAAAAATAAGTGATTAAGGTCCTTTAGTGCCTGTCCTTGCGTGTGCAGTAAGGTGTGTTTACCGCCTTGATGCGAAAAAGATGACTACCGAAGGCGCCGTGGTGGAATCTCATACGAATAATAGAAGTAATGTACCGTCGTTGAGTATACCATCTTGAAAACCAAGGTTTTCGTGGAGGGTACGTCTGAACTAGAGCGTACTGTCGGCCTCTGTATTGCTTAGATTCATTCCAGCTTCTCGTCCATTGGTGGTATGCATTGCTGACCATTGTTGCATGATAATCAGTTGTATTGCTGGGTGTTATTAAGCTACGGCCCGAGCTACATGCCTCCTTGGCTAACATATCTACGTACTGGTTATGCCTAATTCCAGAGTGCGCGGGTATCCAGATATAATTAACGGTGCAACCGCGTTGATTAAGTTCTACAGTCTGTTGAACTATGCTGATATGGCATGTTGCTGGAGTATAAGGGGTATGGCTAAGGAGCGAAGAACACTAAGTGAATCAGTGAGTATTAGTATACTTCGCCGTAAAAATCTTCTGGCGTATATAAGAGCCTGGTTGATGGCAATGGCTTCCGCCGAGTAGATTGGTAGGTGACCTGGAAGGCGGAACCGCTGAGCGTGTTGTGTCTCGGGGCAGTAGAATGCACAGCCTACCCTACCCGTCAAAGGTATCTTTGACCCATCTGTGTATTTCAAGTGTAATTGATTGAGAAAGTGCGGAAGTATCTTTTTTATATGACACCAGTCACAGTGACTATAAAAACTCATATTCAGGTTTGTATGTTTTTCTTGGTAGTTTCCCACTTTTTGTTTGTTTGTTAACATTTTAATTATTTAACGTAAATAATATTTGTGTTTGAGCCTATCTTTATTATTCCTGATTATGAAATAAGTTGTCAATAATAAATTGTATTTTTTTAGTGTGACTATTTCACTTTGTGACGATACGCCTGATTTTTGTGGTATTTCCTAATATTGACCGCCACGCAAATGGCAGCTGTCTCCAAGGGAAGCGCCGGGAAGTGACACCAGAGGTCGGGTCCCCTGCATCCAGTAGGAGTTTGGGCATTGTTTTTATTTCGTTTTTAAGAATATATATTAGATGAACAGATCTTACTTCTTACAAATGGCTAATCTTTCTCTGTACCAATTGCTTTCCTCCAGTTCGTGGTGCACTTCGATATAGTTGATTTTAACAGGTTGTGTAATTTCTCGAATTCTCGAGACATACGAAAATATGTAAAAAGTCTATTCCAGTTCCCGGCAAAGGCAGTGATATTCACCGAGGAATTCTTTCTTTTCATTGATGTCGTGAACCCGTTTCTTTCTGCTTAGTGCAAACAAAAGAAGTAGAGTCTGCTCATCACTTGAATCTTATATATCTATAATATAAAAATGAATCGCAAAATGTGTTGGTAAGCGCATAACTCAACAAAGCCTGGACCAATTCGGCTAATTCTTTTTTTTATATTTTCGTTAAGGCACAAGGAAGGTTCTTATGGAGAGAAAAAACGCAAAAACTGGAAGGAAAATAGTAAAAACAATTTTCTTTTCCCTCAATCAAAACAAAACAAAGGCGCGTTAGGATTATCTTTGGTATGACTTCAAGTTGATTAGGCTCTATGGATATTAATCTATGCCTGCGTGTGATCAGCGAAAATAATATCACTGACGTACGTGTTATCATTATTTTCTCCGTGCGTGGCATTTTCTTGGTTGCTTTTAAATTTTCGTTCTCTCGAAAACCATTTGTGTGTTTATTTGTTCAGTGTGTTTACATTTATACCCATGCCGCCTACCACGAAAGTTTGGACTATGAAAATAGATTTTTTTTTTTTAACAGTTTAACGTCCCTTTTTAACAACGTGGTCTTTAGAGACGGGAAAGGATGGGGGCAAGGAATGGGAAGGAATTCGGCCATGGCCTTTTGAAGGAAGCATCCCGGCATTCACCTGGAGTGATTTGGGGAAACCATGGAAAACCCAAATCTGGATGCCCGGACGGGGATTCGAACCGCCGTCATGAAAATAGAATGCATCAGTTTAGAAGGATGTAATATTAAGAATACCTAAAAAGCAAGATCGATTACTGGTATTTCAGTTGAGAAGCGATATGCATTATCGTCTGACGATCGAGCCACACTTATCCTATTATTTGAAGAATGCAATGTTCTGGTAAGCCTTGTGGTGATGGTTTCCATTCGTTTTAAACTATGTTCGGGTAGAATTCATGGTGATTGAATTGGTTGCGACTAATAATACTTTCTAACTTTTAAAATCTTCTATATAAATAAAAATGAATCGCCAAATGTGTTGCTAAGTGCAAAACTCGAGAACGGCTCGACCAATTCGGCAAATTATTTTTTCCTTCATATTTTCGTTAATCCACAAGGAAGGTTCTTATGGAGAGAAAAAACGTAAAAATTGCGAGGAAAATAGTAAAATCAACACCTTTCTTTTCCCATACAAACCAGCCAATCAAAATAAAACAAAACAAAGGCGTGTTAGGATTAGCTCTGGTATGCCTTCAAGTTGATTAGACTGTATGGGTATTAATCTATGCCTGCCCAAAATAAAGTTCGAAGGAAAAAAAAAGTTTGCGTGTCATCAATGAAAATAATATTACTGCCAGTCAATCAAAACAAAACAAAGGCGCTTTATGATTATCTTTGGAATTGAAAAATGATTGATCGGAAGAAATGGTTTCAAAACAACTCATTGGCATTGGTAATGACAAAATCCCTGTAAACGTTTTGAGTGGCTGCATTACATTTCCTGTCAATTTTTTGGTTAAACGACCGAACTATATTACAGAGACAAAAACACGGAAGTTAATTAAATAAATTTCGAAATTCAAAATGAAATTTCCGGTGAATTAAGAATATACAAATCAGTTGATTGCGCAACTAACCAAGATGATGTCGTCAACTATCCACCAGAATTTTTTAACTCACTGGATTTGCCAGGATTGCTGCTTCATAATCTTATATATATATAAAAATAGACGTGTGTTTTCATATATTTCACTTTTCAACCACCACTACCAAACACAGATCACCGGTCTTTGTGTGTGGAAGTAACATGGAGTTTCCTGTCGTGCACAACGTTGGCCGAATGACGATAGCTGTGGGGATGTGGGAGATATGATGATTAAAGTTGGCCAATGCATGGCGTTTTCATATTTCGATCAAAAATTTGTGTCTTCTTATACTTCTCTTTCCTGCCACAACTACATAGCATAGACCATTGGTGTTTGTGTGTGGTAGTAGAATCGTGTCTCCTGTCATGCACTATGGTTGTTAGATGTCGGTAGCTATGGGGGTGTGGGAGATATGGGGGTTGAAAGTGGTCGACCTGCGGCAATTTCATATTTCTGCCAAAGACGCATGTCTCGTGGTGTATCACTTTTCAGCCAAAACTTTCTATCGCAGATCACTGGCGTTTGTGTGTGGTAGTAACACAGAGTCGCCTTTCGATCACAACATCGGCCGAATTTCAGTAACTGTGGTAGTGTGGGAGATATGGTGGTTGAAAGTGGCCGGTCAAGGATATTTTCGTATTTCGACGAAAGACATGTGCCTCCACAAATGTCACTTTTCTGCCAAAACTACATAACATAGAGCATTGGTGTTTGTGTATGGTAGTAGAATCGTATCTCCTGTCGTGCACTATGGTTGTTAGATGTCGGTAGCTGTCAAAACAAATTCTTTACAAACACGAACGAAGTCGTGGGTACCAGCTAGTATATATATATAAATAGTCGTGTGTTTTAATATATTTCACTTTTCAGCCACCACTACTTTGCACAGATCACTGGTCTTTGTGTGTGGAAGTAGCATGGAGTTTCCTGTCGTGCACTACGTTGGCCGAATGTCGATAGCTGTGGGGATGTGGGAGATATGATGGTTAAAGTTGGCCAATGCAGGGCGTTTTCATATTTCGACCAAAAATTTGTGTCTTCTTATACTTCTCTTTCCTGCCACAACTACATAGAACAGACCATTGGTTTTTGTGTGTGGTAGTAGAATCGTGTCTCCTGTCGTGCACTATGGTTGTTAGATGTCGGTAGCTATGGGGGTGTGGGAGATATGCGGCAATTTCATGTTTCTGGAAAGACGTATGTGTCATGGTGTATCACTTTTCAGTGAAAACTATCTATCGCAGATCACTGGCGTTTGTGTGTGGTAGTAACACAGAGTCACCTTTCGATCACAACATCGGCCGAATTTCAATAACTGTGGTAGTGTGGGAGATATGGTGGTTGAAAATGGCCGATCAAGGATATTTTCGTATTTCGGTGAAAGACATGTGCCTCCGCATATGTCACTTTTCTGCCACAACTACATAGCATAGAGCATTGGTGTTTGTGTGTGGTAGTAGAATCGTATCTCCTGTCGTGCACTATGGTTGTTACATGTCAGTAGCTATGGGTGTGTGGGAGATATGGGGGTTGAAAGTGGTCGACCTGCGGCAATTTCATATTTCTGCCAAAGACGTATGTGTCATGGTGTATCACTTTTCAGCGAAAACTATCTATCGCAGATCACTGGCGTAAGTGTGTGGTAGTAACACAGAATCACCCATCGATCACAACGTTGGCCGAATTTCTGTAACGTTGTGAGTGTGGGATATATGGTGGCTGAAAATGGTAGATCAAGGACATTTTCGTATTTCATCCAAAGACATGTGTGTCCGTAAATTTTACTTTGCTTCCTGAACTACATAGCGCAGATGACTGGCATTTGTGTGTGGTAATAACATCGCGTCTCCCATCGTGCACTATGGTTGTTAGATGTCGGTAACTGTCAATACAAATTCTTTACAAACACGAACGAAGTCGTGGGTACCAGCTAGTTTTTTAATAAGAATTTACTAACCCTAGAAAACTTATTAAAGTCTAAAGAATGAAATAAAGAAGTGCAGATGTCTTCGCGAGAGAAGGTCTGGCGTTTGTCGCTATGGAGTTGGTGCGTCCTGTCTGACGCGCCAAAATCGCGTTTCGTCGTGACGAGAAAACGACCAGATGCTACAGTCGCTTGTCGTGTTCTGTGTGCCCGGGCCTTAAATGTTTACAGAAACTGTTATGATTTCAGACAGATTGAACTCAGCGTGCTGACAGATTTTTACTGAATGTACACTAAGCTCTGTTACGTATCAAGGGGCAGTCTAATTCAGCATATTGCTTCAGTCACAACTAAAGAAGACAACTGAAATTAATGTTGTCAAAGTTATCGGCGACCTCAGGTATTGTTATTGGCGCAGTATACGCAAGTGCTGTATGCGGTGTTAAATTCAATACACGGCAGTTAGCAGTTGAAAATTATGTCTGAACAGCTGTTAACCACAGAGCACACTCCGATAGTGAAATCGTATTCAAATGTTCTCACACCTCGTTCAGCCATTAGCCCTATGGTGATACCACGCTTTATTGCGTCCCCTCTAGTTTCCTGAGCTGTGCAAGTGCTCGCAGTCTGTATCATCGTAGCAGTGTCATTCAAAAAAAAAAAAAAAAAAAAAAAAAAAAAAAAAAAAAAAAAAAATAGTTTATATATATCGCAACTATCATAAGAAGTCATCCTGACGTAAACTTTTGTTTATACATTAACTACCATAGTGAATATGAAGTTTAAAAAAATGCCATACGTAGAACGATGAAAGGCCTGATTTTCAGAAGACAGTAAAGACGTGACAATGAGCAAAGGAGCTCCAAGCACTATGAATTCCCTTAAAATTTCGCTGAACTTTACCTATAAAGTGTATTGTTCGCATGAAATCTAGAGTTTCTGTACATAGTTACCGTCTTGAGTCCTGTAGCTGTTCATATCATCATCAAATATGTGACAACATCCTGGTACTCGATAACTGCAAAATTACTTACAAAATTTCTACGAGACAATGTATGAGGTTTCCGGTTGTGAGATAATCGAGTGATGACATCATAGTATGTGGACTTTCACCACCGCAAAACACTTTATAAAATTCCGTCAAACATCTTGTGTAATATATCTGTTAAAGTGATTATACTTTAAATGAAAGGAGTAATATATGTTTAAGAGATAGTGAAGCTATTTCACCTCTGGTAATAATTTATCGAACATGGGTCATGGTTTGGTATAGTAAAAAATATCAGTGTTCATGATTAATTGACTTTCGGGTTATGCCGCGTTGTTTATTTCATTACCTGAGCTTTCGGCTGGTATCCTACAGCTTTCGTCAGAGGTACTGTTTATATTGACATAGCAACGAGCGCCAAGCATGGCAGTGTTTCTTGAACAAGATACGTCGAATAAAAATTGACAGATGATCATTAATTTTCGTATTTACTAGTTTCTTCTCACGTTATAACTTTACAGGGAAATCAGAAGTTAAACGTAACCTTATCATGATTTAACTGCAAAACGAAATTTCTGTTCTGCTTCTATGTCTTCACAATGAGTCGCATGTAATTATTTCCACGTATAACGGAAGTATACGTCTCGCTTAAATTGTTATATACTGAACTTCAACAATGATCCTCCATTGCAGTTATATTTAATTAATTTAATTTAATTTAATTGCAATGGAGCACAGGCTCCGGTGGTAATTTCCCTACACACCCATCTTCCCCCTATCCTGCACCCACCTATATTTGCCCTCTACAAATTTTATCTTTAAATTCTTTCAAAGTTTTCGGTAAATTATTCGTCATTTCTCTTGGTAACTCATTCCAATCCCTGACACCCTTACCTAAAAAAGAAAATCTTCCCACACCCTTGTGCCTGAAATCGAGTGCCAGCTTGTGGTCATGGTCATCTTTTCCCTTCCATGCACTACTTTACATACCTATTGCAATATCTTTCCATGCCTCATCGCCAGTATATGCCCTGTACACTCCCATGACCCTCCTCATCCTTCTCCTGTCTTGCAATGAATCCCATTTCAGCTCCTTTATCGATCGCAGCAATGCTTCAAATAATTTCTCATACGCCTTAGGAATAAATTAAGACACTAAACTGAACTTAACTTAGTCCACAATAACGAAGTTTGTGTTTTTCTCTTCCAGGAAGCGTACTTACCCAGTGAGTCAGAAAAAAACATAGCCTGTACCTTTCCTACAGGACAAAATCTATTCGAAATATCGAGATGTCACAGCATAATTCGTACACACAAACCAAGCTTTACAAGACGTAAATGTAACGTAAAGATCCGGTGAAAATTCCTCTGGATACCAGAGTTTCAACCAAGCACCTGCATACTAAGCTACCAGGCCACTATGATTCCACTAACAATGTCTAATCAAACAGTCAGTGCTTAAATTGCAAGAGAAATCGGCTTCCGGTTTTTCGCTTTGGTTTACTCGGTATAAATTTTATCAGCTGGAAAAAAAAAAGAACTTTTATCCCAACATGATACTGTGACTGCTACTACAGCGATGAATTATTGTTCTATAGCAAAATGCAAAACAAATTGCCCGCTTCATGAAGGAATGATACTGATGATCACTAAACAATTTGTTCATAAAATCCATGACCAGTGTCACTACCACACAACGCGTGGTGTGGTAGTACGCTCCTTTCATCTTTTACCGTCTAGCGGTGGGTCGAGGCGCGCCGTACCTGCTACTATATGCGGCAAAGATGAAAGGCGTCCACAACCACGCGTGATGGGAACGCGGCTGTAGGCTGACTGCTGCAGTCGTTCGTCTGTTGGCGCGGACGCGTCCGTCTCTTTCGCCGCTGGTCCCGATCACTCAGCAGCTTGCTGAGCTATCCCTCGTGTGAGGTAATACCTTCCTTTTCATTCCTCAAATCTTCCAATACTTTGTAACGTAATTGCACGGTGATGGCAGCAGACAGTACGAAGTAACATGTACTCACAGATCTCTTTTCGGAACTGGTGTTATCCTAAGCTGTTATAACACTACACAACATTCGACGAGCTAATAATAGTAGTATTGTAGTTACATTAAGGTATTTTTGTAATATTGAAAGAATACACAGGAAAATATAAGGTACAGAGGAGCGGCGTACAAAAACCCTGCTGGATAGATAAAGATGACTCCGGATTTTTTATACTTGGGTCTCCTTGATAAATACTAGGAGGAAAAAAAAAGGTTAGCAAGAGGTCTCCTTAACTTTCTAACTACAGGAGAGAGGTGCAACCCGAGCGTCAATTGTTCGAACAACTTTTTAAATATATTTTTAACGAATTATGCACTATTTTACAGAAGCGTAAGCTTTGTTTCTATTTTCAGATTTACATTATAGTATACCTTCGCACTTGTTTTGTCTGAAAATTCCACTAGCAAAGAACTACGTACAGTGAGTTTTACACCTTCTGTTGGTTACTGCATTATGGCCGCAATATCTTCGTGATCAATCGCACACTGGCTTGATGTTGAATGTTTGTTGTAAGTGCGACGCGACAACAGTTCTTCCAGTGTGCCTGTAGGTTCAAACTCGCCGTTATCGTCCTGCGCCTTTGTTATTAATCTGCTGTCTTAGTGAGCTGTTGATTTTAGTATCTTGTACTAACATTGTGCGCATACAATGGTATCATCCTCTAAAAGGAGGCATAAGTGTCTCCAAAATGAATCAGAAGAAAATAAGAGACTTCTTTTGCTTAGAGTATGTAAAATTATAAGGTACGTATGTAATTTTAAAGGCAAACTAAAAACTATACGGAACAAAATTATAAAAATCGATAATCCGAACCACCCTCTGTCCTAATTAGTTCGGTTTATCAATGCTGTACTGTATAAAACTTCATCAAAGAGAAATACCATTCTATTCTCCTTGCTGCAGAATAAGAGTTACGTTGCATCTATACTTCGTTGCTTCACTATGTTATCACACCCGTAGGAGCTCTGATTGAGAGGGCGCAGTCACTATCTCTTCCATATCCTGTACAAAATGGCAACTGAGAAGCAATATGCTTTGTAATAAATGAAGGTGTTAACACGTGCTATGCTACGAAAAGTGGGTTCCTTTGTTATTAAGCAAATAATATCCTTGAGGGGTAATGAACAGTCCCTTCTTGTTCATCACCTTTCCTCAACACTACGGGTCGGCTACCTTTGGTGAGTTTACTCATCGTTGCCACTATCAGATTTGGAGCTTATTTTGATTTTACTGCCGCATGCGCTTGCTGACTCCAAGCATTTTGTACCTCCCAGACACAATGTGAAGCCGTACTGAGCCGCACTGGCTGGTAGACACTCAACAGGGTACTCAGATATATTCCGTGATTTAGCTAGAAACAAATATTCTGTGTACTATAATAAATAAAATGTTGTAACTTCTTTTCTTCTCTATCTTTGTTGCTAATTTTATTAATTGACTTTCGAGATATGGTCTATATAAATGAATGTAGTGGATCAGCGGTAAAGAGTCTGATGGCATATTAATTAACAGTATTCTTTAAGATGTTGCAACCTAGGGCAGGCACAGAAGATTAAAATTACGAGCGCACTAGTTAAGGCATGATAAGCTAGACTATTTACAGTAGAATAAAAAAGAATATGTCTCAGTCTGCATCCACCTCGACAGATAAAATAGAAGGCGTCATATCAAGTAATAAAGAACAAATCTAGCTCAAGTACAAAATTCATAGTTAAGGTCATAGTCAAGATTTTTATGATAATTCAACTCAAATCTAAAAGGTAGGCTAGAGATTTTCTTCGTCGTCCAGCATATATAAGCAGAAATTTTGTGTGTAATACCATCAGGACAAAACAAAAGTTTGGGTTCCCTACTGCACCTTACACAATCCAATGCAAATAATTTGTGAAATTCGCAGAACTACTTAACTATTAGTCTACAGATAGTATTTTTAATGCCTTCATACCTCTGTCGTTTAAATATTAACACCAAATTTTCTAATCGTATTGCAAAACGAAGCTCTCATTGCAATAATTACTTCTCTGTGTTAGGCACAAACTGTATAGTTCAATGTAATTGTTAACAGTTTAAATTTGCAACCCACTTACGTTTTGAGTGACTTGATGTGTTACGCTACTATTAATTAATCTCTTCTCGCCAAGTAAAGGCACAGAGGCTATGGAAGAAAACATGACGTACGCCGAAATTTTATCAGACTCGGCAACATGGTCTGACGTCACAGATCTAGACAACTGAAGGACTGATTGCAGGTCTCCTCAACGTACAGACATCACTCCGTGAAGTGCTTGCAGACTGCAGAAAACTTCAAAGAGATTGTTCAACCAGTCGCAGCCAATCAAGACAACAGAAATTAAAAGTCCATTACTTAATTGAGTAATTGTTCCTGCACAGCGGTGAGTAATCGTCCTGACGTCAAAGTGGACAACTGACAGGCTCTTGACAAGACAACTGAGGCGGCGGTGGTGGAAATCAATCGGCTTTCTGCACAACGGAGACATCGTCATATTATGCACTAACTTTTCTACACGACTCGAGCTCACATCGACTAGTCGCATTCCAATATCATCATGCAGACCCGAAGAGATGTCGGTACCCTGCTAAGAGAATACCCTTTTAAAGAATTTCTTATTCTTAATTATTATTGTTAATATGTTTTATCTTCTCTCGAAGAGCCCGAAAAATCTCCTTTGGAAATAAATTTGCAACTCAGATGTCGTAATACATTTTTTGACACTACGTTTAACCTTTATTCTCAAAAGCTTGTTCCAAGACTGTTAAATAAATGGCATCTTCAGACGGTGAAAGTCATTACGTATTGTGTAGACCCTACTTCCATTTTATTTTTATATTTTCCCTTTAGGTGGCGACAATAATTATTACTTCGACAGTACATCATAGAATTAACAATCGTAAAATTAATACGTTTACTCTTAAGTTTCTAATTTATGTCAAATTTGTTAAAATACAGTTATATTTTACAATATTTTATGAGTATTCTAAGATTTAACTGGTTCGAGCAAATTACAAAAACAAAATATTTAATTTAATGTACTGTTTTTTCGAGCTTTACGGTTAGTCGATATAATGGTCATTACAGTTTGGAGAAGATGGAAGGTAGGAATTCGGCCAAGGTGTTTTAAATCAACCATCGCGACATTCGTTTGGAGTGATTTCGGGAAACTATAGAAGACTGAATCGGGTTGGCAGACGGGGATTTGAAACTAAGTCCTCCTGAATTCCAGGTCCGAGCGTTACTGCCCAAACCAAGTTCTTTCTTTTTCTTGATACATTGTTCTGTCCCTCTAAACATCCCCCATCACAACTCCTCTATTAATTCAATTTAGAAATCAGTAACGAAAAAAATATAGTAACTGGAAATCACATTTGAGACGCTACAGGACAAAGTTAATTTAATTTTTCCACAATAATTACTACTGTTTTATTAAATGTTGGTAATATACCCATTTTATCAGCTAAAAGACACAAAAGTGATTTGAACAGAAGGAAAATTTTGGTTTGTGAAGGGCTGTATGACTCATCGATGTCTATGTCACTACCGCCGGGAGACGATGGACGAAAAGACAGGGAAGGAATTCGGATATGACCTTCATTCCGGGGTTGCCTTTGGTGACTTCGCAAACCGTGACTGGATGGCTGAAAGGGATTTTGAACCCGCATCCTTGCGACTGACAAGCACGAGCATAACGGTTCAGATATGAGCTGTAAGATTTGGTTTTTTTTCACTTTGACAAGGAGATTTTGTATAGTAACATCAAACTTGCCAATCCATAAGTTGAATAGCTGTGTAATGCTATTCAGTAAACTTCGTTTGTCAAAGCAGCCAATATGTGGTATTTACCATACGACTGTAACACCAAGGACCTCAGACCTTCAAAATACAAATTTCACACAGACTGTAGTTCTTGTCTACAGTTGTATGCATGGATAAAGAACATGGGTTCAGGCAAGGATATTCATGCGAATCTCAGTTGGTGGGATATATGCAAGATACTTCAGATGAAATGGACAAGGGAGGCCAAATTGATAGTGTAGCACTAGATCTTTCAAAGGCGTTTGACAGAATAAGCCACAAAATGGTAGTAAATAAGATAAAAACTATTGGAGTGGATGAGAAAGTGATTTTCTGGGTAGAAGAATTTTTAAAAGGTAGAAAACAGAAAGTTAGGGTAGGAAATGCGGTATCAAAGGAAATGGAAGTAAAAATGGGAGTGCCGCAGGGTAGCGTATTGAGACCATTGCTATTCATTATTCTAATGAATAATTGTGTTGATATTTTACCATCTGAAATTATATTGTTTGTAGATGACATAATGCTGTATAAAAGGATCAAAACGATAGAGAATTGTAAACAGTTTCAGGGTGATCCGGACAGGATATCTAGTTGGGTTGGTAAACATGGGATGAAAATAAATGCAAAGAAGAGTCAGCTAATTAGATACACAAATAAAAAACAAAAGGTTAATTGTGAATATAAGGTGGGGAAAGAATTGCTTGCTGAACACTTGAAATGTAAATATCTTGGAATTACATTTGATAACAAGCTTAACTGGGCAGGACACATTGGACAGGTGGTAGGAAAAGGTTTCAAAATTCTGCACTTGTTGCAGAGAGTGATGAGGGGATGCACGAGAGAAGTCAAGGAATTGGGTTACAAAACTTTGGTCAGACTATTACTCGAATATGGTAGTGCAGTATGGGACCCACCATTTGAGTATCAAATACAGGAGTTGGAGAGGGTGCAAAGAAGGGCTGCTAGATTTGTTTCTGGAAATTATCGCAGAATGCAATCAATGACGGATATGATAAAGGAGCTGAAATGGGATTAATTGCAAGACAGGAGGAGGATGAGGAGGGTTATGGGAGTGTACAGGGCGTATACTGGCGATGAGGCATGGAAAGATATTGGCGTAGGTATGAAAAGTAGTGCATGGAAGTGAAAAGATGACCATGACCACAAGCTGGCACTCGATTTCAGGCACAAGGGTGTGGGAAGATTCTCTTTTTTAGGTAAGGGTGTCAGGGATTGGAATGAGTTACCAACTCATAACTTACCGAAAACGTTAAAATAATTTAAAGTTGAAATTTGTAGAGGGCAAATGTAGGTGGGTGCAGGATAGGGGGAAGTTGGGTGTGTATGGAAATTGCCACCGGAGAGTGTGCTCCATTGCAATTAAATTAAATAAATTAATAAACGCATTATGTGGTGTATACTGTTTTGCTGGTTACGTAGGGGAGCAAATCGCCAGTGAGCCGAGATTGCGGAAGAGTGTATGGAGAGTTGGCTACGCTAAGACTGTCCGAAATAACCGCCTTGGAGACACGCCCACATCTGTCGCCAGAGATGACAACATTCCATCCTAAACGTCAACCAGTGCTGCCAACGTAAAATATTAGCCGAATTAACCGGCACCACAACCCCAACTAACAGCAGATTTTTGGTTGCTCCATAAATTATAACAACACGGGGAGATTACTGTTTGCGTAAACTTTCCATTTTGAGACTGGGGACGTTATTGACGATTCACAGCATTTTTACGCCATATTGTCAGTAGATGAAGTCAGTTACTACTAACGAAATATGCGCAATACTAGCACCAGGAGTTTCACGTTGCTCCTTGGACCTGAGGAGACATAAGAGACACGGCATCCGCCTAGCAGTAAGGGAGCGTGCACAAACTACGTGGCTCCGTCCAGGGAGGGGGGAGGGGTTGGCTGGAAGGCTACGCTGGGCTACGGGGGGGGGGGGGGGAGGGGGTTCCGAGCCAGGCCACGTAGCTTTCCTTTCATAACATTTTTTACAGTTAAAATGAGTTACAGAACACGCAACAGCATGTTAATATTTATTTCCTTCAGTTAATTATCTCCGTATGTAATTTAAAATGGTCTGACAAGAAAAAACAGTACAAAATGTCTTCTGGAATCAAAAGGAAAAAAGCTACATGCTACGTGGAAAGGGGGGGGGGGTAGTGGCAAAAGCCACGTAAGGCTACGTGGGGGGAGGGGGGGGGTTCACAGGAGGCCAAATTGGAGCTACGTGGTTTATGCACGCTCCCGAAGCGAATTCTAGTACAGCTGTTACGATACAAAAACTAAGCGTAACGCAAAAAGAATTTCATAAAGAAAAACACATATACACAAAACTTTATAAGATTCACAGACGATTCCCAACTCTCAATACCCTTCAATACATTCGCTCATCCCTGACTACTTTGAAGATATATTACAGGGAAAAGGCGATGGAAAGGACGCATCCTCTAATGAACTTATTAAATATCTTGTACTGGGAGGCCAGACGGTAATAGATTGGTGCAAAAATCACGTTTTCAGGTTGGGCAGTGAACTATGGAACTTCTCTCCATTGTGTGACCTTTCTCGGACGTTAGACAGTGTAATAAGGGCTTTTCATTAAGTTTCGTGGATTTTGTGCGTGGTGTAGTGTTAAAAAAGTAGACTAACTTGTTCCATGTAAGGGCGATTGCACCAGAGCGTGTCATTCTGGCAGAAGGCACGTGCATGTCGGAGCGCGGAGACAGTTTGAAGTTTCTTCGTCATTTATTGTCGTTTTTTTAAACAGACCCGGTAACAAAAATGGTATAAAAATCCACAACTTTAAGGCTGCTGAAGTCTTTATTTTTAAATGAAAAATTTGTAAAAAATATCTTAGTTCTCCTCTATAATCCATAGTTCCTAGACATCTATACCTCATATGCTCACAGAGCAAAAAATTAAATATCCAAAACCCCTTGTTTTTATGAGAACCTTACATAACATAATTTTACCAGATTTTAAATACGGTATTGCTAGTATCTCCACCGATACGTTTTGCTGTCAATAAAAAATATTTTTCTGCGAAATTTCATCGTAAAGGTATTTATGAGGATGTGAATACGGACGGAGAAACATGAAAATATTTTTGCTATTTTTGCTACGCAACCATAAAAAAGGACTCAGTACCAGATGTCAAGTTTCCCCGACACCGGATCTGAATGAATCATTATAAAAGTTTATGCTTTTAGCAGCCTTCATGTTTGTAAAATTGCAGTTACTTTGCTGGTTTAGCGCTGCGTCAATGATGCTGCTATTGACAACGTTTCGGCACTTAACCTGGGGTCTTCCTCAGGGCTATTTCGGGCTGATGTATCCCCTGTTAACGGCTGCTCATAACACCACGTCGTTTGCCTGCGCACTACGCGGATTGTTTTGGTTTTCCGCCAGCGAGACCCGAAATAGCGCTGAGGAAGGCGGCAGGCTTGGCGCTGAAACGTTGGCAGTAGTGACATCGTTGAAGCAACGATCAATCCGCAAAAGTAAGGAATGAAATAATTATTATTTAAAAACTGTTTCTGTTTTGAATATCTATATTTCCTTGTTGTTATTCTCTTTGGAGTGTCGAAGGCGTGATTAATTGCGCTGTAACACAAAATTAACTAAAAGCAGCAGTGGTGTCGTTAAGAAAAGAATAAAGATTCCGCCTTTATAATTTCACGTGAAAACAGACTCGGTGTTGTGGAATAGTACATATCATGTTCACAAACCAATAATATTACACCAACTGATTATAGGTTATCACTTAGTATCCGAAAGTATAAACAACTTATAATGATAACACGTAACATTCGGGTTATGGTTATTATATTTGAATACAATATGCAGTCCGTGGTTCGGATTCCACGTTAAACTGTCGGTCCCAGAGGAAAGGAACTGGCCGTCCTACCTCTGACACAATGGCTTAGAATGCCTCCTTCGGGAGGATCCAACCAACCTTCGGGTTGTGGACTAAGTTAAGTTTTTTACAATATGCAGAGACCTCTTCTTCACCACCTTTCCCAACATTTTGGGGTCGGCTGGCTGCGATAAATTTTATTCATCGTTGGCAGGGTACCTGTTCATGCTAATGGAGGCTCTGTAATGGTGTGGGGCGTGTGCAGTTGGAGTGACATGGGACCCCTGATACGTCTAGATACACTCTGACAGGTGACACGTACGTACACATCCTGGCTGATCACCTGCATACATTCATGTCTATTGTGCATTCCGACGGACTTGGGAAAACCGAGCAAGACAATACGACCTCCGCCACGTCCAGAAGTGGCTCCAGGAACACTCTTCTGAGTTTAAACGCCTCTGCTGACCACCAAACTCCCCAGACATTATTGAGCATATCTGGGATGCCTTGCAACGTGCCGTTGAGAAGACATCTCCACCCCATCGTACTCTTACGGATTTATGGATAGCCCTGTAGGATGCATGGTGTCAATTCCTCCAGCACTACTTCAGAAATTAGTTGAGTCCATGCCACGTCGTGATGAGGCACTTCTGCGTGCTCGCGGGGGCCCTACACGATATTAGGCAGATGTACCAGTTTCTTCGGCTCGTAATGTTGCTATGTATGTCAGAATTAAGACTGAGACATGTAGGATTTTTTACTTTTTTTAAAATACATTTGGGGATATATATATAGCTGTAATTGTAATTGTACCTAGATTTCTATTCATATTGCTGTTCCGGAAGAATAGCGTGTAGTACCACAGTGCGAATTACATAAATATCTGTAAGTTTCTGAGTGTATGATATCGCAGGGGTGATGAACAATATCGCAGGAGTTGTCGGTAGGAGTCAGGTTTGTTATGTTGGGAAAGTAGGTAGCTAGTGTAGTAACGGGAAGTGAACTGTAATCCGCGATCGTCGTCGCGTATGTGCGAGACGTTTTAAGAGAAACAGTGTGAAGAGAGAAGATATGTTGCGAAAAGAGCTAAGACTGAATCATGAGTGAGTATAACTTTCGTTTTCGCGGCGTCGTTAGATCGCCCAAAGTGTGTAACAGAACTGTGTTGTTTATGTGAATATTTACTGGTGCTGCGACTCACTTTCATCAATCCTTTTCACGAAACTAGCAACTTCAGTGAAGAAGTTTCACAATTGTCTGGCGGCTAGCGCTGGCGAATGTTTGTTGTGTTGAATAAAACTTTTGTGATCTGTGAATAGCTACATGCGTGTGTCGACTTTCGTCTGTAGCATGTCGAAGTAGTCAAAAATGACTTATTCAACCTTTCGTTAAGCTTAGACCAATGGACTGGCGAACGGGTCAATAAAATCTGTAAATGTGTAAAAGCTGCGACAGGTATACTCGTGGTAGCACGTAACAGCATATGAAGCCGGCCTTGGTAGCGTAGGGGCTAGAGTGCTAGCTCCTCGTGCCAAAGGTCCCCGGTTCAAATCCGGCCGCGGGCATGGATATTTAAGTGTTGTGTGAATGTCCTTTCCGTCCTATGGTGTCTATACTTAGAAATCATAAACGTACTGGAGAAACTGATTCACTGTATGATATATCGTAAACGCATTGAGCTGGCTGAATGGCTTAGTTGCCGAAAGCCATTAAAAAAAAAAAAAAAAAAAAAAAAAACAGCATGTGAAACATTAATTTCTTACATTAAGCCCAAACATCAACAATTGTGTTACGAGTGGCAGAACTGCAAAATTTAAAATTTTGTGTTATGGTGCTTACTAGTGTAAAATGACCTTTCACACCTTTTTTTGTCCTCTTGTAAATTTACGTATTTTGCATTTCTGCCATTGTTCTTCCGGGAGAGCGACATATCTATTGTTTTGAGGGCGAATACGATATTGAAACAGCAGTCTGTCCATGCAGAAGCATTCGATCTATCGACACCATAAGTTGCGTGCGAACTAGAACCGCAGGGAGATTTGCAATCGTGTTGCTGTCGCCTGGCGATCTCCGTTGTTCGTCGGTCAGTGGCACAAAGTTTTGAAATGGGTTGCGCTTCGGCCCGGGACACGTTTACGACGCGCGAAGGACACCTGACAAACTGTCACATACATCTGACGGTGAACACTAACAGGGGCGTTTCACCACACTGTGAAGCGGTCCGCTCGCGGAAGCTTCATATTTTACAAGCAAGCGTTTGTCGATGTGAGCAGGAGAGACTATTTCGCAGTGCAACCATCGCGGCACCCTTTGAGTGCAGGTGTTTGGAGGTGGGAAAGGAGATAAGCTGACCGCATTCCTTCGGTGGGGACAGTCCGCCCGTGCCAGCGGTGCGAGAAGTATAGAGCGTGTGTGCGCGTGTATGCATGGACGGATAAACTATTATTTGATAATAAGTTCAGACAAGTTTTGTTTTTCTTGTTTCACGCTAAAACCCTCGTTTTGAGGAGAAGATTGCAGCTGGACAGGGAGACGCCGTTCGAAAGGATAATCATAGAATGTGTTCCAAAGCAAGTGCTCGTCCAGTGTAATCACAGTGCGATGATTGAAGTTTGTATTGTGTGTGTTGTGTAAAAAAATTCCAGAAGAACGGACAGCGCTGACTACAATATAGACATCAACTAGATGATAACTACACAATTTTTATATTCTGCCAGAACAAACCGAGTCAAAGTGTGGCGCATTGTACCCGAAAGCGAAAACCTGTAGAGAATTGTGCTCTCTGATTTTAGTCGGACTTTGTTCATGATCTGTCATTTCGCTGTTTATTTAATCAATTTTTATTATATAGATTTAATTCTTGTTTTATGTGTTAGTCAATGCAAATCATCTTTTCTTATATTTATAACAAGTGTCAGTAGATAAAATTAATATAATTTTCCTTGTAATAAAACAAATAATTGCATTTCTAAATGTTTATTGAAAATTCTGTAAGGACTCCTTCCATGGCGCCCAGGCAAAATTGAACAAGATATTTTATATATACAAAATTTTAATGATAGAGCGTAATAATAACTGGTGGCAATCCTGACTCCCGGGTACACTACAACTGCTCTCTGACTGAGCTACAGGTTAGGCTGGGTGTTGGGCACCTCAGTGATTGCTGCCGAGCGGAAACTGCCGCCCAAACAAACCGACACTCCAAACAACGGCCCCGGCAGCCACAGTAAACAGAGGACCGCAGCACGGATGTCGTGCGCTACACTTACACGGTGGATTCGCGCACTTATAAACAAAGCAGTTTCCGCGGCGAAAATCGCGAATGTTTGGGCTAAATTCAGCTCGAATACAATGTTATATTTTGTCTTACTGCTCATTTCATTTGGCTGTGGTGCATCTGATACGAACGAAGTATTTGAAAGCATTACTGTAATCATAGCATTCAAATAAAGTTGTTATATCAGCGACATTTAAAACAAAAGATAATTGAATGAAGGCATAAGTAGGAAAAAATAATATTTTTAGAATCTGTTGCAAGTTATAATTATTAGTTTGGTATTGCTCCTAGATACAATTATTTAAAGATGGTATGACAATTGAAGAAAGTTTTTGAATCATAGGATGCACAAAGGATCTCCCATGCATTCAGGTACATTTTTTCTTGTGTTTTTACATAGCCTAACCTAAACCCTTTTTTAACTAAAGTGGACTCTTAGTTTCTACACTTCATTTTGAGCTTCAATTGTTTGTCTATGTTCTAAATAAATCCTGTTAATTATTTTTAAAGGATTCCTCAAATTAAAATTAACTATGTACACTAACACCCTAATTCCAAAAGAGTGCATCTTCCCACCGCCAAACAATGAACTGTTTGTATGAGATTTTTTCTAGATATCCCTTGCGATCACTGCAGTTTTGCTGCACTGCCGCTGAGCTCCGCTGACACCAGGGCCGCCGTCGGTCTCTCCGACGCTGCGTGTTGACCGCTGACTCGTCCTCACGTTCCATGTATGAATCTCGCCCGTCTCCGGTGTTGTTTTAGAATCCTGCCACATCAGTGTAGGTTGCTCCTTGAACGTGGTACCATTGCACTCACTTATATTAAGAAACTTATTCACCGATGTGGATCACAGGTTAACGCTCTTGATTGGCGCTCGAGATGATCTCGGTTCGATTTCCGGTTTCAGCCAGAAATTTACGCACCCTTAAACTGACCTTTACTTACGAGCTGTATCCAAAGACGTTCCGCAGCTCAGATTCGAAGTGAAAATATATTCTGGTCAGCCAGAACACTATAACCACGAACCTAATACCCGGTATTTACGTTCAATCACATCCCAGATGTGTCCGATCGGGTTCAGATCTGGCGAGTTGGGGGAACACCTCATCAATTACAACTCGTCTTCGAACCACTCCATCACACTCCAGGCCTTGTGACATGACGCATTATGTCGTTGAAAATGCCACTGCCGTTGGGAAACATGGTCTTCATGATGGGGTATACGTGGTCTGAATCCAGCGTACGATACTTATTGGCCGTCATGGTGCTTTGTACGAGCTCCACTGCACCCATGGATGCCCACGTGAATGTTCCCCAGAGCATAAAAGAGCCACCGCCAGCTTGTCTCCGTCCCGCAGTACAGCTGTCAAGAAGCTGTTCCCCTGAAAACGACGGATTAGCATCCTGCCATCTGCATGATGAAGAATGTATCGGGTTTCATCAGGCCATGCAACGCTCTGCCACTGCGCCAACGTTCAGTGACGATGGTCACGTGTCGTGGTGTTAACATTGGCACATCCATGGGTCGTGGACTGCGGAGGACCATCGTTAGGAGTGTTGGGTGCACTGTGTGTTCAGACACACTTGTACTCTGCACAGCATTAAAGTATGGTGTTAGTTCCGCCACAGGTCGCCGCCTGTCCTGTTTTACCAGTCTGCCCAGCCTACGACGTCCGTCTGTAATGAGGGGTGATCACACAACCCCTCGACGGTTGGATGTGGTTTCACATTGGTTTCGCCACATGTTGAAGACACTCACTACAGCACTCTTCGAACACCCGACAAGTCGTGCAGGTTCCGAAATACTTGTGCCGAGCCTCCGGGCCATCACAATCTGTCCTCGATCAAACTCAGATAGATCGCGCGCCATCCCCATTCTAAACACGGATAGCACACTCACTGATACTACATGCACCGTGCGTGTGTCTGACTAGCAGTCATTCCTCGTCAGGTGACGCTGCTATCGCCTGGACGGATTTGTATCAATAGTAGGTAGGTGGTCATATCGTTATGACTGATGAGTGTAGGTCCCCTTACCTGGTCCTACTTGCAGGGTAGGTTACGCAATGATAAATGTGGACTGCGCCGGAAGTTAAATTCTCAGTTACCTGGAGGACCAAAATCTTTAGCTGTTTCCCACCCAAAATTTCTGAACGCTTTATTTTTTTTGGAGGTAGCCATCGACAGCCGATCACACACAACATTCAGCCGCGAGGCTCCTCGTCATACATTGCTTAAGTTCCGAACAGTATCTTCAAATAAATTGTTCCATCTAGTTTGAATATTCACGCTATAAGTACAGTTTGTGCAATAGCACACTGCATTCTCACCCGTGCTGTTGTCCGATTGTGATGTGGTTGGCCACGGAATTGTGTTAGCTTTTAGGAGACAGGCTGTTTATACAGCAGCAGTACACGATCGAGATTTACTTTGTTCGTAAATCGAGCCTGAAGGAAAACAAGTCAAGTGGTTACAAGATTTCCTCAAGACAAGATTTCATGCCAAAAGTCCTGAGGGTATCAGATTGCAAATTTACTGGTGGCTCATGTGTTGTGTCAATAGTACGTAAATAGGCAAGACGTATCCCATGTTCCCAGTTGGACGCGAGGGTAACTACGTTCACTAAAATGGTAGTGAAAACTTGAAGAAACTTAACAGAGTTTGAACGCAGAGTGATACATGGTGCTCTGGGCACGGGACACAGCATTGAGGCTGTGGTTGCCGAAGTTTGTGATTCCACGTTGTGAAGGGTGCGCGGTAGTTCCTCTTACACAGGACTGCAGTGCTGCTAATTCCACGGATTTATCCGGAGATTTACGGATTTTTATAAAAAAAAAAGTTATGATTTTCGGTTTTTGTTACAGTATCTACGGATTTTTGATACTTTTTATTATTTGTTGATTTCACCTTATACTGGTGTTTTGTTAAACTTTGAGCGTATAGGGTTAATGAATTGTCAATAACTGTGAATCGTTTCGTTTCAACCGCTCGAGTGAATCAACGATTGAAATAAAGCTCATATTTTGTTTGATTATAGATTTTATAGATCTTAAAAGACCGCAATACAGAACTATCGGCGCAATCTTTATGCACGGTGATACGCTCGTTGGCACGGCTTACAAGGCAGTGGCTTCCGAGAAGAATAGTCTGACCAAAGTTTTGAAACCCAATTCCTTTACTTCTCTCGTACATCCCTTCATCGCTCTCTCCAACAAATGCATCATTTTGAAACCTTTTCTTACTATCTGTCCAATGTGTCCTGCCCAGTTAAACTTGTTATTAAATGTAATGCCAAGATATTTACATTTCAAGCCTTCAACAAGCAACTCTTTCCCCACCTTAAAATCATAATCAACCTTTAGTTTTTTTCTGTGCATTTAATAAGCTGACTCTTCCTTTCATTTTTCTTCATCCCATGTTAACCATCACAACTAGATATCTTATCCAGATCACCCTGCAGCTGTTTACAGTCCGTTACCGTTTTGATCCTTTTATATAGCATTATATCATCTGCAAACATCCGATAAGAAACCATCATCACAATTATTCATTAGAATAATCAATAGCTATAGTTTCATGTTTACCCAACGACAACGTCAATTACGATTGCATAGACACGAGATCATCCTGATTGGACCGTGCAGCAATGGAAACGTATCGCCTGGTCGGATGAATTCTTGCTACATGAGGTCGATGGTCGAGTCAGGATAAGCCGTCTTCCAGCTCGAAACATGCAACGTTCCACGGACGCAGGCAGGGGGGGCGGTATTATGCTACGAGAGACATTCACCAGGGCTTCCACGGGACCTGTGGTCGTGACTGAAGGCACCATGACCTGTAAAATTACTGCCGATCACCTGCATCCCTTCATGCTTCATGTCTTCCACGACGGTGATGGCATCTTCCTGCAGGATAACTGTCCGTGTCACAAGGCCATAATCGTGCTACAATTGTCTTGAGGGGCATCATAGTGAACTCATGTTGACGTATTGCCCACCAAATTCTCATAACATCTGGGACGCTATCGGGCCCTGGTTCAGTGCCCACAAACAACCGGCCCGTAATTTTAGGCAATTGCGTGATCTGTGCGTAGAGATCTGATGGCAGTTCTCTCGGAACTTGTCCGTGTCACGCCGAATTGCTTTCCAAACGGACCAACACGCTATTACTCGGATAGTCGTTGTTTTGACTCATCAGTTTTTATTCCTGAACAAATGCATTGGACCATAGACTACTGGTTAAAAAGCCAGATGATTCACGTTAATAGTTGGTAGATGCTAACAGTAGATTATGGATTTGGCGCAAACACCAAAGGTATAACTTGTAAGCCACAACCTGGGACAATCGCTTATCCGTATTAATAATGGAAATCACGAAACACATAAAGTACAACAGGGAGCTAGGTATTACGACATATCTGCTATGGATTCCATCCCACAGCGGAATAAAGCACAATGAACAGGTGGATTTGTTGGCCGAACGTGGGTCATAAAGAGGACACGAAAGTTGTGGTCACAGACATGATTCCAAGCATCAAAGAAAGAGCAAGGGACACTTCTCAAGAAGAATGGAATATATCAAAAACCATTAAAGGCTCACACTACGGAAGTGTCCAACCAAAAATACCTACAAAACCATGGTTTTACAAGTGGAACATCAGCAGACGCCTTATTACCACTATTTCCAGAGCTCGTTTCCATCACGGGAAATTCCCAAGCCACCTGCACCGAATAGGGATTCGAGAATCTCCTCTTTGTGATTGTCAAGATCAGGCTATTGGAGACATAAATCATATAATATTCTCATGCAAAAAATTTAAACCTCATCAGGATAAAATGATAAGTGAACTAGCCAGAATGCGAATCCCCCTACCCACAAATTTAATCTTACTTCTTGCCAGCGATATTAAAGGGGTATATAGATGTATAATTAAATATTTAAAAAATGGAGCTATTGAATTTTAAATGATAAATGCATTAAACTGTCACATATCTGAAGATTGTTCTTATGAATTTTAATTGTAAATAAATGTATCTGTACTGCTGTCATTTTTACTGTACAAACTATGTATGTTGTAACAAATGTGTACCAATGTATAATACATAAGATGGCAATATGGTCTGTGTCACCGAAGGCCAAAATAAATAAATAAAAACTTGTAAGCAGGGTATTGTGCGAAACTGTTGGTGGTTCTGTAATTGTGTGGAACATGTTTAACTTTCATAAGTTTAGCAATGTAATTAAACTGGATTGGTTAAGTTTATCTGTATGTTGAATATTTACTGCTCTTCATTGACTGCTTAATCCGATGCGAAGTTCAGGGTGATCGTGTAACAAGATCTTACGCGATTAGTTTGGACGATTCTATTTCTGGATTCGGATACTCTATTCTCAGATATGATCGATGGAGCCATTTCTCCCACGAGTTCCACTACCTACCATGACAATATAATTATTAAGATCGCATGGTTGCATGTACTTCCAGTTCAGTGTCGAGTTATTGCATTTAGCTGAGCTTTTTATATTCCATACATTATTAACGTGGTTTTGCACTCCGTTTGGCATGTCAGTGTGTGTATTGAACACGGGGCTTCGCAGAAATCGGTAGACGGGTGGAGAAATTTAACACACAGAGTATATAAGATAATAATAATGATAGTAATGAGAAAGGGAAGGGGTGAATAGATTACTATGGAAACTACCACCAGAGCATGTGCCGCATCGCAATTACAAATTCGTTCAGAAGTAGAGTGAGTGTTCATCGTGGTCATAACAGGGGTGTTCATTGAATGCTGGCCCACTCAGCACACAATTAGGTTATTTAAGAAATGGACAGATGTAAAATAGCCACATCTTTGCATCTGAAAACCACCATTCATTCATTGAAACTATTACCACATAAACAGTTTGAACAGAGAATTTTAAATAACCACTGCTGTCTTAATAATTACTGTGTCATGGTGGGTAGTGGTATGTGACAGTATTTATCAGAATCGAGTAATTCATCGTCCAAAAACCAAAATCGAACATTACCAGCACTTCTTAATGATTGCCTACGAATAGTGTAACTGATTTTAATTAAGTGTTATGCGTGTTCTGTATTGTCCCCAACTTAGATAATCACAAACCCTTCAAAATCATGTAACTTTACTATAAAGTAGATGCATTGGTGCTGGTTTCATCGACGAAATGGCATATTTTGTTGGTGTCTGGTGACGTTACGGTCATGGAAGAAATTTTCACTCTTCGATATTTGGCCAGAACTGTATGAGAGGTAGCTACATGACTCCTGTTCGTCGGGAGGGAGCCGTAAACATGGAGGCACCAATAGTTTCTCGCAAAGCCCACATTTTACGCTCTTCCTTCTTTCATCTTCATATTTATAAAACAACGTTCCTTAAAGTTAAAAAAAAACTTGAAAACGCAAACCAGAATCTTAAGACACGGAACAACATCAGGAAGAAGCTAGTCGACACTTGATGGGGAGCTGATGCAGCACCACTACGAACAAACTCACTCACGATGGTTTACCCTGTAGCTGAGTAACGTGCACCAGAGTGGCACCGTAGTGCTCACACTATAGAAACTGACGATCATCTGAACGAGTGTATGAGACTCACAAGTGGCACACTAAAACCCTCCCCTGTGCCCTATTTACATGTTACGTACCACCCACATTGGTAAGACGTCAAGAAGAAGTAGAAAGTTACAGAATCCTACCCATCCACAGAATCTCTGAATCCGTCAAATTATTAACGACCTAACCCCCATTATTCTTAAATTTAGGAACGCATGATGAAATGGCGTGTCTGACTTCAGTGTCAAAAAATGGCGACAAACCTGGGATTCTATATCTGTAAAACCCCAAGGCAGTCAAGATTCTACAACTGGCCTTTCTGGATTCCATCTGAAGAGAGAGCAGTGGATTAAACAAAACGGCCTAACAACAGGCTACACCAAATGCAATGCCATGCTCCACAAGTGGAGACTTCGGGATTCTACTGTCTGTGACTGCGGAGTTCCTTCCCAGACAGTAGAGTAAATAAATAAAGAATACTCTCTAACAAACTATGATGAACCATCCTAATACGTATTCAGTAGTACACATTTCTTCTTAGACTGGATGCAACAACTGGACTTCCATTTGTAGATGCTACCAACAATTTTGCATATATAGTATTTGTTTGTTTACACGACTTGAGTTAGTTAGCCATACAATAAATAAATGAATACAACTCAAGGAACACACTACACTACAGTCATATATGCTCGTACATCAATACTTAGAGATATGGAACAAAAAATCTGTTCGTCCAACACCCGTATCTGCTTTTGTCTGACTCCTATTGGAGTCCTGCACCTGACTCGGGTAGAATACAATACTTACGCCAGAAACACAACGAATTACACTGAAGACACACTTTACAGCCATACACAAAAAGACAGAAACAGTAACATTTTTAAACTCGGAAAAGCAACAGTGAATCCCGCGTTGTGAGTAGAGACTCTACGCCTGGTCGCGGCTGAGGCACGAGGCTGTTCAGCGCTCTAGGTGGGATGTCATGTAGAGATGAATCCGTCCGTCTTCAAGCAGATAGAAGTTGTGAAAATCTGTGTGATGCCAATTGTAAAGCGATGTATACACATTGCGTGGAGGAGGCCGGGTGTATATAGTGGTATGTGTATATTGCGTGGAGGATGCCGGGTGTATATAGTGAGTGGTATGTGCATATTGCGTGGAGGAGGCCGGGTGTGTATGCACATTGCGTGAAGGAGGCCGGGTGTATATAGTGGTATGTGCATATTGCGTGGAGGATGCCGGGTGTATATTTAATGAGCGGTGGCGCACTTAGTGAGGTGAATGACCCCGCGACTGACGTACGCGCACATCTTTGATGTGGCGGCCGGACGCAAATAATCTTGGCTTCCCGCAGGACATTTGCCTCCACGGCTCATGCGAAGCGTTTAGTGCAACAGCTGCGGAACTGTTCATCTGCAAAAACAACTTTGTGATGTTCTTCATCAGGAAAATGAATTGCGGAGATAATTAAATCGATAAATCTAGGCTCGCCCATCCGTTCTGCGCCAAATATGTCTTCACAAACAGCAGTGTATAGAATCATAGTATTTAGGTTTTTGAAAGTTGGAAGCGGTATTTTATTCAGAAGCACATTCGTGGAAAGTTTGAGAAGGAATTGAGCGTGATACAAATTTAATTTGTTGAAGAATTTTTACACGCCTTTGCTAAGGTTACCGACACCACTGTTCTCAAAAATCTTTAAGCCATTAGCCATACGAGGCAGGAAAAGACTGGCGGCAGGGAACGGGAAGGAATTCGAAACATTCTGGAATTCTGCTGGAGTTATTTTGGAAAATAGGGAAAGCTGGTTTGTTTATAGGAGTTTCGAATACCTATCATGCCAAATGCAGTCGACATCATTAATAGAGTAGAGCAGGAAAAGACTGGCGGCAGGGAACGGGAAGGAATTCGAAACATTCTGGAATTCTGCTGGAGTTATTTTGGAAAATAGGGAAAGCTGGTTTGTTTATAGGAGTTTCGAATACCTATCATGCCAAATGCAGTCGACATCATTAATAGAGTAGTGTCCCCTGAATACACCTGGATTCGAACATTCCTCGCGAGATACGATGAGAAATGTGGCTGATTAATAACTTTTTTTTCTCATGGCTTGATAATTAGTACAGGATTGGGGAAAGTCCACTGGATCTCCTTTTAAATTGAAATTAGCTACCACAGCCACAACGAAAAGTTATTAAAGTACCTGAAACATAGTGCTTAATATTACAAGAAAATATTAACTGAATATCACAACACGAAATCACAGTATCAAGTAAGAATGCTTGTAATTCAGCTTTATGGGGCGTCCAAATAACACATAGCTCCAGTTTTGGCCTCCTGTTAAACCCCCCCCCCCCCCACCCTTCTCCCCCACGTACCCTACGTGGCTTTTGCCTCTACCCCCTACCCCACGTGGCACGTAGCATTTTGTCTTTCTTGATTCCAGAAGACATTCTGTACTGTTTTCTCCTGTCAGAGTAACTTAAATTACAAACAGATATAACTAAATGACGGAAATGTATATTCACACGCTGTTGTGTGTTCCGTACCTCATTTTAACTGTCACAAATAATATTAATGAAAAGCTACGTGGCCTGGCTCGGAAACCCCCTCCTACATAGCCCAGCGTAGCTTACCAGCCAACCCCCCCCCCCCCCTTTTAGACCGAGCCGCGTAGTTTATGGACGCTCCCTTTTGCTAATTCCGAAGAAGTTAGAAGCAAGTGTAAAATAAAAGTGATAAGCACTAACTGACTACCAAAACTAAATGAGATTACAGTAGGTGATACTTTCCTATATATATATATATATATATATATCCAACTGCACTGTTACAGTTTTCACGATTTAAACACAACGTCACAGCATATAAAGGGTAGTGTGGCATCCTTATATACCTTACCTTTATTTACCTTTACGTATGAGGGTAAGAGAACAAAGATCAAAACAACCATTAAGGCTTTCATTTCTTTCACCGATTTTCTAATTATTACTATGGAAACTCTCAGTTACATTTCATTTAAACCGACACACTGTTTTGATGTACCCAGATTTCGTGACGTTTTCATGGGCAGCTATGTAACTGTATTGGGATAGATAATATCCAGTATATTAAGTTATGCCATAAGCTATCGGTTTCCAGTCACAAACGACAAAAATACCAAATTTAATGTTTTGGTCTATCTATCTTCGGGAATTTTTGTAGGCTCCATGTCTATTTATGTTAATTGATGCAATATGCTGTCACTATGCTCAATTTTGTTGAACTCGGTATTTAGTTTTTACTGGTTGCTCGAACAGGGAGAAAAATATTCGTAAGTTCACGGTTTAGTTCCCTTCGCGATTTAATTGATGGCAAGTTATTGTTAAAATCAGTCCAGCAGCTTTTGCGTCATGCGACGAAAGACGGACAAAAATTTCAATATTTGCGGATTTAGCCTCTACATATTCAGGAACTATGATAGTAATCTGGATATAAAGCACTGTATATGTTAACGGATGATATAAACCATCACTATTTTCAGTTTCGTTAAAATCCACCTATGTGATAATAAAATCAGTCAAGCAGTGATAGGAAGAGGTTTAAAAATCGTTCACTTACTGCAGAGGGTGATAAAGGGGTGTACCAGGGAAGAGATGGAGCTGGGTTACAATACGTTAGTGAGAGCATTACTTGAATATAGTGGAGTGGTGCGGAATCCACGTTTTATGTGTCAAATTGAGGAGCTGGAGGGAATACAAAGGAGAACAGCTAGTTCTGTATGTGGGAATTACCGCAGAACGCAAATAGTAACTCATATGGGGAGTTGGAAATCAGAAAGCGGGTGAAGAGAGTATCTGGATTGTACAACGCTTATAATCCCAGCCATGGATGTTACCATTTACCAAAAACACCTAAAGCGTTTAAAGTTGGAATACGTAAAGGGGAAATGTAGATGGGGGTGTAGACATATTTCGAACATAGTGCTTGTGCAATTAGATGAAACTAATGAAAAAATAATTTAGTTTTTGTGTGACGTGCATCCGGACAGACAGACAAAAGGAAATAAAGAAAGAGAGACAAAAATTGTAATTTTTACGGTTTCGGCGTCTCTATGATCAATACTGTACATTGATATTTTCTTTATGAAATAAATTTCATGTACAGGTACAACTGCTCAACTATTTCACTGTATCATCGTCGTTAATCACTGCTGCTAGGATTGTTTTTGTCCCACAGAAACGTAGACAGGAAAGTTCTCACAAATCAAGAATACTTAAAATAGCTCCACAGTATAGAAAATCTGAACATATTTACTGTCTACAGATAATATATTTTATGATGATACTAATATCAATAGACTACTTTCTAATTTTTTCGTCTTTATCTTGTATGCTGAAGGGGCCCACTCCTAAATTGTGGTATTTCTTTGTTTCTAGCCGCAATTGAATTGGAAAACGGAATAGAAATAATAATACGTCCTGGAGCATTAACATGCTACATTACTGGAGTTAACCCTCCAGTTCTTAGATCAAAAGCAGGATGAAACGTAGATACCTTTAAACAAAAAGATATTTGCAATGTTGGATAGATACGTCATTCTACGAACAAAAATGATTTTGAGACGGACTGCTTCTCATCGAGCCCTGCGTATCAGATATTTGCTCAGTGATTGATGTGTTATTTTGCGCTCAATCAAATCGCGTACCACACTGAGTATCCCTCGCACCTTCCAAGAACGGAAACGAATCCGTCAGATGTGCAACACGTATGGAATATTTTTTGAAATATCTGACATGATACATATGTGACCGATTCATATGCGAGGCTTCAAAAAATTAGAAAAATAATCACTTTCTTTTTTATAAATCGTACCTAACCAGAAAGATGAAAACTACTAAAACGTTTGTAAGGTCTTTAAAAAGTTAACTATTGTTTTTTAAACAGCGTGTTCATCTTTTATTTTATTTATTTTTTGCGTCCTTCTTTGCTTACATTTGTCTGATGTAAAAATCAGTATTTTTAAAAAAAATCATCACAATGAATAATCACAGTAAATAATAATTTTGCAGATATAAGCCATGTTCTCCAAATATCATAGTGCTAAATTAGGTGTCAGTACGTTAAATATTTCAAATAAAAATTAAAGATATGCGTTGTATCCTTTGTTTTAATTTTTTTACTTCTCTTTTGATTACTATTCCAAATTTCTATAATTTTCAGACACACTTCCTTAGAATTATTTCGTACTCGCGGGAAATTTTCTAATTTTCAGAACATTTGTGATCCATACTTGGACCAGAGTCGTATTCACAACCAGTTGGAAATAACGTTTTTCTTATAACATCAAAATTTCAAAAGTAAACTAATTGGAGAGTGGAAGAAGGCACCGTTTGTGGAATAAATATGATTTACGCAACCGGGGGCTGCGGAGATATTTCTATAAACTTAAAAATTCCAGCATTTAAGACACAACATTCATATCGTTTACGTTAAAACTGGTCGGGGATTCTACGATATTCGAGCTACTGAAATTTGATGAATTTTATGGTCGCTTCCTATATATCTCGACGAGACAAATAAAAAATAAAAAGTTTTTTTTTTTTTTTTTTTTTTTTTTTTTTTTTTTTTTTTGATAAGATCTCGCTCAGTTCTCTATATATCTAGTGTACTGACGGAGTTCAATAAAATATTCAACCATGTGATATATGAATTTTCATAAAAGCTTTTGACTCTCACCACAACATTCTGTCTTTTCTTGTTTTTTTTTTACTTCTCTTTTGATTACTATTCGCAAATTTACATAATTTTCAGACATCCTCCTTTAGAATTATTTCGTACTCGCGGGATATTTTCTAATTTTCAGAAGATTTGTGATCCATTCTTCAACCAGAGCCATATTCGTAACCAATTGGAAATAACAAGAAGTTTCGTTTTATAATTAGTGCTTAATGTCTGACCTCGACGATATTGGAAGTAGGAAAAGATTCTAGACAAAAACGGCAAGGAATTCGGTCATCGCCTATAGAAGGACTCATTTGTCTGAATTTGTTTGGGGAAACAATGGAAAACCGAGGTCAGGACGTCAAAACTGGAGACCAAACACACGTACTTCCGAATTCTTTACGGTGAAGTCGTTGCACCATTAATGCTAGGAGAAATATAAGTACCTACTCACGTAGCGACGAAAATTTGTGCAAATATTGTTACTTAATTTAGTGATACGTCGTCGAGAGCTGTCATCAGTATCTTCTCTACAAAACGGTTACGATGTCAGACACTGGGAAGACAGCTCAAGTAGTATCGGCTTGAAGATGTGCTGCTGGTTCGCAGTTTTACAAACACAAGACGCTTAATCTGCTGAAAAAGTATTCAGGCCGGCGAGCTCGTTTTGCTTTTAATGATATAAACGAACTAGGGCTTTAGGGCGCGTCAACGTCGGGGTTATTAACGATAAACGAAATAGGAGAACTTTTTTCTTTTTGTTAAACTCTACAAGATGCATTAAATATTTAGAATTGTACACGTGCTAAAAACAAAGTTTCTAGTTTTGGAGCTCCATGGATTAGTGTATCCAAGGAAACCACTGAGCCTGTATGACGTAATGTCGCGTTACCGAAGAAACGATGCCCCTGCATTGTTGGTAGTGTATAAAAAGAGGCCTACAGTGACGTCAGAGCTCAGTACAGACGCGGATGGAACAAGGAGCAGGAAGGCACGACCTCTGCTATATAAATACTCATACACGAGTATGGAAACAGTATACAGACCCGCGGGTTTGTGATCAGTTTATATTACAGTGTGTGTCCCTTTAATCTGCCAGTGTGAAAGTGATTGCTATATTCAGTGTAGTGTACACACATACTGATATGGATCTGTCTTCGTTCAGTTTAGCTTCAACACTCATACGAGGATTCCAGGTAAGGTATTTGTCCACTGGTTACTGTCACTGGTGTGTTGTGCTTTGTGTTTCAGCTGATGCCTCCACTCGGTTCTAAGGACACGGGTCGGCCGGGCTGCTACGCGTGATCCCAGGTCACGCGTGGTCCAGCTCGGACGTGGAGCGTGCTGGGCCGATCTGGAAGGCCCCCACAGTGGCGGGCGTCGTATGGACCAACGACGGCGTCAGAAGAGTCAGCAAGACACCGGAATCGGGTCTACACACCATTCAACAAGGCACGCTATACGCCGACCAGCCTGAATGTAGTTTTTGGGCGCTTTCCCACACTCGTAAAAGGCAAATGCCGGGCTGGGACTGTGACTCCGCCCCATAACTGGATGAATGTGCTGTGAACTGGAACTCTGAATAACTCTGTGAACGTGCTGTGAACTGGACCATTGAACAAGTGTGTGACCGTACTGTGAACTAGAACTTCGAATATAAGAGTGATGAATAAAACTTTTCTGCAGTCTATCTGTGTTTTTATTTCACCAGAGTATCTTTCAATAAATGAATATGTTTTAGCTTTATAGTACCGCATCTGCAGCTATTACCTTCACTTAGCCCCACAGTAGCAATTAAATGGCATCTTGCTTTCAAGAAAATTATCTGCCAACGAATACCAGTTATGCTTTATCTAAAAAGAGATTTTGACCTTCATATATGCAAAGCACGATGATCAGAGTAGAATGTATAATTAATTTGCTTTTATTAGTATCTTTAACGTTTAATGAAATATATGCCAGTGGCACGTTAGGCGCTTATAAGGAAGGAGGTAGAGCCATTCGGAGTGCGTTGTCAATCTTGCTTTAAAATTTTAACTAAAAAAACTAAACTGTCCGCTTAGGTTCCGGTATACCGATGAATGATAAGAATTTAAGAATAAATATTCGACTGCTTTCGTTACATAAATCAGAATCGGCTACGTTTGTATTGAGTATTAAACGCTTTACCATTCTGTCCTATAGATCATTCAATCACACATTATTATCTTATATCTTTAAACTAGCACTTCTTGTGTGTATTTATATATTTCGTATGTCAGAAACGGCTATGACGATTTGGATGAAATTTGATATTTAGATAACGTTTTGACTTTTAAGATTACCTAAATAGTTGTCTTCGCTACAAAAAAGCGAGTTTACAAAATACGATCAATTTTTTCACTCGGTATCTCGAAAACGGCACTAGCGTCATCTCGTAGACAATTCAGGTACCAAAAGACTACAAATAATTTCTCTTTGATTTCAAATAATATTTAAATGAACAGTTCTTGTATACTGGCTGACCCGTCGAAATATTAGCACTTCAAGTTTAATTGTAAAACATTTAAAAAGGAAGATAATTAAAAATTTATCATTCGTTTTGTCAGAGGTGATACTTTACAGAGACTTCTTTGAAAATAATATTACTGGTAAGAGTTATAAAGTAATCATTTTTTACTTTTTGACCGTAAAAAGTATTTGTTAGTTTGTCATTAAATACTACCACGCGAGGTATGAGCATAGTTTCATCGGAGTGAATGATTTTAGCACTGATGATGTTCTATCATTACCGTGACGTCACAATCTGATGATGAATTCTTATAGAACTCGACGAAACATATCGAAAATAAAGAATAAATGTTCTTGATATCTCACTTGGTTTTCGAGATATAGCATGTTAAAAATCAGTTATAGGTATAACTTCCTTGTGCTTTTGGCGATGTTTCTTCTGGTCCAGGCCGTATTTCAACCTAACAACAACTATTAGGAACAAAATAAAACACATTTCCACGGTATAGACATAGTGGTTTTGGTTGATTTTTTTTCTGGTCCAGGCCGGATCTAATCCTAACCTCCTGACTTGAGATATCAGAAAAAAAATATTTATTTTCGATTTGTCTCGACGAGTTTCATACGAATTCATCATCAAACTTGGCTATGACGGAATTTATCTTCTGGTCCAGGTCGCATTTCAACCAATCACGTCAAGTTTTGAGATACGATAACTAAGCATTGGGAGAGGCGTAAGACAAGGTTGTTGCCTTTCCCCATTATTGTTCAATTTATACTTAGAAGAAATTATTGGAAAAGGCTTAAATGGAAAAAGAGGAGTGCGTATTGGTGGCAAGAGAATAGAGTGCATACGATTTGCTGATGATATGGTATTGTTGGCAGAAAGCGAACAAACTCTAAACAGAATGCTGAAAGGTCTAGATGAAGCTTGCCAAGAGTTTGGAATGAGAATCAATGCAGCAAAGACTAAGAGTATGGTGATTGGAAAAGGAAGGAATATAATAAATATTAAGTTAGGAAAAGCTGATATCAGGCAAGTAAGATCATTTAAATATCTTGGGAGTATGATCACTGAAGATTTGAGGTGCCATCAGGAGATAAAATCTCGCATTGCCGTAGCGAAGGAAGCGTTTAATAGGAAAAGGAGGTTACTAACGGGAAAAATAGACAAAACTATTAGAAAAAGACTCTGTAAATGTTTTGTATCTAGTTTGGCTCTTTATGCATCGGAAACATGGACACTGAGACGAGAGGATGAAAAGCGGTTAGAAGCATTTGAGATGTGGATGTGGAGGAGGATGGAGAAGATAAGCTGCGTGGATAAAATAAGCAATGCTGAAGTGCTGGACAGGGTCAGTGAAAGCAGAAAAATTCTCCAAGTAATAAAGGAGAGAAAGAAAAACTGGATGGGACACTTGTTGAGAGGGGAGTGCCTGATAAAAGACGCCTTGGAAGGTTTAGTCTGTGGGAGGAGAATAAGAGGAAGAAAGAGATACCAAATTATAGACAACATCAAGGAAGACGGCAACTACATGGTTCTTAAGAGAAAGGCAGAAGATAGAAGATCATGGAGAGCAGCTAAGTGAAAACCTGCCCGAGGGCAGAAAACTAATGATGATGATGATGATGATGATAACTAAGCGAGATACAAAAAAAATAATTATTTTTTACATTCAATTTTTCTCGTTGAGTTACATAAGAATCCATCATAAAGGGTTATCGTATAATCTCCTGAATTACCACAAATCTCGCACCATTAATTAATCCCTGACTCGCATTAACATTTCTATTTAACATAATAATAGCGTTTTTCTTTGAAAGCAATTTATGAGGCGGTCTCGCAATTGGATCTAGCGATTTGGGTGAAATTTCATATGTAGATAACGTTTTGCTTCCATCTTTTCAACACGATTTTTTTTTAAATAAAAAAAAGGAGCAATATTTGTATTTGGTTTCTCGAAAACAGCTCTAACCTCATTACGTAGAAGGTTCATGTACCAGTAAGCCTACTGATATTAGTTAAGCTTCTCTTCGGTTAACTGTGCACCTCACAAATTCCTAGGAAGCCTTAAAGCCTTTTACATTAATCAAACTTTACTCGAATTCTTGGATATTTAACAGAAATCGAAAGATGCCGAGCGAAGATCGGTCACCCAGGTACTGACTGTTTTATATCTGGCCGTACGGCAGTGAGAAAAAGCGGAAACCACAACTGCCGCCCTTCTGGGGCTGAACTAACGCGCTTTAAGCGTCTTTAGTAATACATACATGCAGTTGCCTCAATCTTGCCTCACCTCCACCAATATTGCTTGAAATCCAGGCATGGCACGCGACAGGCAAGTCGCCTTCCATACAGTAAAAGTACCTGATGGACACATCACGAATAGGATAACATGTCTCCTTTAGAGAGAATCACGTTTCTCTTTTATTGTGGATAAGAAAATACAGTAAAGTCACTTTTTTATGTCAATCAACCTGACTTTGTTTCTCGGCGGACACTGATAACTGCTAAGTTGTCTTTATTGTCAGTGTAAAGTCCCACGTACCAATTTGGCGAAGCAAGTGAAAACATAGCTACAGTCTATGCCACTACCCCTGTATTGTGCCGTGTGCGCACGGGTTATCTTTGTCAAGCTATAGTATTAGGAGATACTGTCATTCGATTCTACTACACTTCGTAGCAAACTGACTGTTGGCATCCCGTGATATAGCATACGGTATAAATATTTAATGATTTATTTTTAATTTAGGTTACTTTTATTATTTTTTTCCTAACTAAATGCTTCATGCCGATAAAGTAGGGCACGTAACCCGGAACATAATTATAATAAAAATTCTGTTTTCTCGGCGTAGAATATGAATAAAATCTACTCGAGTAGTTAGCTGAGTGACACGACGTTTCGGCGGTGATAAGCTCTGCCGCTGTCAGGTGACTGTCACTCGGCAATGGTGGCTCACTCGGCTGACTACATGAGAGGGTTTTATTCAGTAGCATTGCAAGAGGTCCAGATGTTTTTTTTTTTTTTTTTTTTTTTGCTGTCGTAATCCTCCATCCTTTCCTATCCTGTGTTAACCTCTTCATTTCTACATACCCCTTACAGCCCACGTCCTCAATTCTCTGCTTCATATATAATAATCTCTGTCTTCCTCTACAGTTCTTACCTTCGACTGTTCCCTCCACTAACAAATTAACCAGTCCACCATATCTCAAAATATGACCTACCAGCCTGTCTCTTCTTTCTGTAAGCTTCTTCCACAACCTTCTTTTCTCACCCATCATTTCCAAAACTCGTTCATTTCTTACTTCGTCAGTCCACTTAATTTTCAGATCTTTCATTTCCAGATGTTTCAATATTTAATTTTAATCTCAATATTTGATTTTAATTTGCGCTGATTTCGTAAGCGCCATAGTGCCAGCGTCATCACGTCAGCTACATGTTACTGCGACGCTATCAACACACTAACTGTACCCATGATTTCCTCCAGATGGAATTTTAGATTTATGTTGCTCAGAAGAATGTTAGAGACTTTAGACAAAGGGTGTGAGGAATTCTGAATGAGAATCAATAGGACTAAAACTAAATGTATGATCGTGGGAAAGAGTAAGAAAGAAATGATGATAACGCTGCAAGGAGAAATAATTGATTAAGTGGAGTCCTTTAAATATTCTGGAGTATTGTGAGTGGTGATATGAGCTGCAAGGAGGAGGTAAAAACTAGAATAGCAATGGCAAAGGAAGCTTTAAATAGAAAGAAAATTTACTACGCGGAAGACTGGACAAAACCCTGAGGAAAAATTTAGCTAAATGTTTTGTATGGGGCAGAAACATGGAGGCTACGCAAAGAAGTTATAAAGAGCTTGGAAGCTTTTGAAATGAGGGTATGGAGGAGGATGGAGAAAATAAGTTGGAAGGACAAAGTAAGGAATGAGGAAGTGCTGAAACGAATAGGACAGTAAAGTTCACTCATAAAAACAATAAGAAACAGAAAAAAGAACTGGATTGGGCATGTGCTGAGGAACGAATTCTTGCTTAAGACTGCTCTGGAGGGGACTGTAAACGGAGAGAAGAGAAGAGGTCGGCGAAGGATGAAAATGATGGATGATATAATGATAAACTTGGAGATATACAGAAACTAAGAGAATGGCGGAACAGAGGGAGGCGTGGAGGGCTGTCACTGTGCGTGGACCTAGCTGTATAGCAGAGAACCCTTGATGATTGATGCTAATTCATTGACAGAGTAATCGAAAAAATGTTGGCTGCGTAGGAAAAATCTGAAAAGCAGCCCATTTTCATACCCTTTTGCTTGGTCCTCCAACTTTTCTTCTGAATATGACTCCATGTAGATGTTTTAATTGAGTTGATTCATTTATTGTTTGCATCAACCCTTAAAATTTCGACACTTGTTTGGAAGGTTTTAAGTTTGTGGATGAAACACATGTACACTTTGTCTACTTTTCACAAAACCACTATGTAAACAAAATGTCAAGCTATACAGTATGACACCTTTATTATATATTAGTTATGCCCATGACTTCGTCCACGTGTATTTTGAGATGTGTGCCGTTAATTCATAGGAATAAATACAAGAATCTGAACTGTGGTAAGAAAAAGCAGAGGAGCAGATTTGTTTTTTCCTGTATCTTGCGTCTCCTCCCTTCCTCTAGACTTTATGTGCTTTGTAAACGTTTTAATAACTTTTGTGTTTATCATTTGTTTCTAGTAATCCGTAAAATTGTCACTAATTGTGACGTACAGGGACACTTTCCAATTGTTCATATACAATAGTTTCTGCATGAACAGGTTGTAAAGTCGATGTGTTAAAATTTTGAAGATTTAGACATGCCGACACTGCATATAAAATACTATGCGACCACGTGTTTGTAAGTAAGTAAACTATTTCTATATATTATTATTATTATTATTACTCCGCTATTCACTAAAAGTGTGTGGCGGAGGGTGCATTGCACCTATCGAAAAGGGTTATGGTTTGGAAGGCATATAAGGGATATGGCAGGAGGCGCCCATGGGCTATTGTGAGGAACCATCCCCGCATTCGCGTGGAGTGATCTGGGAAAACCATGGAAAACCCAGATCAGGATGGCAAGATTAACAAAACGATACGTGTTGTCGCGTTCCGAGGTACGTGAATTTTGCTATGTTTTCAGGACAGGAAGTATCCCTTATGTTAACACAGGACATTGTGTGAAGTCTCGTTAAAATTAGTTATTAATTTTTTTTGTGATGCGCAGACAGACAAAAATTCCCACTCTGTCATCCACAGTATGCTTTACAATTACTCTTTTCGAAATAAATTTCATGTGCACACACAGCTGTCATATAATTTTATCATACAGCCTATATTACACTATTTTTTTTAAAAAAAAATTGTATGTAAATTGGGAGCGATAGCAACATACTTCTCGGTGGATGCGAGGAACCATCCTGAAATCACACTAAAATTTCAGCCAACCCTTAACAGGCAGTAATGCACCATGCATATGTAATTTCTGTTTTAGATCTTTGGTTTCCTCTAAGATGATGAGTACATTTGAATTACGCTTGACTTTTAAGATTTGAGTTTCACTGTGTGCAACAAGCTACTTTAGTACGTAATGTGACATTTGTGGGAAGACGGAAGATTCTCGTGCGTCGGGCAGATGTTCGGTGATAAACTGAGGTCACTCCCAGTGATCAGGGAAGCGCAGGATTCTTCGCGTGCCTAGTCTCAAAGGCTGCGAGTGTGACTGGTTAGGAGGGTCCAAGCAGCCTTTACTTTGAGATCACGGTTAGACTAGATAATGGGTTATTAAAGTTCCCAACGCCAGTTCCGTTTAGCTGCAGTTGTGCGTCGACCGAACCGCCCTGGCAATCTGGAAACGATTTTCCGAGAGTTTCCTTGCGTGAATCATTTCACTTCTCTCTTCGATCAGCTTTTCCGCAACGATTCGCGCATATTTCGCATTCTTTCAGAATATCACGTGCCAGATGCAACGTGTGTTGGTACCCACGTGAGGCGGCCAGTACTCTGTCGGCACTGTGGCGGTCTACTGTCGAAAGCAACGACGACCATAAAGCTGCTCCGTTACTACACTTACAGCAACAGTAATACGCAGCACGCGAAATTTTGTAAACCGAGAATAATTTTTACGATGTTCAAAATAAACGAGACTTGTTTACAGGATGATGTTTGTGCTGGTGCTTTATAAGTTTCTTGACCTGAGACAGGCAGATCGTAGGGCAGAAAAAAAAAGAAAAAAAAAAAGCAGAACGCAGTCATACGCTGTTTATGTATTCATCCAGGCGAAAAGTATACTATAGAATGGAGGGGATTGCTGAGAATATCTACAGTGTGTTTGGTACTATTTTTGTGTTTTTAATAATGATTTATAACATTTCCAGTAACAACAATCACGTTATAAGGTGTACACATATGCGTCATATTTGATTCTAGCAGCTCTCCGTTGCTTCGCTCGAGCGGACGTAGGGGTGGGTAGTAATGGTCTAGCCTTTTTTAAAGTAAAACTTTTATTCCATCGCCTCAAATTTTTCCGTCCATCTATTGCATGTCGCATTACTGCCAGCCACGCGCATGCGCGCAGGTATGAGGTGACCTAGTGTGGAGGCCTCAAGTGCATTAACCCTGCAGTAGTCGTGCTCTGAAAAGTCCCATTAGAAATGGCTTGAGTGGACTACATATGTAATCCACGCGACCACTGCAGGGTTAACACGCACAAGGGGAGGTTTTCGCAATCGTACAACGAACAAGTCTAGGAAATAGTGCGTCACTTCTGATTTCTCACCCTAATGCAGTTCTGCCTGGTGGTCCTCTGTTTAAGAGAAATCGGGGATTAAAAAAGTGCTTGAATTGTATGTAAATGAGCTATACTTGTACGGAAGACCGTTAGTTTATAATGTCTATATAGGCGTGCTCGTTGAGGCGGTGTGATCCTCCTACCCGAGGAATTTTTGTTTCTATTTATATATTTTTTTTATTGCTATTCTATGTTGTGGCATTAAACATTGTTTTGAAACAAATTCTACAATTTTTTTTATTTTCCTTTGACAAATACGAAAATATTAGGATGGTACTTCCGAAATGTACGCATTTATATCAGCCATATGATGTATATTTCTATCATCAGGTAAAAATACTTATAAAAAGCTTCAAAATGCGCAGGAACTGTTGCAAGATAATCGTGCAATATCTTCTCGTGAAGATGCTGTTAAGATATATTCTCTTATTCACCACATTTTGCGACGGACCTGTATTTTATGACATGATCAAATATTCCTGGTATCGTTCAAAATTAACGAATAGAAGGCCGAAATTTACAAATGTTAACGAAACCTGCTTTCCTAAATCAATAATAAATACTGTATGTGACTGTAGAAACATATGCTTCATAAAATGTTCCTGGTGTGCACGTAATTTTTGTTTCAAATGTTTTCATGATTTATACCGTCCTAATATTTGCGTATTTGTCACAGGAAAATAAACATTTTGTAGATTTTGTTTGCAAAACAAATTGTTAATGATACAAGATGGTAATGATCAATAAAAAAATAGAAAAAAAATTTCGCGGTTGGTGGGATCGAACTTCGCACCCATCGCATCCGATCACTCTGCCTTAACTACCACGGCTAAATAGACATTCTAAACTAACGGTCTTCCGTAAAAGTATAGCTTATTTACATATAATTTAATCACTTTTTAATCCCCGATTTCTCTTAAACGGAGGCCCACGTACTATTTACCAGACTTGTTCGTTCTGCGATTGCGATTTCCACACTGAAAACCCCTCCTAGTCAGTTGAGATCTGTCTGGCGTCGACTACAGTTGAACTGAAGCAAGGTAATCGGCAACTGACGGGTGCTTTCTAATCTTCTCTTCCGAAAACATGAAGTGTTATTTCTTCGTCCATTTATCGCATGTCGCATTACAGCTGGCCGCGGAGTGGGGATAAAGTGAAAGGCGATCGGCAGAGCAGCCAAGACCAATATGGCGGCACCCATAGCTCACATCAGTTGACCGATTAGCATTTACATTCTCACTTATTCGTGTGATTGTATTTACTATGTATTCCCTACCCTAATACACAGATTGAAATTATAATTTATTGTTGGATATCTTGTTTACTATTGATTTCCCATTATCATTCCCATTTTCCAATTATTAAGTTAAGATTAAGAACGCAATTTTAAAACCCTAAATCGAATAATTTTCCGAAAATTTTCATTTAAATGCTTAAAAAAGTTTCACTTGCTTCGTGGTTTCATAAAACCACACACTTTTTTTCTGGTAGCAAAGCATAAAGGAACAGTCTGCGATAGCCGTGACGCCGCAGTTTCATAAACTATTCTTATGAAACTCAACGAGGAAATTCAAAAGTGAATAATAAATTTTTCGATATCTCGCTTATTAATCAAGTAGAAAGACACCCGGCTGTGTTGGCAATATGGTCTACGTTTAACAGCCAAGCGCCTTTCTTGTACTTGAATACGAAATTAAGAGCAGAACTGTGCAGAATATAATTAAATCACCAATAAGAAACTTGCCCTTTAAATGGTGGTATGAGATTAAGTTTAATTATGTGCAGCTGCATCATTATAGGGCAAGTTAATGTATCCATAAAACGTAGCGATAACAACACAAAGTATGGCAGCAAATCAGAAACACTATGTCTCCAACTTATATTAAACATACAGCCCTAATTGAAGCTCAACATTTGTATATTGCTGTCAAATACGTTTGTAAAATTCTCATCAATTGGAAAGAAAGTCTGTAGTGAAATGGTCCCAATTAAGAAATTAAAACGACGGCCGACATAACAAAATCTAATCATAACTGCTACCCTCAATGGTAAATCAGTTCACTACGTTTCCATTACGTAATAATTTTGTAAAATAGTAAAAATATTGGCTCCGGAAATTCAAATAGAGCACAAGCTACCCGATAACAAATAAACGTAGTTTTCCACTCTGACAGATTCCTCAGTATCTGCGGAACACTGCACTCTGATCACTGTAGAAATGCTATTAGTTTCGGAATTCTTTGTGACAAATATTTGAATTAAAAATACCGAAGTAGTATGACAACAGTCACGAAATGTAGCAGAGCTAAAGATAAAAATAATAACAGATGTAGAAAAACTAAAAAGTTATGTTATTACGAAAATTAAATTAAAAATGATAACCAAAGCAAGAACGACCTTAAGAAGACATTAGTACTAGCGAAAAGAGCCCTTTTCAAAAATAGTAGTCTTTCAGTGTCACACATAGAGGGAGGTACCACAAAAAAACCTTTAAAAACTGCACCTGCTGCGCACAGAACTTCACCGAAGCGAATCTTTGACTTTAGGTAATTAATCGATATAAGATTCTGCAGGAGGATCTTGAAAATTAAGTGCGCAGATAAAGTTTGAAGCGAGTGCTCTACAAGTGGTTCTAAACAGAAAGTATTGCCCTGTTCCTGGAATGTTAATTTTATACTGAATCAATTCTCAGTAACTAAAAAATTGCTCGGAATTACCGTGAGTACTGGGACTGCGTATAGCGTCCGTTATAAGGAAGCATAGTACTAAATGGAGAATAATACTTCAAATGTCGATGAATTACGAATGTGGTATAAAAGCCTTACCTCGTCAATCAGAATACTGTTATGGTGAATGTGATCAGTGTCGCAAAGGAATGCTCAATAACATAGGGAAGGCGTAGAGAAAAACCGCTTGTTTCTACAAATTGTCAGAGTTCTTACATAAATGACAGGCATGATTCAGAGTTTGTGCTAGTGTACTTTGACAGACTGCCAACGCAGTTTCCACTCGAATTTATTGACCTACATCCGAACATCAAGTTCCATTTACCACTTCAATGGAATAATTGTCAAACAATCCTGTTTCAGTCGCAATGATCAGGTAAAAGTGATTCTTTCTTTCTTCCGTCGTTAGGACTTGGAATTACCAGAGTGCCGAAATCTTTTGGTGTAAAGGAGCTTCTGCCATCCAAAGTTTTGTAAATTCTAGAATATACACTCACTGATTCATATTGACTCATTTCAAATATATTAAAATCTAACGTTCTAGACGCTGTCAAATATTTCTTCAGAGAATGTAACAGTGGCTGAACTATTAATCTGTGGTAAGTACAAACATGGCTCCTAGAATAAGAAATTTTCACACTAATTGTTACATTAATAACAAAAATGTGTTTTCCATCCAGATTGTATCGCAAACTACGTAAAAAAATGGACTATTGTATCGAAATAGGTGTTCAGCGGGAGAGTGTTGCTACTTTTCGTCTTCTCAGATATCGATAATTGATAACGACTCCATTACGCAGGTTGCGGACGGCGCGAGCGCATTCTACCGGCGAGGCGCCAAACTGGACTGCGGTTGCGTCACTGGGGGAGATAGCGGCGGGTATTTCCGTCGCGACAGTAAACATGGCGGCCTGCCTGCACGGGGCTACGTCATCGGGTTTTACATTTCTTTCGCTACAGGATCAGTGCTGCCAACTTTTTGCGACATTACTGCTGTTTCAGACTGTAAGTGACCCATCAGATAGAAGTAAACGCAATATTAGCGCCTAGTTACAGGCGTGACTGTATCTTAAAATTTATTAATTAATTACAATAGAAAATTCTATTTCATTTGTCCTAACCTAATTAAAATTGACGATATTTTGTGAAACCACTATTTACTAACGTTATTTCATCCCCTCAGCGTACTATAACAACATGCAAACCTCTTCTGCTTTGGAACAGCCCAAATTCCTCGGATCCAATAAGCTGCCCAAGTGATACTGTCCACGCTATAGCCACTACAGTGCGAATTGGTTTACAGAAATTGGATGGGAATTTACGACTGCATTAAAATTTTCTTTGCACTACTATTCAAAAAAATCTAATTTCTCCTAAGATCGGAGAACTGTGCTGGTTGCTCTAAGATAAACAACTTAAGATCGGTCATAATAACTAGGGCTATCTGTGTTAGGTATCAATTGCAACTAGTCATTCGACTGAAGATTTCGGTTGCAGCCTTGTTCCCAGGGCCGGCGTTAGGAATTTCGGTCCCGGGGTAAAATGGGCGACTTTTTTTTTTTTTTAGCTCTAAAAACTGGCCGGGCGACAGTGGGCGGATTCTTGGTTCCGAGGCTGGGGGCCCCTGCAGCCGGTGATCGGGGCCCCCAGTCAAGCTGGCGGGCCGGGTACATTTGACCCGCTTACCCTCCCCCCCCCTAACGCCGGCCCTTCTTGTTCCGCTAAAAGATGCCTTAAAGACAGGAATCTGAGACTATTAGAAAACCTAACGTTTCACACGGATACTTTTTTACATTAATGAAGTGTCATCAGTCATCGTGGTTTCCATTAGAATTTAATATGTATCTTTTTTATTCCGAGTTTTGCGGCACGTCGATGCGTTCATTGCAGTTTGAAGAAGATTGGAGGCAACGAACGAGAAAGAAGTCAGTCAGCCATACCGTTTGTGAATGGATAATGCCGTCATTCGCACGGAAATCCATGGAAACACGAAGTCTGGATGAAATTGACTGAGGATCCTACAGAATATTAGCCACAACGTGACGATTCGTCTCAGGGCCGGTAAAGAAGGGGCCCTTGATTTGGAAAATTGTAGAGCTAAAAAAAAAAAAAAAAAAAGTCACCCATCTAGCCTACGTGCGGGGCCCCCCTAGGAGGCGCTAGGCCCCCCAGAAGGCGTGAGGCCCGCAGCATTTGCTACGTCCTGCTACGTGGTTAATCCGGCACTGATTCACCTACCGTTGTTGGTGAATGTGACGCACATGCTTACTGTACGAGGAAGTCACCTTCTACCGTTCGCTCCTGCTGTGCCGTATACCCGCTCTTCAGTGGGATACGTCAGTCCTCTACCTGGAAGGCGCTCCCGTAGCAGTCTCATAACATGGCGCTGCGTTTGACGTCTTGGAGGATATTCCACCACTCTGAATTATTCAACAACGCTTCTCATCTCAGCTGTGCTAGCACGTATGTAGACACATGAACGGCATAGAATGAGGTGACACTAAAGCGGAAAGTTTGTATTCATACTATTCTTGTACAAAAGAACAAGTTGCATATGATAGCCATGCTAAATACAGAACCGTGATGATAACCGACCATATGTGTAGAGATGCAATGAACTTTCGTACAAATAATTGGACCCATGTATCTGCCATTCTGAAGAAGGGTTTTGGTGTTTTCCCGTTGTTAGTTGATGAATGTTGGGATGATACCCACTTTCCTGCACTTTATACAAGCAAACTGACGCAAATTATAATTAACAAAGAGGTTCGAAGACGGACTACATCACTTAATCCCTCTCTTGCGCTGAGTCGCCCTCAATTACCTAGAAGCAAAAAATGCTACAAATACCAAGAAAGTACTGATATCTACGATAGACAGTATACCGTTGCGTAATCTCTCTTTATGGCTTTACTCCTAGTCGACGTCGAGGTCACTAAGGCGAAAAAGGACTGGGGGCAAGGAACCCGTAAAGAATTTGACCTAGGCATTTTGAAGGAACCAATCCCAGCATTCGCCGGGAGTGGTATCAGTAAAGAATGGTAAACCGAAATCGATATGCAGCCTGCGTCCTCCGGAATGAGAGGCCACAGAGAAAAATTCTGAATGTACTATGTTGAAGTCTACTGAGCAACTTAAGAAACACGACAACGAGTCTGAGGTTAAGTGGTTAACGTTTGGTCCTGGTGTTCGTGAGATCTCGGTTCTGATCCGTGGTCTGAACATACTTCTTCTGGTTTCTCATGGTTTTTAGAAATCACTTCAGATAGACGACGGTACTGTTTTTTTAGAACGCCATATCAGATTTCTTTTCGGCAATACCGTCTTGAGGTTCTGATCTCCTTAACGGGGACGACTCGATTCAGTGGTCGGAAAAGATGCGAGAGCTGTGTAATACCGCGGTATCTGTAAGGCACATTAGCTGCAGATAAAGAAGATAAAACACTGTTAACTTGCAACGACAAATTAATCTCTGCTACTGAATTCTGTTTGTCTCTGTTGTTACGATAACTTCTTGTAGTCCCCGGGTTCTCCTAAGTCGGCCTCTTCTTCGCAGATATGACATATGGTGAGTGTTGTAACAGGACCACTAAAACACTCGTCAGAAAAATCAAATGCACTTCCACTGTCGTATCTTCACTTACTGCTCGAGGGTCCATACAGTACACAGATTCGTTTTTGTTTGCACAGACTGAAGAGTTTCATGAAATTTCATCGTTTTATACGCTACCGAAGGTAACGCCATTTATGGTCAAAGCCGATTATTATTCGCACCACCGTCATAACATCTAGTATGGAATATTTAATCTCGTGATATAAATATATGAGCTATTATTTACACATCTTGTTTTTAGTTAGGACTGAAGAGTTCGTCAACGACGAGGTCATTATAGACGGGAATGGATTGCGGACAGTGAATGGAACGAAATCGGCCATCGCCTGTTTGAAGTAGTTATCCAGGAATTCACATAAAGTGATCTCGGTAAAGATGGAAAACAAAAATCCACTGTTGTAATTTGTTTCATGTATGTTCTAAATCATAGTCAAATACGGAGTTTCCTTAAATCCATTTTCATTCAATACACGATTTGTTAATACATACACCGAATACGTTTATTTTACAATGTAATACAGTTTTTCGATGACGCGAACGTTTAACACTGAAGAGGATTGGAGTGTAGGATTCGACTTATGAAGCAACCGTCTCTGCATTCGCGCAGAGCAGTGGCTCCGTATTAGTGAGTGGCTCGCGTGCCCCAGAGGTACGGGAGGTAATCTCTTCGCTAGGGTAATCACTACGGTAATCAAATTACTAAATTACCAACTCCGACTACATCTTTCGACATTTGATTTTTTGTGTCGTTTGTTAAAATAAGTCGCAATCGACAGGTTTCATTTTTTATTTATCCTTCCAGCCGTAAGGGTCACGCGAGGTTGGGCTCTTTCTTGAAGGGACACTCAGGAAACACTAACTGGGAACCACTGGGCTAGAGTAATGTGGGCAAAGCATCGGACTCAGGATGGACGAACCGGGTATCGAACCCAGCACCTCAAGTACTGCGATTGATGATAATTAGTATTTCTAGTAATTAAAGTCATATGATTCGCTTTCATTACGTTCTATATATTTCTTGTTTCTTACTGGTCTTACTGTGAACAAATAACTGCTAAGGTTCCGAGCCAGATCACGTAGCTTTTCATTCATATTATTTATCGCAGATAAAACAGCACACAACAGCGTCTAAATATTTATTTCCATCATGTAGCTATTTCCGTTTGTAATTTTCGATTATCTGACAAGAGAAAACAGAAGTAAATGTCTTCTAGAATCAATAAGGGAAAAAATGCAACTTGCCACGCGTGACATAAAAGCCAAGTCGGGCAACGGGGGAGGGGGGGGGAGGGGGAGGGTTCATAAGAGGCCAAAATGCAGTTACGTCTTTTATGGTCGCTCCCTAAAACAAATTTTTTACTAGTTTTGTGATGTATTCACGTTTCATGATCGGGGATTGGTTAAAGTGCCACATATAAGTCAAATCTTGACGTAGATGTTTAGATACAACATTTAAAAAGATTCTACAAATATCTGGAAGGTTATGACTTATGTTATTCTAGTTCCTCGTCGTACTATAAATCACTGAGGATCCCGCAATCTGCTCAGCTATGATAAAAATAGGCTTCATTAAATTGGCTTCGTCTTTTCCCCGACTATTAATACTAGGAGAGCGCATTCTCCGTCGGTGACATGGGTATTTATATAATATTTTCATAATGTTACGAGTAATGTGTGTTTTTGTTATTTGTGTAACTAGCTGGTGCCCACGACTTCGTTCGTGATTGTAAAGACTTTTGATTGACCGCTACCGACATGTAACTACCATAGTGCACGATGGGAGACTCAAGGATAATACCACACACAAACATCAGTGACCTGCGGAGGGTATTTATGGCTGAAAAGTGAAATATAGGAACACACGTCGAAATATGGAATTGTCCTCCGTCGACCGATTTCAACCACCATATCTCCCACACCTCCATAGCTAACTACATGAAACCACCATGGTGCACGGTCCACCATTTTCAACCACCATATCTACCACACCCTCACAGCTACCGACATTCAATCACCACAGTTCACGATGGAAGACTTGAGGCCACTACCACATAAAATCATCTGTACTATGTAGTTGAGGCAGCGAAGTGACATATATGGACACACACGTCTTTGGTCGAAATACAAAAATATCCTTGATCAACCACTTTCAACCACCATATCTCCCACAAATCCACAGCTACCGAAATTCGGTCAACGTTTTGCACAATCGGTGACTCGATGCTAATACCTCACACAAACAACCGTGACCTGCGCTAGATAGTTTTTGCCTGAAACTCTTTAGTCGATATATGAAAGTGCCACAGGTCGACCACTTTCAACCTTTTTTTTTATTTTAACTGCTTTACGTCTCTCAACAGCGAGGTCTTTAGAGACGGGAAAGGATTGGGGGGGGGGGAGGAATGGGAAGGAACTCGGCCATGGCCTTTTTAAGGAAGCATCCCGGCATTTGCCTGGAGTGATTTTGGAAACCATGGAAAACCCAAATCTGGATGCCCGGACGGGGATTCGAACCACCGTCCTCCCGAATGCGAGGCCAGAATACTTTCAACCACCATATCTCCCGCATCCCTATAGTTACTGACATCTAACTACCATAGTGCTCGATGGGAGACTTGTTGTTACTACTAAACACAAAGACCAGTGGTCTGCGCTGTATAGTTGTTGCAACAAAGTGAAATATACGGACACACACGTCTTTAGTCGAAATACGAAAATATCCTTGATCGGCCACTTTCAACCACAATAATTCCCACACCCTTACACTATCGGAATTTGGCCAACGTTGTACACATGCTACTACCAGACACAAACATCAGTGATCTGTGCTAGGTAGTGATGGCTGAAAAGTGAAATATATATATATCAGAGTATTATCGTGTTCAGATAGCACAGATTATATTAATAGATTTGTGCGAAAAGTAAGATTAAAATCGTCACTAATTAACTGAATAAAATTAAGGTCTTCATCTGCAACAAAAAAATGGTGAAACCAGTTTTGCACTGCAGTTTTACGGCGCGTCTTAAGTTTTGGAACTGGCAACAGCCAACAGCGCCGCCACAACGGAATCAATGGTCACTGACGCTGTTATTTACATCTTCACTGCTAGATGAACGACTTGGAAATATTACGATTAAGGCCACAGAATATTTTTTTTTTAGTGGGTAGATTTTCAAAATATTCTGAAAGATTTACTTACAAAAGAAAACTACTCGTAAGTGACCTGTAGCTCTGAACATTCTTTCTCCCCTTTTGGTGTACAAGAATTCTCAAAACCCAAACTAAATAACATTTCAAGCAATGGAACGATTTCGTATCTTCTTATCTTAACATATCTGCAGTAATATTATCCATACCACTCCACACTTTATTAACCTGCTTGGCTTCTTCATAACAACTTGATGATCTAATTTCCCAATCAGCTGATTTCTTCCTATATAGAAAATCTCCTGTTCTGGTACTACGCCTATTGTTCGTTGCCGCAACAAGTCACATTTGATTTAAAAACTTCTTTCCATTTCTCAATCATAATTGTATAGGGTCTAATTGTTCTCTCTTCTCCCAAATTTCCTAACGTGGCATTAGAAACTAATGATTGCATTATCCATTGTTTCCCTTCGAACAATAACATCTAATATAAAAGAAACTAACCTTGGTATTGAACCCGCATCTTGATTGGACCCTCTGGAAGGAGGCAGCGTGGCCATTTCCTTTACTTCTTACCTGACCAGCTACAGGGGACCTACAGTTTAACGCGGAATCCTTTACCACGGAAGCGTTCAGGCGTACTTCACATTACACAGCAAGCTGTGCCAGAGGTGGAGGTCGAGTTAAGGGCTTATGAAAATCCCCGCTGAAACAGGGATTCGAACCGGGGAATTTTCGATCGCCAGTCAGACGCTTAACCACTAAGCACCAGGTCACTCAACATTAACTAGAAAAACATTTTTAACTTTTCTCTTAGTTGCTATTATAGTTCGATGAAACATTTGTTCAGTTGGACTTTTTATGATTCTAACTGGCAAAAATTGAATGAAAATACGTATGATGTTCGAGACATCATTATAAATGGCGGGCTTAATTTAGGGTTACCAGAATTTTTTCTCCGAATCCGGAGACGTTTCACAACTTTTTCACCAAAATCCGGGGACGCTTTCGGCATTTGTCTGATGACGCTTTGCACTTTCATAAGTTATGTGATTAAAGGTTGGGTTAACTTAAAAGCCACATATTGTTTATACTTTAAATGAGGATCACAGACAGCCATGTTGAGCACAGCAAGGAGACATGATTTTCCAAAGATGTTGTGTCCAAGACCCAGTATCCTTGTAATTATCTTTTATTCCTAGGCACGTACAAGGAAAGAAGTGCGCGCCATATCTCTTGCTTTAAATGAATGCCTTAGTAAATCAGGGCTTTTAAAGAATTATCGCTTGATTAAAAAAAATTCTGAGGACAACAGTAAAAATCCGGGGCCATTGCGGGGACGAAATCTGTCCGGGGACAGAGAACTAAACACGGGGACTGTCCCCAGCAAACGGGGACGTCTGGTAACCATAGCTTAAGGAGATGTGGACGTATGCGACATTAACGTCCTATTACACAAGCATTTGCTCCAAACAACTTCAGCATGACGAATCTATCAATTTTATCCTGTTTTACCGTACTTTCAAAATTATATTCAATTTTCCATCGGTGAAAATATTCTGTTAAACACCATTGACCAGTACACTGATTAGACCGCTCGCCGCTAGATGTAGCACTACTCGCCTGAGTTCAAACAGGCGCCGGCAGAATGCTCTGCTGGCACTCTCGCAACGTATATCACGGCGTCTAATTTTAGTTTCTGTTCCATATCTCTCCGCTAGAGGGAACGGGCTGCAGTCTTTTCTCACAGCTAATAGCTATGACCTATCCTAAGGGGTTCGTGGACAAAATAAAAATAAAATTAATAATCACGAAAACGTAAATGGAGGCGAGAGAACACACGAACTTTGCCACAATGTGTGAGATGCCAATCGAACTATCAAATGACATTTCTAGAATAGCCAACTTCCAATTCTTCTTCTTCTTTTCGTTATGGCCTGCTAGGGACCACCTGCCAAATTCAATTCCTCTCCTATTATTTTTTCTTTCTTCCTTTCCAGTACTCCTTCATTATTGCACTGTGTTTTCTCTTTCCCTCTTCAGACCATTTTGCACCCATTATTATTACTATTTATTTTTTACTTCTTTATTTTTATTTTTTACTATGTCCTTTTTGAGGAAGCCTGCCGGCATTCGCCTGGAATGATTTGGGGAAACCATGGAAAACCCAAATCTGAATGCCCGGACGAAGATTCGAAACGGCGTCCTCCCGAATGCGAGACTAAAGCGTTAACCGATCAATTACTATTATTAATGGGTTCGTGGCTAGTCACTAAGGGGTCCACTGTTCAAAAAGATTGCAAAAGGCTTATCTGGTGAATGGTAGTGTGGGATCGGTATTCACGAGAATGCAGGTTCGAATTCCCGTCGGGATATACAGATTTTTGTTTTCATGGTTTACTAAAATCACTTCAGTGAAAGCGGGAATAGTTCCTTAAAAAAAAAAAAAAAACTTTGGGCATATTCCTTTCCGTTCCTTGCCCCCCATTCTTTACTATATTTTCCTCGTAACAGAGTGGTACGTTGTCTTCAAGCAACAAGGCATTCTGATTTGACAGTACAACAGTGAGCAATGGATAATGCTAGTAGCTTGAACGATACAGGGAGATAATTTCCTTACCCGTTCCTCCATAGTGTGTGAGACTGAACACTTTTGGAAATATATGATGTGCTATATCCGTAACTAGAATTAAAAATAAAAACTAAGAAAGTTATCGATATTACGACGGTGATCATTTACTTGATAAATATTATTTACTGCGGTAAATTCTGAAAATTTAATGTGCGAAAGGAGTTCTAGAGATCACAGGTTCGTTCAATTTAATAAATGCAATGTTCGCAGCCTCTTTAATTTGTTTCAGTGATGACGTCACCTTGTTTCCCGAAGGTATTTTGGGTGACACTTTATTCGTAGTGAGAATTGCAACTACAATAAACAATGACTTGCTATGTTGCCGTAAATAACATCGTAAATACTTTTAATCTATCAAAACTATCGCTGCATACGAGTAAACTATATTATACGTATTTTAGCATCTCAGTATATTTATTCCGCACAGGAAACGTACACCATGTTTCGTTCTAATATATTTTTTTATGTTTTTAATATAATTGCAATGGAGCACATATGCTCTGGTGCTGATTTCCTAACTGACCTATTTTGGCTTATACAAATATTTATTTTAAATTTTTTAGTGTCTTGGGTAATTGTTCAGTATTTGCCCCTCTAATCTATTGTATACCTCGATCCAGATCGTGTTTAGATCCATCCTGTTGCTGAAGCTATTGCGTTTTCTTCATCGGCGTTATAAAGAACCGTAGATCTGTTTCTTAATGTCAACATAGGAATATGAATGAGTGGTAGAGCTCTGGCTTAGCATTAGGAAGGACGCGGGGTCGAATCCCCTTCTGGCAGCCACGTTTAATTTTGGTATGGTTTCGCAAATCATTGCAGGCAAATGCCAGGATGGTTCCTTCAAAAATTCAATGGCCGGATTCCTTGCCCTTACTCGCCCGCTGTCCACTCTCACTTATAATGACATTGACAATGACGTCATCGAGGCGTAAAGCCAGATGAAGAAAAAAAAATTCTTAGGAAATTGTTTGCGGAATACACGTCGTATTTGTTGAAGGTAGGGAGGGACTGTGTCCAGTGTGCGATTTATATCTTTACTCTAAAGAGAAATAAAATAACAATTTTAAACACTTCCAAGCCTGATTACTTCTGGCCTATCGGTCGGGAAAAGACCTGTCTGACTCTGAACCTAAGTGTAAAAGTCTGAAATCTGTTTCCACGGTTTCCCTGGATCATTTCCCGAAAGCGAGACACAGTTCCTTAATAAAGGCCATTACTGACGTGGCCTCCTTTCTTTGAGATTAATTTACTCAAAACTGAAAAAAGATCTGGTGTCACGAAATTAGACAATTCGTTAGGATACAGCACTATCTTTCGGGATTCATATTATTTCTTAAAGTATTGTTCTATAAATTTAAGAACGCTTTACAATAAATTATGTATTTTTGTTTAATTTTTAATGTTATCGGTGTCTAATACATTGTTTCCGAGGCTCGCGTTGCAGTAAGTATTAACTATTCCGCAGCCCGAGTGACTTCAGTGATCACTTTCTAGAACCATCCTCATTGGATGAACCTTCAATCATGAACGGCTCCCGACGCGAATTCTTTTTCGTTGTGATAATGGTAATGATGTCGAGCTATTTGTTTCTGTCCAGGGGCGTAGCTACTATGGGGCTAGGCGGTGCAGTGCACCGGGGCCCTCACGCTTAGGGGGCCCCCAAGCGCAGTTTATTTTTTTTAATTTTATTTTTTTAACTGCTTTACGTCTCTCAACAGCGAGGTCTTTAGAGACGGGAAAGGATGGGGACAAGGAATGGGAAGGAATTCGGCCATGGCCTTTTGAAGGAAGCATCCCGGCATTTGCCTGGAGTGATTTAGGAAACCATGGAAAACCCAAATCTGGATGCCCGGACGGGGATTCGAACCGCCGTCCTCCCGAATGCGAGGCGAGAACGCTAACCGTTACACCGCAACGCTCGGTAAGCGCAGTTTAGAGGGCCCACGAGCCTTCATGGTAAACAGGCGACTTTTTTTTTTTAGCTCTACCGTCGTCTAAGGGGCCCCTGAGAACACAGGAGCCCCTCACTAAGGGCCCTCGCTGCTCAGGGGGGCCCAAACCACTGCTCAGGGACCCCTAAAGAACAATTCAAGGGCCCCCATCCTCAGTTCAGGTCGCCCGTCTGGCTTGAGGGCCCAAAATAATTTTTTTGCACCGGGGCCCTTGTTGACCTAGCTACGCCACTGTTTCTGTCGTACACATACTTTGGACTTAAGTGTAAATGGCTTTCTGGTTGAGGAACTGAATCGTCATTAAGAGAAATTACGAAATTTGGAATGTTATTTACGATTACAAAGATTCTCATCTCTATCGATCTGTTATAAAGTTTGCACCTCAAACCTTTGTCAGGGAAATCTTCAATATCAGTCGTGTTACTTAAAGAAACACGTCATTCAAAAGAGATTGATATTAATTACTTATAACAAAGGAATGGCTTGGTGAAGCAGATGGTAATGGCGTGTGACTGCGCTAGGAAGGCGCCAGGTTCGATTACAGGTCTTCGCTGGAAATTTTACGAATCTTAAAAGTGCTCTTACCCTCTGGAGATCCTTTTCTTTGTTGATGCGAAGATGTTAGAACGCTCCATAGTTCGGTTATTGTTATTATAAAAACCTCGAGATGGAATTGTTGTAACTGAACTAGAATATATAGTCCATGTCTTGTGGAAAATGACAGTACTGGGATTTCCTTTTGCAATTTCGGGGAACCAATTTAAAAACCAAAATCTGGTTGGTTGGACCGGGAACTGAATCCACGCCTTCTCAAACGACAGAACCACGCATTCGCTCAGTTCCTAAAAGATGGTTACCCATTGTAGAGGTTCAACTCGAAATTTATTCCATTACCGTGAAAGTGATATTTAAAAGAGTATTGCCAATTGGGTTACTAATCCTGAAATTAGATGCGAATGAATTAATATAAAGTAATGGCACCTCGGACACGACTCATTACCAGAGCAGAATCTGCTGGCACGGGGTTTGACCCGAGAACTATTTCTGCTTTAATTATATGGTTGTTGGCCATTATTTTCACCCGTGTCTCTGCCCCTCGTTTCACAACGGGCGTATCTGGCTGCTACATCAGGGGACACCGGCCAAGCGGAGGTTGGTACACCTGACGACCGCCACTGCAAGGCCAAACGCTAAGAGCTTTCCACTCCCAGAGATAGCAATCTCAGGGCTATTTTTACACAGCTGTGTTAAATGAGGCGTTTTTATAATCAATAGTTTAAAAGAGCCATTGATAAAATTTTCTTACCAGACCGTTTTCGTACTCCATATTTGTATAAACAGAGATATAGTTTAAACTTTCGATTTCAAGTTTTCAGAGTATGTAAACAAATCTACCTCAAGATTTCTTACTTTGCGTGACTTTAGTTGCGTATTTGAAAGTCAGAGACGATATTGTAAGCAAGGTAGTTAGAGATTAAGAGTGTTATTCGAGCAGCTGGAATATTTGGAATTAATAAGTAAATTAACCTGCCATCTTACAGTAAAGTAAATTCGTGTGGTGGTGACAGGGTTCCATATCGGCTGCGTAATCCACCCCTATCGTGGCCGCCTAGCATAACCAGGTAACCTTTCAAGCATAGGGGAACTACAGTTTAACGTGGAATCCCAAACACGGAAAGTTTGCAGTTAAACCACTAAATAATCTAAGTCTAATATATATATATATATATATCATAACCAGAAAATATGACTGTTATAACTAAGCAAATTACTATTATATCTGCATCAAATATTTTGATTTTACTGTCAGTGTTTAAGCCCCACTGTTCTGTAATGCTTCAGTTTTCCCGTTTACTGTGCTCCCTCTTGTCAGGTCCCACTTCACCAGCAATTCAAAATTAATAATGTAAATAATGTATATATGTAGTTATTAAAGAAGACCAAACAGTTTAGTAGGATGTTAAGAACCTGGCGTAATTTTATGTATTTTTGGTATATTTTATTTTTTGAAGTTGGTGCGACTGTATGAGCGGAGTAGGCGACTGCAATGGAAGGCGAGAGAAGAAGAATTGTAATGGCGGAGAGAGTGAATATAGTGGCGCATGGTGGAAGTATTGGAAGGTTTGTGTAGATCATCAGCATTGTTATATCTGATTTTATAACTGTGAAAACCAGTGTATTAACTGAGTTATGTGTAAATAAATCGCAATTATTGTATATTGGTTGATCGTAAATACCTTAAATTATTAAAGTTATATTATTACATGGAGAAACGAGGCGGTAGCGCAGGAACGTGCGAGAAGACACTTTGGTTGTCCTCAACGAGCTACCATATTAATTAACGGAGCCTCGTACCGCACTCTGAAGACTTTGTTACTATTTTTATATTTATTCTGCTGTTATTATTATTGTTTATCCTGCGATAAATATGTTTATTCTCAAAGCAAAATTTATTTACAAATTGTCTGTGGTGCGATTAATTAATTCCTGTATATCCTAATTATTTTCTGGAATTTAATAGAAGCTTACTTTCAAGTCGTCCCTTCACATCCATCGTCGGTTCCTCGGATATCAGTATCCTCACTGATACTTGTTTCCATGATTCTCTACTTTTATTATATAGAACTGATTCTCATGCAACGTATAAGCAATTCTGATATCTTACTTCATTCATTATTACCATACACAGTACAAGATGCTGCCATATTTCATAATGAAAATAGGTCTATCTATGATTTTAACTAGAGATTTCAATGTCAGTTTTGCAATAGAAAAAAAGCTGGTTGGGTTTTTAAGAGATAACTTCAATTTATCTTTACAACGTAATTAAAAAATTTCAAACACAAAATTCAATAGATTCAGTCTTCATGACGTAACTGGATCATATAAATTTTCTGTTCCAGTTACCATAAACCTTTGACAACAAAAGTATATGATACAAATTCACCAAATACAATGGAATTGGAATAATAATAATAATACTAATATAATAACTATAGTATTAATTATCATCAACATACTATTTGTAAATATGTGTATAAATTTTATTATATTTCATTTGTCCCGAATAAAATTTTTATTTTGCTTCTGTCTCTCACACCCTATTGATTTTGAGAACTGTTGTCAGGTAAGTTTGTCCAAATTGTTTTCCGATACAAAAGCTCCAAACCCAAAATACAGGCTAAGGCTCTATAATGCAGCGCCTCTGATAAACCAGCGACGTATGCCTTAACTTTTCAATAATTTTCATTTGTTTACGAGAATAACTTACACGGAGAGGTCCTCGGCGTGAAAATTGGAATCGGAGAACGATGTATGTGGATTTATAGGATAACACTTCAGGTATCCCACCCTAATACCGTACGTCCTGGTCGGCCTTCGTTTACGAGGAATTGAGAGTTAAAAACTGCGATGTTTTAAATTGTTTATCTATACCTACCTACAGAAAAGTCATATACCATAGGGCGGCAGAATAGCTGCGATATTTAATGGATGTGTCAGATTGCGAAAAGCCGTGGGTTAGTGCAAATATTTCTATTTGCTGCGTGCATTTCTTTTCGCTAATATTTGCTGTTAATAGCATGTCAAATTTATTTTTAATAAAATTCACCGTAATAATAATTTTGTTTTTCTTCGAAGTTTTTTGATGAAAGGATCCACATAAATATTTAAGACATAAATTGCTTCCACAACGGCAATATTTGATGAAAGACATCCCTTCAAAGCCACAAATTCTTCTTATTACTGGAGTGAGGAAGTATATTTGATTTGTATTTGCAAATTCCATTAAACTGCAAACATACCAGACATCGATTATTAATATAAATAACTGGTTCGACAAAGTACCTAGTTACTGTACAAACGCAATAAAAATTGGCTCGTTTGTCCACTCGACCGAGCAAGATAAAAAAAAAAAAAAAAAAAAAAAAAAAAAAAAAAAAAAAACACGCATACAGAAGAAAGTGTGTATGAGCCACAGAATTTACATTTCTTGGGCGTGTGCACACTGACTGATACAAGCACCAGTTTCAGTTTTTCTAAATTATTATTATTATTTTTTTTTTTGCATCAGGCTTTACGATATCGATGACAAGGTCATCGAGCAGGGATCAGATGAGGAACCCGGAAGAGGAAGGATTTTGGCCATGACCTTTTGAAGGAGTCATCTCAACATGCACCTGGAGATATTTCTGGAACGATGGAAAAGATTCGCAGATCTGAACCCGAATAATCCCAGCCTCGAGTGCTACCACTTATCCACCAGGCTTGGTAATTTTACATGAAATTATTTCCAAAGTTTTCATATTTATCAGATTTTATTTTCTACGAGAGAAATTCGTTTAAATTTCTCACATTATGTAACTTTTTGGTATCATCATCAATCTTTAGTTTGTTTCTGAGTATCGTAGCAGCATTGAATTTCTCACAACACTCTTGACTACATCTTATCATCCTTCAGATTTTCAACTTCCGCGACAGAGTTGGAGAGGTAAATAGGTTATATATACTTTGTGAATTATTGTCTAATTACTGCTGTCACTAGAGATACTAGAAAATCTGGAGAAACATCCACTGCCTTACTTAAGTCACTCACATCTCTCTCAGTTTCGTTCTTAAAACTGAATTCCCTGTTCTGTCCAATCAAAGTTTGTCTAAGAATTTCTTCCATTTGTGATCTTTTTTCATTGAACTTGGATCTTCTCATCGTCATGTTCGATCTCATTACATCATCTTAAGATTCACTAAATTCTGCTCAAAGCGTGATACGAATGTTGTAATATAGTAGTATCATAAATCCCTAACATACACTGGTCAGCCAGAACTTACGACTATTTACCCACTATCGATATAAACCCGTCCAGGCGATGGCAGCGTCACCTGACGAGGAATGACTGCTAGTCAGACACACGCACGGTGCATGTAGTATCAGTGAGCGTGCTATGCGGGTTTAGAATGGGGAAGGCGCGCGAACTATCTGAGTTTGACCGAGGGCAGAATGTGATGGTCCGGAGGCTCAGCACGAGCATTTCGGAATATGCACGTATTGTCGGGTGTTCAAGGAGTACTGTGGTGAGCTTCCTCAACAAGTGACGAAACCAAGGTGGAACAGGACAGGCGGCGAACTGTAGCGGAACTTACATCAGGCATTAATGCTGGGCAAAGTACAAGTGTGTCTGAACACACAGTGCACCGAACACTCCTAACGATGGACATCCAAGCCGACAACCCATGCAGGTACCAATGTTAACACCACGACATCAGCAACTACGACTCAAATGGCACTTGACCATCGTCATTGGACATTGGCGAAGTGGCAGAGCGTTGCATGGTTTCATGAATCCCGATAACTTATTCACCATGCCGATGCGAGGGTGCGAATCCGTCGTTTTTCCAGGGGAAACAGCTTCTTGACACACCTGAATCGCGGGACGGAAACAAGCTGGCGGTGGTTCATTTATGACTCTGGGGAACATCCATGAGTCCAGTGGAGTTCGTGCAAGGCACCATGACGGCCAATAAGTATCGTCCACTGGTTGCAGACCACGTACACCCCTCCATCAATGTTCCCCAACGGTAGTGGCATTTTTCAACAAGATAATGCGCCATGTCACAAGGCCAGAAGTTTGATGGAATGGTTCGAGGAACACAAAGGCGAGTTACAACTGAGGTGCTGGCTCCTCAACTCGCCAGATCTGAACCGGATCGAATACATCTGGGATGTGACTCAACGTGACGTCAGAGCTCATCGTCCCCTCCCCGGAATTTACGGGAGTTAGGTGACGTGTGTGCAGATGCGTAACAGCTCCCTCCACTGAAACTACCAAGGCCTCATTGCTTCCATGCCAAGACGCGTCACCGCTGTTATCCGTGCCAAAGGAGGACATATCGGCTATGAGGTAGGTGGTCATAATATTCTGGCTGATCAGTGTATAACCATGATAGGCTACAAATAGACTGCGAATACCTGAATGAAGTAAATTGTAAGTAAAAGATGTCCATCAAATTTTGTACATTTTAAATTTTAAAACTTTAAATAGCATCAATTGTATACTGCCAGCGTCTCCACTCCTTGTGTTAAAAAGCACCGGTAACAGAAAGCGACTGGAGGAGTGTATTGTGTGACACCGCGACAGTTGGTGATTGTGTCCTCCGTCCTAGGCAGCTGCAGAATTAGAATTTCTCGTGAAGTATTCAGTGTAATACATACAATCCGGAACCTTGCAAGAACACGTTTAAGTGTTTTGACAAAAATTACTGGGATTACATTACTAACAAGGGGACACCTTTGACATCGAACGTTTGGAACCGCACGAAAACATGCTTAGAATAACAAGCGATCATAACAAAACAGTGGTGTGTGTCATTTCCATGCAAAACTTTTCATTCTACCTCAAGTGATATATTGATTTTGTAAGACTACAATGTGCCAAACCACAAGTGAAGATACATGATCGTTATTTCATCATGAAACTTCACTCTGTGATTAACAGTCAATTTGCTGCATCTGCGTATAAGCCTACGATACAATATGCATGGCGAAAGCCAGGTTATGACATTGACACAGCAACATAATCATTTGAAAATGCAATTAGTTTGGCTTTTGATATTGGACTGCGTGAATGAGAAAGTTATTTGGGATGTGATAAAGTGGCTTTAGTGAAATTTGCACATTGTTCTCTTCTCTTTGTTTTAACCACTTCATCGAAATCCCGCATCTGCACTTTGAGGATTGATATAAGCATTATCAGGTGTGTGGTACTGTTGTATATGCGTGTTTTGCGCTATATAAAGTACTTTAAGCAGAAAGTTGTTGATACACCGACGTCGTTATTTACGTATAATTTCCCTCATGTGGTAATGTGGTATCTTGTTACTTTGTATTAAAATTTTACTTGATGTAGAATGCAAACGTTTTGCATGGAAATTGACCATGCCGGCGCAGTGTGCTGCGTACCTGGTGCGTGATGGCGTTGATCTCGTCGTCCTGCGGCTGGACGTCGTACCCGGGCAGCGGCGGCGGGAAGACGACGGGCGTCGCGGCGCTGCCGTAGCTGGGCGCCACGAAGGACGCGGGGCGGCCCAGCGTTGGCAGCGGCTGCGTCGCCGAGCGAGTCAACGGGGCGCCCTTGCCCAGCGTCGGGCCCTCCCTGCGACACACACACACATTACAAGGACTCACTAATCGCTAGCTGTTGTAGTTATGAACAGGGATTTTCACAGTAAAGGAGCGTTCCCACGGACGCGTTGTTTGGTAATCCGGCCGTGGCTCTACCCATCACCAGGCGGTAAAGATGAAAGGCGCGTGTAGCAGAAACGACACTATAGTGCGCGCCAGGAACGATGGCGGGTCGCGCAGAGAGAAAGAGAAATAGAATATGTGACGTTACCGCGTTTAACTATTCGCTGTACACTTCTAAGGTAATATCACATGCTTCATCAGTTCTCTTATGAGCTATGGAAACGTCGCAGTTCGGCCTCTGACATCTGTTTCGCACTTCAAATGCATATATACTTTAAAAATTTGCTCTCTAACTATGCAGAGCCTTACACTTATGCTGTTTGTCTTCCATTATTTAGAATAGGAATTATTGCAATGCCCACTGATTTACAACCGTCTAGTTCACAAAAACATCGCATTCGACACTCGTGTTACTACTTCAGGCTCTGGATTGTTACTGAATTCGATTGGCTATTGGCAGAGCGATTACGTACATGCGCATAACCTCGCTAAAATAGGCCGCCATTGTTCGTGACGCGCACTATAGGCAAGGTGGTGGGGAGGTAGCGAGGGCTAACCTGCGGCTCGCGCTCATCCGCACACTGCGGCTAATGAGGTGCGCCGTGGCAACGCAGCTTAACATATCGAGGAGTACCGAGTGGATAGCGCTGCTTGAAGTCGGAAATACACTGTTAACAGTTGCGTGTTGACCGAGCTAGCTGCGACACTTACCCCAATTTGTGGTCAGTCCTAACACTTACTTACTGTCCGCTGAGGTTTCAGGTTTTCAGTCGACATCTGCAAGTCCTTGACTAGGATAAAAACACAGAGTCTTAGTATCAGTTAAGATGATGAACGTCCTTGCTCTTTGGGATGATCTAGAGATTTGTGGTTAACTGGATTTAATACTGATTGTTGCACGACCTTCAGTACAAAGATGGGTACATAAATCGCAGGCTTTTCCGATAGTGAAATAGCGGATCATAGGATCCAAAGTGGTAGCAATTTCTTCCGGAGGCAGCGGAATGGGGACGGAGTATTTGCATAAAAATGCCAATTTTACATAACTTTGCATCGCGGACTGGGGTGTCGCTACCGCCAAGAAGCATCCCCGGCTCTGAAAGTGGAGAGTCCGCTACTCCCATTGGCTGAGTATCAAGCCGTTTGGAAGTGTACATCACGTGCTAATTAGTTGTCTCCCTCGTGAACAAGGTTGACTTTCCCACAGTGAGGACTGCCACGCTTAGTGGCCTTGGGCACTGGCGTCGGGTGGAGCGGTGTGGTCTTACGCCGTTGTACTGGCTCGGAAGCAAACTGCCCTTCTTAAAGCTAATAAATCTATACTACCCGCGACACAGTCATAGATTGCAAGTTCAAATGATATACAAAATCCCGCGGAAAGGGCTCTTAACCCCTCATTTCAGCTCATAATACCCACATTTTCTAAAATAACATTTATGGTAGCAGATCGTGAGTAAGCTGTGAGTATTTATGTAAAGGGATTAACGATATCTTTCTGCCGTAGTATTGACAATTAGTAAGTAAATTAGTATGACTCGGTGACAAAATTATAAGTTACCGGTCACTCTGCCTCTGTTGTGCAAGAAATCCGAAGAAGGAGCATCCTGTATGCTTCATACGAAAAAGTAAAGTTTTTGTACTGCCGTAATTCTCACCGGATGCTCTAAATTTTCAAGGAATAGGACTTTTACGACTAAGCTATTCGACAGGGCAGGAATTACTGTTAATGAAGAAAATTTAAAAGTTATTTGTTGCAAACTTTTAAAAGCGTGTTACCGATCCTGGTGGGTGAGCGGTATTTTTCTTTTTCTTGATCCGCCCTTCAACTATTTATCTTAAAGCTAGAATTGATTCCCTTGTACTACAATTTTTCCTAAACCCAAACTGGTCTTCCCCTACTACGTCTTCTACTACCCTTTCCATTCTTCTATATATTATTCTTGTCAGTAATTTTGAAGCATATGATGTTAGACTAATGGTGCGATAATTCTCACATTTGTCGGCTTGGCTTTCTTTGGAAGTGTGAAGATGATATTTTTATTAAAATCGGTTGGAATTTCTCCTGTTTCATAACTTTTTGATATCAGCTTGAATAATCTTTCGATTCCTTCCTCTCCTAGGGATTTAAGAAGTTCTGCAGGGATCTCATCAATTCCAACTGCTTTATTTGCTTTCAAGTCATTCAGAGCTTTATTAAATTCTGTCCTCAAAACAGGATCTCCTAAGTCATCAATGTCGACATCGCCTTCCTTTTCCATTACGCTATTGTTAAAGTCGTCCCCAACATACATCTCCCTTGATATCTAACAGAAATAGCTAAATGAAGTTATCATATTAAAGATTAAGGTCTGTGCTTTGATTAAATAATTTGTTAAGAACGAAATTTTTTCGGAATTTCGCCCTTAAAGGGCAAAAGTAATAACTGTGAAAATCGCATGTGCGAGACAGTTCAGATCCTAGCCGCTAGATAGCAGTAGCACGTATCACAGAGATATTAATAAACTGCTTCACTGGCGTTGACTGTTGTTACGTACCTATTACACTAAACAAATAAACAATTGAAACAAATGAGGCTGTTCTTCTTTTATCCTATTACAAACCATCAACCTTGCTATTTATTGTATTCGCGAAATTTTCGCACGGATCATCTAGTATTGGATTAATTCTTCAATTTAGACGAATATTTTCTCTATTTCTTCGTCGTCTTCTGTGACATTGGCATATATACTACTTTTACTAGTATGGTTGGGGTGGTCTTCATTTCTAACCTCATCAAAATAATCCTGTCACCAAACTGTCCATAATAACTCACCCGTTTCCTTACTTTCTTGTTCATTACAAATCCTACACCTGTGACTCCATTGACAGCTTGTGTGCTAATTATCCTGTGTTCCCCAGACCAGGAATCCTGTGCATCAATCCTCTTAATCTCGCTAATCCCAACAACTTCTAATTCAAGGATTTCCATTTCCCTTTTTAGGTTTTCTAATCTACCTGCCCCATTCAGACTTCTAACATTCCACGCTCCGACTCGTAGAATGTTCCATTCTGATGACTCATCCCTGAGCAGTCCCCACCCGGAGATCCGATTGGGGGACTATTTTACCTCCGGAATATTTTACCCAGGAAGAAGCCATCATGATATATGTAATTTTAGAGGATTACATGTCCTCGGCATATCCTTTGGGTCTTTAATGCAGTGGTTTCCCGTTTCTTTCTGCATCCCCATGCCGTTGATCATTTCTCATTCATCCGCCTTTAGGGGCCGTTTCCAATCCCAAGGGAAATTGGGTGTCCTGGACCACTCCCCACTCTTTCGCCCTCCTTTCGGAGGCCCTTGGCAAGCAGTGGGTCACTACTTATACCGCGAATCTTTCAGCCAGAGCCTAGTCCGTGCAAGCAGGACTATTCCGGTAAAACCTTTTTTTCTTATCGCATTATGCCTCGTCGACATTGACGTAATTAGAGGTAGTAAGAAACAGGAAGGAATTTGACTATGACCTTTTGATGGAATCATCCCAGTATTCGCCTCGACTGATTTCATACCGACAAAGGGGGAGCAGAAGTTTAACGTGGAATCCGAATCATGGAAGCGTTGTGGCATATTTCAGATTATATAGCAAGCTCGGATTAAATGTCTTTGAAAATCCCCGCCGAGACAGGGATTATAAAACCTGCGATCTTTAGATCTCCAGTCAGATGCCTTAACCACTGAAAAATATCATGAACATGCTTGCCTGCAAATTTTGGAGAGCTGATGCGGAATCAATACGAACAACCACCCTCACAATGGTTTACACTGTTGCTGAGTACTGTGCTCCAATGTAGCAACGTAGAGCTCACAAAAAAAATAGATGTTGATCTTATTGACTGTATGAGAGTAATAACTTACAAACTAAAATCTACCCCTGTCCCCTGCCTACATATCATGAGTAATATACCACCTCCAGACGTTAGACGTTGTAACATCACAGAGAGAATTACAGTGCAATAATATCGCAGGCACGCGGGAGGATTATCTCAGGAGTTAGAGAACAAAAGGGGTAGACGTTTGTTTGGTTGGGGAAAAGAAGTGAGAGAGCGTATGCAGTATCAGAGTGGATTGAGAATTAAATATATATATCTGGTGGTTTGCGACGGTCTACGGTATCTGAGAGAACTAGAATGGAATAAACAGTAAATGAATAAATGATAGATTCTTTGATTTACGTTACATGGCTCAACGTGACAGATACGAACCTGCAGTTAAAAGTGGAAATTACGAAGAGTGTAATTAGCACGAAAACGCGCTAAAAAAAAAGATAAGTGGTGAAAGAAAAAGGAATCGTTTAAGACAAACCATAATTGTTGAGAGTATAAGTTGCTCCAACGAACTGAAGGTCAGCGACCGTAAACCGAGTTTTGGAAGGCGGAGGAAAGCAGAGAGGTTGAGCGAAGACTACACTATACTCGACGGTGGCGGCGCTTGGTGGTGGCTGAAGGAAATACTCAGTCGACACAGGAATTCATTCTGCGTGGGTGGAGCCATTGCTGAGCGGTAATAGCAGTCCGAGCGTTCCAGATAGCGGCGACGTCTCATCAAAAGGAAAGAAAGACCATTTTATTGATGCGCGCGCAAGCTGACTAGCAATTACATCCCTAAAATTTTTCTCTTACGGAAAAAAAAAAGAAAAAAAATTCTATGAATCATTCTTTGACATCGTATCTCATCTTGTTGTCATCAGTGATGACAGATTAGCCTTGTCATAAAACTGACAAGGAAATAATTTTTTTCTTTTGAGCCATAGACTTTTTTTTACTGCTTAGGAAAGTGCTTGTGTAGTCAAGGAGTATATTTGCATAGCTTGTAGTGTTGGTGTAGTTCCTTTTTTTCAGTATAGCTTAATATTGTTCTGGGTAAAATGAATAGTCAATCAGAAGAGGTTACTGTAGCACAGGAGGAAATTCCTGAGCATAGTGATGTGTCAGTAGTGGACATGCTTCGTGCATTTCAGGAAACATTTATGAGGTCCTTTCAGGAAGAGAATATTGCCTTTCAAAAGTCGCTTAAAGAGGAATTGATCCATTATAGGGAACTTTTTGTTAAACAAAATATTGAACCCTCTTCCAAACTGAACCAGTATCATTCTGATAAGGCGGAAGATTACAGTCGGGATTTGGGAGAAAATCTTACGGGGAAGTACTCGATAGCAAAAGATAAGAAAATTTTTTTGGTCCAGGAAGCAGCTCATGCTTCATCTGACATCTTGCCTGTTAACTCTCAGCTTATGATTCAAATGAAACCAGTTAGTTAGTGTTCAACCAATTTCAGACAAGACTTGCTCAGCCACAGATATTCTTATAAGTAATATTGCTGGAATTTCTCTAGAGAAGAGCAAGCTGGCAGTAGGCGTTGAGAATTTATCATGCCAGGTGGAAAAAGTTAAGGCATCTACGACAGTGTGGGTGAGTGATAGGTTGCAGCTGCAGGTACCGATTTCTGTGGAGAAAGAGGTTGAGAAAAGTTTAAAGGTTCTAGTGCCCGAAGTTGTGAAGGAAGAAGTTGCTAAATGTCAAATTGCCCTAAATGTTAATTCAGTCAAGGCAGAACTGAAGAAGGTGACACGCGGCAGAGAAGAAAAATCAACCGGGATACGGGTAGTCTCGTGGGGAGACGCTAGATCCGTCAAGCACAGAAAGGACTGCTTTGGTTTGGAAATAACCCGTGACGTGATGGAACAAGAGACGGGCGATCAAGACATTCTTGATGAATTCTTCGATGTGTTTTCCGATGTGCCCGGACGCATTAGAGGCTACAGTTGTAAACTAAAGGTCAAATAAGGACTGTTTCTTTATGTCTTTGACTTTGGGAGTGGCAAATATAGCTTGGTTGTATTTCCCAAAATTACCCACTGTCCACTGCAGGCCAAGCTATGTCAGTTTGCGCGTAGCGTTTGCGTGTGCAGTGGTGCGTGTTCTGATATTTGTGTTTTTTTTTAAATATCATATTTGTGTGTTTTCATGTTCTGATTTTTAAATTGGTGCTGAATTTTCTATTTTGAACTTAGAATTAAGGAATCTGTGGCTTAATGTAATAAAGTGTAGCCACGCAACCACCAGATATTCATCTTTAAATGTTATACCAGTTATTCAATTTTACATATTATACCAGATGTTCATTTTATGTATATTGTGATGGGTGTTTTATGTGAATTACACTCAGATGTTAGCATATCAGAAAAGGTTTGATTTAGTGACGAAGTTTTGGGCTTTGTCAAGCCCGTCATTCGTCAAACCGCACCGGTTGGGATGTAACATCACAGAGAGAATTACAGTGCAATAATATCGCAGGCACGCGGGAGGATTATCTCAGGAGTTAGAGAACAAAAGGGGTAGACGTTTGTTTGGTTGGGGAAAAGAAGTGAGAGAGCGTATGCAGTATCAGAGTGGATTGAGAATTAAATATATATATATCTGGTGGTTTGCGACGGTCTACGGTATCTGAGAGAACTAGAATGGAATAAAAAAAAAAAGTAAACGTATCAATGATAAATTCTTTGATTTATGTTACAACGTCAAGAAACAACGGAACGTGAGTGAATAAGGCTACATCACCATCCACAATATCTACTAATCTTCGAGGTCCTTAGTGACCTACCCCGCACTCGTCTTAAATCAAGAAATCTTGTATGGCATGACGTTTCTGACTTGAATGTCAAGGAAAATTGCATCTGTGAAACATCAAGATATTGATTCGACGTCGAGGTCATTAGAGGCGGGATGGGACTGGGGAGAAGGTACGGAAGGAATTCGGGCATGGCCTTTTGAAGGCATTCGCCTGGAGCGATTTGGGATGCTGGACGGGGTATTCGAACCGCCGTCCTCCCGAATGTGAGGCCAGAGCGCTAATCGTTCATCCACTACGCTCGATGAAGATACTGAAGATGCTACAACTGGACCTCCGGGATTCCACATGAAGACTAAACCGCCTAATAGGCCATGTCAAATGCATGCTCTTCGCGGGAACTTATTTTAAATTGAATGTTGATATCTTTGATGTAATAGATTTCATTTTGAGTAAAAGGCAGGCAAGCGATATCTATGGAACCAGAGACTAATGTTGTCCGTGCCAGCTCAGTGGTAGGAGATTCTTTGGAGGATTCAATGCAGAGAAGTTACATGCATTAAATCGCCACCATGAAGCGAACATGTGGGGTGATGAAGACATGAAAATAATTAAGACATCAAGATGAAAGAGGGGTTACTGTGCAAAGTACGGCCAGTAGAAAAAACTATTAATTCGGGTTGAAAATACTACTAGCTTCTTCCTTGGCGCTTATTCTTTAAAGAAAAGTGTACCTGAAAGCTGTAAAATATGTAACAAAGGTGTAATCCGCACCGAAACATCGTTTACGCACGTTACTTACTTGGCGTTAGTAGAGATCTTGAGCCGCCTGTGACGTAATTATAGTCAGAATTTATTGTACTCAAAATCCTCTAAGCACCATGGAATATTAGTAGTCATTTGGGTCCAGGCTGGCATTCAGCCTAAATACAACACGGTTACGCATATTATGGCATTAGCGGCAATGGACGTCTCGTTCCGTGTGTGACGTCATTATAGTCAGAATGCGGCATGGCGGCCTCATTAGTCGTTCAATACACTACTAGTCGTAATTTCGGTCCAGGCTGCATTTCAACCTAACCACAACGTCCACCAATACAGCTCTTTGAAAATCAACATGTGTACAGCTTGAGGAATAGCACATTCGCGGTAAAAATGGCTGCTACACATCGGCTAATACCGCACGTAATCCGACGAATTTCACTATATTACTTCTTTCCTACCTGTTTTCTCGACTTGGCGTACACTTTTTCTTAAATAGAAATGCCTTAGGAATGCATTAATCACATTTTCAACCTGAATTAACAGTTTTTTCTACTGGCCGTACATTGCACAGCACCCGAAAGAGGTACTGTACTTGTTAATTTGAATTTACCAAACGGAATTTTGTGATTAGCTAGTATACTGTTAAATGGAGCATACAAATAATACTGCAAGTTTACATCTGTTTCATATTTGGTATATCGTAACTGCAGAGTTACACTGCCTTTTCAAGTTACCTAACTTAATAACACCCCTTTCACACATGAGGGACTTCGCATTTTAGATAGTACTCTTATGAGGGTTATTTATTAAAACATAACAATACATGTATGATAAATTGACACCGGTAGACGGTAAATGTGCCGATTGTTATTTCGGAATGAAAATTTAATTAAAAGTGCCGAAATATGAAAGACTGAGCAACTGCAAAATGCTGTCATCACTGCAAAAATAACATAAAAAGTATCTGTACAGGATCATTTCAACCTAAACAGTTTCGTTTTTTCATCTAAATCGTGGTTAGGTTGAAATACAGCCTGGACCAAGTGAAAAAATTGTTCGTAATTTTCGCTATTCGGCATCCATCACGGAGAAGGCGTATTTGTTTACAACGAAAGCAATCGATTGTCTCTGGTTGCTCGTTGCTATGCAAGATGGTGGACATCACCGTATTACGACTCGGATAAATATTGTCTATTTGTCAATTTTGTGCAAAAAGCATTACAAAAAAGGATTAAATCTACATTTAAAGAGACTGTCACTGATTTTCCAACGTTGGTGGCATCTAATAGCTGTGCATCGCTGTCATATTTCGTCATTTTTTAATTAAATTCCTGGTAAGTTTTTCGCAAAGTATGGACGCAAAACGTGAAGAGGACATGTTGAAGCGGCTGGTGTAAATTTCAACAGGTTAGTACCAGTTTCTCGAAAGTTACCAAAGTGGTGCAGTCCCCGACCTGGGGATAAATCGAAAATAAAGAATAGCCGTTATTGATATCTCGCTTAGTTCTAGAGATATTGTATCTCAAAAGTAAAGAAATTTGGGTGAGATCCGGCATGCATCAGAAAAAACAAATCACCAAAATCACTATATCTGCACGGTGGAAATGCACTATAGGCGTTTTATTTTCTTGCTAGTGTTTGCTGTTTGGTTGACATACGGCTTGGATCAGAAAAAAGTCACCAAAAGCACAATGAACTATATGTATAACTGATTTTTTTACACGCTATATCTCGAAAACCAAGCGAGATATCAATAAAACCTTATTTTCCATTTTCGATTTGTATCGTAAAGCTGTACGAGAATTCATCATCATATTATGGTACCACGATAACGATAGAACTGTAATACAATGCAAATCGTTGATTACGTATGTTTTTAGCCAATACGAAGCAGCCATCATTATCGTGAATGTGCTATTTCCGCATGCGGTGCACATGTTAATTTTCCAGGAGCTGTATTAGCGGAGTGTGTTATTAGATTGAAATGCAGCCTGGAACAGACTGATGATTAATATTCCATGGTGTATAGTGGACTGAATAAGGAGGCTGCCATACCGAATTACGAATATAATGTCGTCAGAGGTGGCTCGAATCTCTTGCGGCAAAGTCAGTAATGTGCATAACCGTGTTTTGGTTAGATTGAAATCAAGCTTGGACCAGAATGACTACTAATATTCCATCGTCCTTAGTAGATTTTGGGCTGCCATCCTAAAATTTGAGTTTAATTACGTCATAGTCGACTCGAGACGCATACCGTACATTTCAGCGAGCATTACATCATTGTTACCAATTTAACGGCTTTCGGGTATACTTTTCCTTGAAGAGTTAATGCCAAGGAAGCAGTCAGCCATAATGTCAACCCGTAATAACAGTTTGCACGGTAACCTGACCTCATACAAAATGATTTACTTAGGCTACAAATATTGATTTGGCTAGCGTTATCTCTAAATTTGCTCACATTAAATCTAGAAAGGTTCTTTTGTAAATGCCCTGTTTTATCTTATATCCTAAACTTTAATACCTAAAGCAGACCAAGGATCTCTTGTTCGCAATTGCTACAGGCTCCGCGCAGACTTAATCCGGATCTGTATTCTGTTAATACATACCAGCAATTCCAGTTCCTATTATTCCAGCCATTACATCAAGCTATGCTCCTTTCAATTATATATTACTGTTTCACGTGTCATGCGACCTCTTTTTCAGTTAATCTCGAGAGATATTTCAAGAAAAATATAGTTTTAGGGCAAATGAAAGTAGTACCACCGTTATTGTAAAACTTGAAATATCCATTCTTTATTATTATCAGTATTGGATAGAGAGCTTCTGAAATGACGATAGTGTACTTGATGATAATGGAATTAAAAACTTCTTTATATATAAATTTGAATTAGCGAAATGTTTTGCATACATTTAAATTACAACTGAAAATTCTTAAAAATTAGAAAAATTGATTAATAGCAAAAATACGTAGATCTTTCAGTTGGGTGGATATTAAGTAATTATTACGCCTATGATTTATAATTAATTAGTTAGGGATTCTCTAGTTTAAATATGCCTTTGATTTTTTGTCACAATAAAAAAATTTGAGTTGTGCATATTTTTAGCTTCTACGACTAGTTTGTCTCCTGCTCTTGAATGTGTCTTCTAAAATTTAAGTAATAAATAATAAATCAATTGTCCTCTAGCAGAAAACAAGAATTATAGGGTATGATAAGCTCCCTTTTTTTAATGAACTTCCTCAAATAAATGCTAGGATAGTTTTTATTAAGGTGACTATTTCCCAAATATCCAGATTTTACACTTTAGGGAAATCAATATGCTTATTTAACATCCTCTTTTGGCAAATTCAAGAATATAAACATTCATCACCTTCTTTTATTTTATCTAAATATTGTGTTTTTTCTTTGTGAAAAAAAAATATTTAGGTGTAGAATTATCTCTGAAAAATGATTCTAATAAAGAAGGTTTAAAAATAGAATTTTCTCAATCCGGCTACAGAATTTTTATAGAATGAAAAATCCAGTCATTTTCAAATAAACATAAAAATTAGTTTTTTCAGCGTTGTTAACCATTTATTTATATTTTTCAAAGAAACAAACGCTTTATCAAATAAGCATTTATTTGCAGCGATCAGTAATAATTTTTATGATTCTTGCGGTGCTGTTTACCAATTTTATACTGAAATTTTGTGGGAATTTGTACATGACGAGGTGATTTACTGTGTGAAAATGGATAAAAATATATTTTCCCAGAAAAAACAAAAGGTACAGGTATCACTTATTATTCCTTTCCAAAGGACCTACAGCTTACGAAAATATGGATTCAAAAATACTATCGTAAGTACGATTTCAGTACAATAACAGCAACTGTTTGTTCGCAACATTTTGTGGCAGAAAATGGTTCTAAAATTAATTGATTTAGATAATAGTGAAAAGAAAGTGTGCCCCAAGCTTACACAGTTTCACTTGTCAATTAAAGGAAGAGAGCGCTAGAGGGCAATTGTTTTCTAACACCACAGCACAAGCAATACGATATTTCATACCAGAAGAAGAACTCGATGTCATTTTTTTCAGCTTGTCAACGACTTATTAGACATTATGAGCAGTAGTGAACATTCTGACAACAAGCTGTTAACATGTGGATATGGTGTTCACCATGATATTCTAGAAAGAAGTTTGAGACAAATGTATGAATGCTGTGAAAAAAATGCAAGTTGGTAAATCAAAACAGCTATTTCCTTTCCAGAAAGGATCTTTGAAAACCATTCGATCCGTTTGGTCTATACTCCGAAATCCAGAGTTTCAAAGTAAAATACATTTTGACAGTTCGCCTGAATCAAGATTGTTTAGAGACTTTTTTCTCTCAGATATTACATGATATTTCTGAACCACTGGTTCTGATTGAAGATGACCTTATATTCGTTAATATTTAATTCTAAAGTGATACCGATCAGTCTTCATTTACAGAAGGCTAAGGCTTTCGTTATCTTGCTGGGTACATCGCTCACTGCATGAGAAAATTAGATGCTACCATCGGAACACTTACATCGTTAATGTGTCTGCCTGCATCTACATCAAAATCTGAATGATGGATAGAAGCACAATCTCGAGGAAGTCTTATTATACAAACCGATGACTGGTTAAATAATGTGTCACAATTTGAACTAATTTTAATGGTTGTGATTTTATGTCGAAAGAAAAGAATATCGTTAAAACAATTTGTTCCAAAATAATTGAAAAATATCCAGATATACCAGTGGAAGTGATAAAAATCTATGTAAGGACAAAAATGTGTATTCGTTTAACGCTAAACTGAAAATGCATATAGGAGGAAATCTTGTCAATTCCTCGAACGTCCGTTCCAAATACGGAGAAAAACTAACACAAGAAGATATGTGAATCTTAATACCAAATACTTTAAAAAAATCGTTGAATTAATTGCTTTGGCAACCGTAAAATGCGTAGTTTTGAAATGGAGCGCGCTTCACTTATTTGCCGCTTGCATCCATTGCTTGAGTTTACGCCTACAGTGACGTCATTTCAACAGCCAATCGCCGCTCCTTTCGCTTTGGGCTCTACCTTTACTAGAATTACCTTGGTCCTATCCTAGACATTAAATTCCTTACGACAATCACCCAAATATTTACTTTTAAATTCGCTGTTTTTATCAATAAGATTCAAGATTTTAAATTTTTTATTTATAATGGTACTGAAATAAATTGACTGCGAGTGAATGATATGTATCAAGTGGTAGGAATACCACTTTTACTATGTAATCACAAAAGTATGGATGAATTACTCCCGGAACTTTCACCTTCATGAGTCTAGCATCCCAGCCTCTCAGACGATTCAGCTCAAAACTAAGATTATCATCAGCAGGTCATGAGTGCATGAGAAACTGACAGTAATTTCAACAGATGGGGCTGGGTTAACTGAAAGCAGAGAATAGATAGTCGAAGTTGCAAAACCTTTCGGAAATTAAAACTGATGAAAACTTCCTTCCCACCTTCAGTAACACAAAAACGAATAAATAGGCACTAAATATGATGTCTTAAAGAACGTATACTGTACTGTGCCGTACACGGTATACAGATATACTGTACTGTAAAAAAAATTGTTTATTATTGCTTTGCTAGAATTTTTTTTTTTTTAAATTCATTGTTAGGTAGTACTGTGAAATATTTGCTTGTAATGTTTCATAATGCACGAAGTATGTTTGAAAACTCAGTTACGACTGAGCAAATGTCTTGGGCACCCGGGCAGGGGAACCTTGCGCATGCCAACAGCCTTCCTTTCTTCGTTTTCACCGTTATATTGAAGTGTATCTTCTCAGGTATTATTGAAGTACAATGTAACTGTAAATCTCTCCAAATTTTTTGGATAGCAACAACCGGATGATGCCTCCCTTCAACCCTAATCTAGCGACTTCCATCTATTCAAACACCTTAAGAAGTTTCTCTGTGGGAGGTGATTTGATGACGATAATACTCTGCAAAACTAGGTAACCAAATTATTTCCGTATGACTGCTTGGGCCATGGTTCGATAGGTCTAAACAATGACGAGGATTAATAAAAATATGTTATACCATTTGTGAAAATTAACTCTTCTACTTTCAAGGATTTTGGCTAATTTTTTTTATTCCACATCAAGAGAGTGAATATTGCCTGAAAATTTGGTACAAATTTAAATTATGCAATGTAACTTTCTGTTTTTGATTCAGATCGTTGCGGGAGCGTGAGGGCTGGCATGCGACACTTATCACCAGGATAGCTGCTATGAGCCCCAGGGTTTGGGCGAAATTGTAGGAGAGGTAGTGCTATAAAATCCCAAATCACCGATTATGTCCAAAAGTCCAGTGCGTATGGAGAGCTGGCATACGACACTATTGACGATGAATCATTCATCCAGTGGAAATGTTAAAGTTGATAGTAATATTGGTTCCTATCGGAACAACAGGCTTGACAGGGTCTGCACTGGGTTCCGACCTATCCCTGCTTTCATATCCATACGCACATAGAAAAATACCTAACACGTTAAAACATCAACACATACATTACGACACTCAATGCCAGAGACCCCACTTTAGCTACTAGAAATTACACATTTCATTCTGCAGCTATACAGAGCACTGACTACACTTTTAAAAGATAGTTGGCGGTGACCCATCCTGCCAGCGATACTCGCTATGAGAAGACGGTTGTACACACAGAACCTCTGGAACAGTATGAAAACAACAGTCAGATTGTAGCTCTCTGTACATGTATTAATCACCTTCTTCTAACGCTCATATTTTCTACAGCAACTAATTCACATTGTGATAGCTCTGCTTCCGTGCGGCCATTGAAGAAAGTCTAACAGAAGCATGAAATAATTGAACAGTTTATTCTGATTGATCACTGGTTGATGACAGTTGACAGTAAGGATTGTTTTAATAATATTTCACAATAGCCTGTTCAGACCCAACCATATTGTTCTATTTTTCGTTTTTTGAAAGGATTTTGTCGTACGTAGGTTATTATTTATTTTTATTCTGTTACGGTCTAAGTGTCACAATAGTGTCAAATCTGTATTTAGTGATTTCATTCTATCTTGGTTTCTTTTGATTCGAAGAAAACAATAACGATATATTCTGAATGATTTAATGAAATGCTAATAAACAGAATTATGTTTTTTTATTTATTTAGATTTTAAAAATTTTGTTTTGAAATAATCGAGTAGCGTCCCAGTTACCTAATATCGCTGCCTATCATGTGAACATGCTTCCAGTATTGATGTTTAAAAATAAAAATGTTTATTTAAACGGTTCTGACCCTTTTTTGTCTCTAATAAGAGATAATCGGGCAAATACGTGTTAAGCCAGCGCGTTGTTTTTTTATTTTTATTATTTTACTTATGGCTTTACGCCTCGTCGACGTCGAGGTCATTAGAGGCGGGATGCGACTGAGGAGAAGGAACGGGAAGGACTGAGGAGAAGGAACGTGAAGGAATTCGGCCATGGCCGTTTGAAGGAAGCATCCCGACATTCGCCTGGAGTGATTTGGGGAAACCATGGAAAACTCAAATCTGGATGCCCGGAAGGGGATTCAAACCGGCGTCCACCCGAATGCAAGTCCAGAACGTTAACCGTTCACCCACCACGCTTGGTGCGCGTTGAGGATTCGTCCTCCAATGATCAAACAGATATTTCACATGTGATAGGTCAGAAGGCAGCTGCCTGGCACAAAAATCAGTTCCTCACCAATTTTGGTTTAGGTAACCGACTCCGCAACCACATTGCTTTTTGTCACTTTTTTCTTTTTACTTGTGGATTTACTTCACGTCGAGATCATTAGCGGCGGGAGATGACTGGAGATAAGAGCGGACTGCCAGGCCCGAACGTTACCGCTCACCCACTGAGCTCAAAATACGTTGCCCCGCTGCACATTCAATCGTTCAGTTACAAATTTATTATATGTAGGTACCTTTAGAATACTATGCAATTTGAATTTAGAACATTTTAAATAAAGTTATGCTAGAATTCAGAAAAGTAACCTCTGTCTAACTTTGACCACAACTTACAAAGCATATTAAACAAGTGTTTCTGTTCACCCTCAGCTGTCGGCTCAAGGTCATGTTCCCCCACCCCTCACCTCACCTCGCCAACCTTCCATTCCTACCTCTTCCAGCTTAACGCTGTATTCAGGTAGCCGACTAGCAAATTTCCCCCTCTGCGTGTAGGGGTTGGGGCTGCGGAGTGGGGATACAGCAGACTGACCTTGAGCCGCCTCTCTTAACTGAACAGACTATAGTATTAGTCGTATAGATACAGATTACAGCCGATACTGTCATCTTCCTATGCAATATTACTTTGAGATCCCCCCCCCCCCACCCCCGGTAACAAAGATGGTACAAAATTGACGGCTACACGTGACTTTATTCTACTATGAATCTAACCTTAAAAAAATATATATATTAATCCTCTAATTGACGATCTGTAAACATTCACAATCCACACGCTAGAGATTTTTATTTTATTTTTGGGGTCCACCTTTATTTTGAGCAACAATCCTCTGACGTAAAGTCACAAAATTTTAAATAATAAATTCAACGAAATACATAACATGTGCAGGTTAAATCACTGATATGTTAAATCTCTGATTGAGACAGACGGACAAACGACGGAACTTCAAAAATACGGCTCCGTGTCCCGCTGGGTTCCGTGCCATAAAAATCACAGGGATACAGCAAAACTTTATATTAGTTAGACAATATATGGCGTTAGTGTGACGGTAGGTAAAACGAATACGTTATATCACCCGGAAACTGTGCTATTTAATAGAACAGATAATAGGTTGGTATGGTTGCTGCACCAGTACAATAATTATTGTCCATATGAGGAAAATCTTCTTTCGGAATTGTTTTCACCCCAGTTTGGAGAGTTATAAATCTAACCTTTTTCTCTGGTGGTACAGTGGTTTGAATATTGAAGTTCTCGTTTCGGTAATTCTACTTTTGTTCGAAGATTCAGATGAATGAATCCACTTTAAATTGGTTTTCTTGTCCTCGTTGAATACGTGTGACACCTCTGCCCACATTATGGCGTCACCATCCGTCACAAGAGTTGTTAACAACAAGCGAGTGTGCTGTCGACATTCTGACAAGTTCTGCTTCTAAGATGACACTGTCGGAAGGATGGTAAACTTTGAAGATGCCGGTAGAGTTTCATAGCGCATTATAGCTATAGTTCAATAGATAGGAATGCGGGACGATCCGTCGGATTGTGAAAATGTACCACAACAATTGCGCATTGTCTCTCCCAAAGACAAAATAAACAGTTCTGAGAGTATAAAAAATAGACTGCAGCTACAACGGTCAAAGAAATGGTGAAACAAGTGTGCTTATACAACTAAGAATATAAATAGCGCATTGAATACAAGTGTAAGCACCAAAAGAAGTATACCAAAACGATGGCAGAAGAAAAAAAAAACTGTAAACCATTTGAAACTCACGAAATAGAAGGTATTAGTAAGAAGAAACATAAGCAACAGATAAAAAAAAAGATGAATATATTCATTTTCAGTGCTGATATAGTTATAATCTTAATTTGGTAATATAAATTAGAATATTAAATATGGAAACTTAGAAAACTGAATCGTTAAGACTTTGCGTGATCCGACAGGGTCCAATTGCAGATAATAATAATAAATTAGAATGTTTGAATGCATGGATGATTGGGTTATTTTGCTCAATCACACCTAAACTGCTCAGCAGACTTTGCTGCAGAGTTAATCTATAGCCTGGATAGTAACATAGGTTTTTCAAACCGCAAAGCAAATATGGTAGTTCCTTTACAATCTGTCATTGTGAATTCTAATCCTGCCAACACCAAAGAGTCTCCCATTTCGTAGCCGTACCGTACTATTTACTATTTGCATGTTGCATAAATCGCATACACTGCTTTTCAGATACCAAAGCAATAAAGTTTTGTTGTTCGTTGAAACATTGAAGATACAGTGCTTACCCGAATCGTTTACTATGTTAGCACATGTTTAAGTAAATCAACTCCAACCTAACTACGCGTAGTTATTGGCTCACATACATTCAGTTACTATGACAGGGTGAGAAACTGAAAGAAATCTACAACATCAAAGATTATCTTGTTCTTCCCTACCTTTTCCTAACATTAGGTGTCTGCTGCCTTTGGCGAATTTTACTCATCATTGGCATGGTCAATTTTGGAGCTCTGATTCCATGGCCGCATTAACAAGCCAGGTCGTACTACATACTAATGGAAAAGTGAAGTCATGTCAACTAACTATATACCAAGTGATAAGTGTTATTTATTATTCCTGTAACTTTCAAGAAAGTTACCGGAATTAAGAATAACACTTAATAACACTTTCAGACCACCTCTTGTTCAACAGCACACAAGAATCAGGCTATATAACATCCTGGCTAAACCTATCCCACTCTATGGCAGTGGGGCCTGAACACTAGGCAAAGGTGATGAGCGGAGACTAACGGCAGCTGAGATGCAATTCATGAGGAGAACAGGAGGCTGCACATTACGAGACAGAAAGAGATCTGATGAAATCCTTAAAGAACTCAAAGTCAAACTAATTCTCCAAACTGTGCAAAACTACAGAACATATTGGTCAGACCATGTACTAAGGATGAAGACGGAGGATCCCACGCAAAATTCTCAAATACCATGCCAGAGGCAGGAGAGATGTAGCAAGACTGAGACTGTAACAGGTTACCAGGCCTAACAATGGATAGGAAGAAAATATGATATATATATGTGTTGTGAAATGTGTAGTATATGAGGCATGGATTGGGGGCCTTGATTTCTGCGAAAAATCGCAGTCAGAACAACTGGTACGCGGGGCTAGGCCACGTGCCCGGCACCATTGTACTGTACATGGCCGATCCACTGTGCGGCGCCTCGGCAACATTATCAAAGATCATAATGAAGAAAAATTAGTTACTACTTGGAGATGTGAATCTCTGTTTCACAGCAGAATTAATTCATGGAATCTATATTTTTTTAAAAAAAAAAAAATATCCAAAGAGCAAATTAAGTTTTTTTTTTTAAGTAGTAATATTAAGATTGGCAAACGCAAGTCAAATATTTCAATGAAGTTTAGTAACGCTAGGACTACGGAATTAATAAAAGATTATGGTGAGAAAACAATTAATTTGTACTTTAACGTACAAATTTATATTTTAAAGCAGAATTGATTGATCAAATAGCAGTTAAATATTATGGTAATAGTGTGTTTTTGTAGAATTTAAATAATTTTTTATTTTTGCCTTACTATTTCTATTGTTATTATTGAAAAAAACTCCTACGCTCCAACACACTTCCAAGCGGACGAAGTGGCGGGTAACTGCTCACTCCTCCGCTACCGCTAGATAGCTATTGGCTGGAGCTCCGCCAGACTGAGCCTCCGTGAGTAGGTAAAATTATAAGACGCATTTTGGTCTCTTAACTTTTCGTAGCATTTCAAGTCAAATACGTCAGTTTTGTTCAAAACGAGGTAAAACTTTGAACCAATGAACTGAGAGTAAAATTGTACTTTACGATTCTATGAAGTCCTTCCCTTCCTTGTCAAGCGGCCAGGCCATCTTCATGTCTTTACAGTGGACATCACACTCGAAGTAGCATCAGACATAAGGTTAAAGTTATTAAAAGTAAAATCATGGGTGACAAGTTATATTTTATTTGATTTTTACGTGTTTTTGCGTATTCACTGTAGCTGCGTCATTACGTGAATTTCTTTATCGTACTTTTGAAGTGCAACTTCTTTGGGTGCGGTAGGGAGAAACTTGATAGCGTTACGCATGCAGTGCAGCATGCGCACTAAAAGCTTAACGTTATGCGCATGCGCACTAAACCTTTTTCGTTTTGCGCATGTGGTTTAAAGTTTCCAATGTGTATAGTTTAATGGTATCGACAGTGGATGATTTGTGAATGGTTCAATGACAAGTTGAAAATAAGTAAAACATTACGATTTTAGGGTGTATATTTTTTCCAATCAACAGTTGAATAACGTTATTAGTTATTAATGTCATTCATTATTACCGTATACATTACAAGGTACTGCCTACTTCATAATGATAAAATGCATACGGTCTTAAGTGTAAAATTCAATGTAATATTTTCATTAGACAAAACCAAGAAGCTGGTTGAATTTTTAAGAGATAACTACAATTTATCGTTGCAAATTTCAACCACGAAATCAGATTGATGCAATCTTCACGAGATACGTGGATCATATTAAATGTGAAGCATATATTTTCTATTTCAGTTACCATAAACCTTTGATTGCAAAAGTATATGATACAAATTCACCAAGTATAAAACTATAATAATAATAATAATAACAGTAATAAAAAATAATACCAATAAATATAAATAACAGAAACAATAATGATAAAAATATAGTATCGGTAAATATCTATATAATAACATAGTTTTTTATTTGTTCGAAATAAAATTTTTATTTTGCTGATGTCGCTTGCATCCCATTGATTGTAAAAACGGTTATCAGATAATTTTTTCCAAGTTTTTCTCCGATATAGAAGCTCTAAACATAAAATACAGGCAGTACTCTGTAATCTAGCGTCTTTGATAATCTAGCGAAGTGTTCTGTTACCGTTTCATAAGTTTCAGTTGTTTACGAAAACAACTTACAAAGAGAGGTCTTCGGCGTGCAAATCGGAATCGGAGAACAATCAATAGTGTAACACTTCAGGTTTGTCACCCAACTACAATCTTCGCTTACGAGGATTTGAGAGTTGTGATATTTTAAATTGTGATATTTTAAATTATAGACTAGCCAAATGCGACATCCGCATCGGGAATATTTTATGAAAAATACCTTCCACACCCACAAATTTTTCATACTATTGAACTGGGGAAGTAGTGTATATGTAAATTTATATTTGTAAATTACCGTTTTTCGTTCCATTAAACATTATCAATATGAGGATGGATGTTGAAGATCCTATTTACTGTACAAATGTAATAGAGATAGTACCATTCGTAAATCTGAGTGGAAAAGAAACATCAAAGTATGAAACAAAAAAGACAGTTTGTGCCATAGAAGTCTCACTTCTCGGGAGTGTGCTCTTATTTTTCAACCTCATTATTTTTAAGATCACATCCTCTTAGTTTTTTCTAATTGGCCTAAAATTGAGTCCAGAAAAAATATGGGTCATTTGCATATTTCTAACTGGTGCCTCAGAGGGAGTGAAAGTTACTATATTGCTACTAATGCGAAGAAAACTTAAATACTGTATGTAAATAAATAAACAAAATCATACTAAGCATACAGTATATTACAGTACTATAACATGAGTCACGACAGGTTGCGCTAGTTGATAGATATCAAACATGTTTTGTCTTGAGTCATGATTAGTATCTCGTTTGCTCATAGTTCGTGGAAGGTAATAACGGCGTTAAGAAGTAAACCGCAGTATCATACAACTGATTGGATGTGATACCAATCAACTATTAAATATCAAATTATCTTCTAATGAACGCGTGCTTCAAGTGTTATTTTATGATAACCAGATATATAAAACTGAGTAAGCATGAAAGTGTGCGTTTGGTTGTTCGTGAAACTAATATTTATATATATATATATTTTTTTTTGTAAAAAATGTGATTACCAATGAGAGACTCTTATCACTGCATTACTGAATTGAAACCTTTGTATGGTCCGCTACGTCAATAACAAAGAATCAAATACAAGAACGAATACTACGTCAAGTACAGGAAGAACTGAGGTTCTTGCGTTTTGCTAGAACATAAATTAGTTAAAGGTCTCTTATACTAATCTTGCAGACACCATATAGATGAATTGGTTTTAGGTTCAACTTTTGAAGTGTGTATTGCTACATCATCTCTGTACAGGGTTATTTCAATGTTTTCAAGAAGCCAGGACCACTATATACGATTCTAAATATGTTATTGGAATTGTTACAGTTAATTTTGCCAAAAGAAAAATTGTAATGGAACAGATAAGAGACAATTATAGAGAGGGCCTGCAGTTAGTTATCCTATTTTTAGATGAATACAAAAAAGAAACCTAAATTTCGATTCACCACGCTAGATGGATGGGAAAATACATGAAAATATTTATTTTTTCAAATGAATTTAACTTGCATAGGCAGAAAATGTAAGAACTGTAGGATATTCGTATATTTATTGAAAAAATATACCTAAACGCTTTGCACGATGACTTTAATATTTTTAAAAGGCCCCTTTGCCAAAGCAGTCAAAGGAATAGAATGGAATAATTTTGTCTCCATGGGCTTAAACTTGGACCTTGAGGAAATAACAGAATATATGCTCAAAAAGATACATGAGTTTGAGTAAAACAGACGCCCATTTTTTAAGCAATTTAAAGTAATATTTGATTTTATTGCTCATGATTCCGCAGTCTTGGATTCTCTACATGATTATCAACAAGCCTTACAATAGTTATAAACGCCACAGTAGTCAACGATACAGTAGAGAGAGGTGGAAGAATGAAACAATTTCATAACCCAAGAAGAAGAGTGAAAAAAAAAAAAAAAAAATACCGGTTGCAAGTAGTAAAGGACCATCGAGGCCATTTTCTAGCCTGCTCAAAGCAATCGCTATCGAAAAATATTAAACTTTTTTAATGTAGGTATTAAAACTTCAGTATCTCGTTCAAATTGTTCTTATGTTTAAAAATATTTTATATTTAAAAGTGAATATAATTAGTGAAATTTTCTAATTATCATATATATTGAGATTTTAACTCTCCTTATTGCAGGTGTTATGGTTAAGAATTTTTCTGAAATTTTTACCATTACCTACTGAGCAAAAAGGAATATGAGGTGAGACTTGTAGAAATACAATTTTTATTAAGGACCACCTTAGTGTACATCTGGTACATGTACTTGCTTTCAAACTTCTTCGTACGAACAAAGTAGCTATACTATTCTACATGCACCGATTAACAAACCTAAGCGATTTGCATACAGAAACGGCTGTATTAGAATCAATACGACGGAGGCGAGGCGTAAAAAAATTAATAAACTGTATCAAATTCTGATTATCTTAATTACATGCGACATGGTCGTTAAAAATAATGTAATTAACGAAAGTCAACGTTGGTAGACAGATTTGAGATTTGGGATGGAAGGTGAATGGATGGTGTGGTCACAGTCGGCTGGAGGTGGAGAAGGGATGAGTCAGCAGGAGAAGGTGGTAACACATTTGACACTCAGAAGCTAAACAACGCTCCTAGCGGGACACAGGAAGGCTGTCTGGTTCGGTCGCTGACCTCACCACCTGTTGATACCAAACAGCAACGACTGGATAACGTAAACAACCCTGTGAAAATAACATCAGCATTTTTTCTTTCTAAAATTAGCAACGTACCATCCCAACCAATTAACAGGAACTTAACCGGATTTCTTGTGGCAGAACTTAATTATTCAATCAATTTAAGAAACCTGTTTATCAACAACTTGTTACAAATTGTCTCAAATATTCCGGTATACTTTTGAAATTGTTACACTTAAGTTACTCAAGCGCTATAACCAGTGAAACAAGTCAACGTCTCATGTTGACTACCGTCGAAATATATTTGGTCTTCCCAAATTATAGCTTTCTTGGAAGTCAAATACACTCATAAAAATGCCTTCACATTATTAGAACCATAAACTTCCTTTTCTTTATGGGCAGCAATAATAATAAATATGATACCATTATAATAGAAACGTATTTAGGTCGTGGTATTAATACTTGGTAACGCAAAGTCAATTGTACCAGGTACAGTATCCGTTGGAAAGAATTACTGCAGCAAGCTGAGAAGATATCCCAAAGAAAATAATTACATGAAAAGTAAGTGCTACGTCCTGTTAGTTGGAATAAGTGAAAAAAAATAGCAACTGCTGGACGGCTACTTTTCGCCACCATTATGGCGAATTGTGTTGTTGCAGTGCACATATACAACCTGAGCAGGTTGTATACGTGCAATTCAGATTTTTATCGTGCAGATTACTAACATTCACCATTTTCTCCTGGTAGAAACTTCATGAAGATAATAGTAATAAGACGCGATATATTGTAATACTGTATGTTGTGCTTAATTTTAGTGGTTTCAATAGCGCGCAACGATATAATCAGGTATACTTTCAATTAGGAGTGTTAAGATTTGAAACACTTCATATATCCTGACTCTGAATTGATCGTCCCACGTAATATCTTTTTTGTTCCCTCATTACCACACCGAAAAATGTATATACCCAACAGATATTGGGTGCACTGACAATGAGACTTTGAAAATATGTATTGTTATTTTACATACAGTCAACAATGGACTTTCAGATGTTACTAGGGATGCAAGACAATATCAATATCGATAAATATATCTATGTTTATATCGACGCCCGGCAGATATCGATAATCGATATTATCGGCCGCATCATATCTATAATATCGATATTTTCCGATATTTATATATATTATTTTAGAAATTAAAAATAAGTATGTAAATCAAAATCAAGTAATAAATTTGAGGTAGTTTACTGAAAAAAGTTAGGTCTGCAAATATTAAGCGTCAACAGGCCCTGAAAACGTAGTTTGCTTAACCTTTCCTCATGAAGTCCATTCCTAGTTTGAGTGACAGTGGTTCCTGCCTGTGAGCAAAGGCGTTCAGAAGGTACTCAGAGGCTACTTTCAGTAAATGATTAAATGCAATTTTGAACATATCTTAATCAAACTAGTAAAGCAATCATGATTGATTTTAATTTAATTTTCCAGCAAAAAAAGGACCGTAATCTCCAAATAGTCGGTGTTATTCTATACGTAACAAAATGCTTTGCACTTTTCAACTCCTCCTTTACAACTTTCAAAATTTTTGCATATTTTTCACCAATTTTTGTCTTGATAGTTCCACGAAAAGGGACTTTGTATAATGGTGCTAAGTACTTCATTAAAGCTTAAAACATTTGCCTTCAACAGCATTAAAATGTATATTATCAACACTGATAAATAAGCAATTGTATCGGTCAGACAGTCATATTTTTTACCCTCTTTAGAATATTGTAATGCGTCCCAGACAAAAACAAAAACTAACGAACGCAAACGTAACGCAATATATTAAATAATAAACCGGTGAACGTAAATGAATGACGCACACGAAACGGGTGGAACCACAGAGTAGTAAAGGACGTTACCGAGCTAAATCAGAGTTTAGCATTTTCAAGTTAGGTTCCTTTCATCCATACATTTATTTGTTTGATTTTTATTTATTTTTTTAGCGAGGAGGCGTTTGTAGTTTTTCATATTTGACTGCATCATATCGATATTGTCGTATCGACCATTAAAAAATATCGATGTTTTTGGACCGATATTATCAGTTGACCGATATATCGTTGCATCCCTAGTAGTGATGTGCCGGATCGTTAAAAATGTATATCCGCGAATACGGATACAGATACGGATCATTATTGTCTAGATCCGCGAATACGGATACGGATCTCAACTTGGACCGACTGTGAAAAAGTCACCTGCGATCTATTATCGACGAACATCCAGCTTACGCGTCATGTTTTGACCTTGAACTGTGCGTGTTTATGTTTATATTTTAGGATGACATAGGATTGCGTAGATTATATACGTTTCTGTTTTCTGGAAAGTTGTAAGTTAAATTAAAATAAAAACAATTTATACAAAAAAAGTACAGTAGTGTAAAATGGTAATATTTTACGGTAGTAAATGACGAATCTCCTAATACAAACTCTGAAGGAATGTATTCCCATGAATGTACAACTTTCTTAAAAATTCATCTTCAGACGAAACACCCACAAAAATATGAGTTATTCTTAAAAGAAGACTCCGCTAAGAAGATTGCCGGCGAACACATTCAGCAGGGAACGTCTTTAAAAACGGTATAAAAGAGAATTTAAAAAAAAAAAACATTTTTTTACGAATACATAAAAAAATCAAAATGTGGGATAGTAAAAAATAAAAATTATTTAAAACTATTTAATTGCAGAAATTATAGCTTTATCTGGATTAACTTTTCAACACGTAGAAGATTTTGGGTTCCAACGATTGCTGGATAATGTTATTGCAAATTAAGTTCTAAAAGGCGGGAAATATTTTACGGAATTTATCTGCAGTGAACTTTAGGATCGAAAATAGGATTTTGAGAGAGTTTCCTTCACATCCTACATCTGGTAGGCTTTTTGGTAAGGTGTTTCATTGGTATCCAGAACATTACAAAAGATTTTATAAGGGAAAATATCGTTTTAAAAGCGAAGATACTTGAAGAACGCCAAACGGGAGATTACATTTTGGAAAAATTTCAAAATATGTTTGAAGGGTGGGGAATCCCAAACAGAATGTGCACTGCATGGTAAGAGATGGGGAATCCAACATGAAGAGTTCCTGCACTTTATCTGACGTAGATAATATTGATTGTGCAGCACATCAGCTGCACCTGATTGTTAAAAAAGCTGTTAACAATAACAGTAAAAAATTTGGAGGTCTATGACACATGGGTCACACATATTTATCATCACCTGTAACAAGAGTTCCAAGTGAGCAGTTTTTCAGTGCAGCAGGAATAATTTATGATTCTCATCGTAACAAAACTGCCAATTTACTCTTTTTGAAGTAAAATTTGCCAAACTTAATGTTAAATATAACATTTATTTTTAAAGTTTCTGTAAAAGTGATTATTTTATCTGATGTAAACACTTCAGCAGTACCTTAAACATAATTTCTGCTAGCAAATCATAAAGATCAGAGACCTGATATCACTATAAAGATAGTTAAAATAATAGCTTAAAACATACTACCCAGTTACCTTTGGTAAACTAGTAAAATAAATGTAAGAACGAAGACTTTTCCGGGTATCTATGGGTCAGCCGACCAGTGCAGATGTCTCCACACCTGAAGAAGAAGGCGGAGCTAGGCGTCGAAATATCGTGTTTTCACAACACAATCCGACGGTACACCCGTGAAGACTTCATTGTAGTAAAATATATGTTTAAATAATTAATTTTTGCAATATAAATGTGCCAGATATGAGATTTTAAGAAATATGAAGTAATTGGAATTGAAGTTAATAGTATTTCATTGCTAGATATCTTTAAAATTTTATATACGTGCATAGTGAAATTCTTTACAAAAGATCCGTTAAAGATCCGCTAAAAATGTAACGGATTCGGATACGGATACAGATCTTTTTTCCCCCTCGGATATCCGCGGATACGGATACGGATACGGATATCCGGCACATCACTAATCAGGTCCATTCTCGTGTATTATTTAATCATGGTATACTTCATTACGTCTCACTTATTGTAACTTTCATCTCCTTTACAGATTCTGTAACGTTTAGAAAATTACCAATCCCACAAAAACAATTCTTGTAGAAAGGTAGTGTTCATGTAGTGACAAAAAAATTTGAGATCTTCTTCTGCGCCAAGTATACACTTTACAGTGTGTATTCACTTCACTTTGTGAAACAGAATGGTTTCTCTCGGTGTCATAGATCGTTTATTTATGATAAAAAATCTCATAACTTGGCTATTATGCAGACCATGTTTTAGTTAACCTATACAAATACGTTAAATGTGTTGCTTTATCAAACTTATAAATAAAGTACTTAAAACCTTAAAAATCAAGGTTTCCCTCGCTTTTTCGAATTTGACAAGTATATATTATCCCTCAATTTTAGTAAACATTATGAAAACAGTGAGTGTGCGCCGTAGCCGAGCGATTGCCGTATAAACAAAATTACTAGTAAATTCCAAACTAAGCACAGGAACAAATTAAAATTTAAGATATTAGTTAATCTTGCTGATCTAGGCTAGGAGGCTACGCCGGCGACCCAAGAAGGAAATATGCTGATGGCGAAGTTGATTGTTATGAGGCCATGTTACTGCTCACCAACTAACTACATTAGGTGTTCATGTGAAAATACATCCTGGCTCAAGCTGTAAAATTATACATCCATGGCAATGGCGTATATGTATTTTCAATTAGTACCAAAAGAAAGCGAGTTAGCGTTTACGTGGAAATGAGGCCTGAACCAAGCTGTAAAATTATGCATTCATAACAATGGTGAATATGCCATTCGATTCGTACGAAAAGAAAGCCAGTTATCTAAGTTGTTTTGTTAGGTTACATCGGCAATCGTATTTCTCAGATGAACAATGTGTTACAATCGCTGCAACGTTAAAAAAAATAAAAAAAAAAAACTCATCCTCGCACCTTTTTTAATTTTTATGTTTTTAAATATGTTGGAAATTGATTCTCTTCATGAGACAGGTTCGATGGTTTGAGCATGTAGCTTCATCCAAAACAAATTAATAAAGTTGGAAATATGTACCGGAAGGTTTCACGTTTGGGTTGCCATTCAATAAATACAGGGAAAATCAGCAATGTCATTAGCAACAATGTCCCAATCCCTGCAAACAATATGCATCGTAGCCGAGCAATGAACGTTGCCGCTGGTTTAGATATAACCTCAAATAAATAACAAGTAACTTCCAAATTAACCATAGGAACAAAGGATTGCTGGAAGTACAGTGGAATTTTGATGTTGGGGTGTTGTGTCGGGGTGTTGTGTCGAAATAAAATTTTGAATTTCAATAACTTTCAAAGTAAGAAAAGGAAAGAATTAATACTAAACACATTAGTTAAACGTAGTAAGCTAAGTCTACAGTTAATATCTGAGGTTTATAAAGTAATTAGGGTAGAAAGCGATTTAATGTTAGGAGTAGGTAAGGTGGTAAGTACATGGAAATTTACGAGTTTCAGACTTTTCTTGTATTATGTGGGTAAAATGTTATCTGTGTACGAAATTTCAGCTTTCTACGGCTACGGGAAGTGCCTTAGAATTTTGATGATCATCAGTCAGTCAGTCAGTCAGTCAGTGATAAAATCTCTAAAGTTTGCATCCAAATAACATCCGAAATAAGAACAGTAACGAAATAAAATTTAGTACGTTTACTAACATTGCTGATATCTATGCATAACAGAAATTTGAGACATGTAGCATAAATACTACCGAAAAAAGTGAGGTTCAAAAATGGCCCGAATCGCTTCTAGAAAAGGGTAGGCAGTGCCGCCGTTGACTCAACTTGGCTGGTGCACTGCCGTGCACCCAAACAGTGAACTTGTCTATTACGGTATGACTAATCATTCTAATTATATTGACGGCAGTTTTATCGCCCGAGGCTGTTTGTTTATCGTATGATGCTTACGTGACATTTAATAACTTGCCGTAAAAAGTTTTCCGAGTGTGACAGTTTGTTTTGAAGTTTTAAGAAAAACCCTTTGCTAACATAAAATAATATTTGAGAATCAAGTTTTTCCCGGCGTATGGTTGACAAGAATTGTTCACGGGTATTCTGCCCGATGAGTCCTTCTGTCCACAACATTTTGGCAAAGCGCCGCACACAGCACCGACAGTCGGTGCCGTGTTGACGCAGTGGTAGCTTCGTTATGACATCTCACCTGATGAAGACAGCGGAGGTTACTGCCGAAACGTTGTGGACAGAAGAACTTTTCCGGCAGAATACCCGAGAAGAATTCTTGCCATAAAACAGTATTGCTTCTATCCGACTTTGTGACGCAGTAACGTCGATAACAGCAGGCTGATTGTGGCATCGCTTGAGAAATGCCTGCGGTCGGCCTTTTTAGTATAGGTCGATGGTCCAAAGAAAATATAAAGTATTTAACCAAATCTATGAAAATAACAACTAGCACCAGACCATCTCAACCACTTAACAGACACTCAGTACGGTTCGCTGCAATATAACTTAATTCGTCAATCAATTTAAGAAATCTATATATCAACAACTTGTAAACTGACTCCACAAATCCCTTTTTGAATTTCTATTTGTCGATATATACGGTGGTAATTCCTCGATAGTAACAGTAAAAAAATTTATTGAATAATTTCCAGTCTTATTCTCCCTTCACAATCTTTCCACACCTGGTATAAACAGCCACATTTTAATCAGACCAACAAAAGGAAGTGAAACGAGTTTCTTCCTCGTCATTCGCTTTGCTGCTAATTGGGTCTATACCATGGTGCACTGCTTAGGACTCTGTATCTTCCTCCTTCTGAACTAAGAGCGACTGCAGAGGAGAAACAAAAGAATCACGGTTTGAAAGTTCAGCCTGCACTGAACAAGAGCAGTGAGCTGAGGCTATTTCCACTTTGCTGTCGACGGAAGCGTCCATAGTGCACAGCTCGCTACTGCTTATTGTTCCGCCGCTCACTACGGGAGAACTCGGTTTGTTTAATGCGTTCGTTACACGCCAGTAGTCTGTAAACATCCAGACAGCCAGACTACACCAATAGTTTGTATCAATCCCACCAGCTTCAAGCTGCAAATAACTTCAGTCGATCTTTTAACTAGTTGGATAGGGCGTTAGCGTTCGTCCTTTTCCTGTTTTTTCAAAAGCCTTGAGAATGAGTAGATTTGAAAATTTTCGAGAGCCAGCCAATAATATCGGGTAGCGGGCAGTGGATGAGATTCAATCAAGTACATGACATCACGGATTTGGACAGTAACAAATAAGCACATATGAGATGGCGAATGTTGAACAACAGTCGTAATACCAGGATGTTTCCACTAGTTTTACAATTCGGCTGCCAACTTTTTAAGATAGAAGTTTATCATGTGTAATAACGCACTAGAACGAGGATACAAAAACTGTGAATGTGCGTATTGTAGAACAGTTTGATAAAATCGCGGAAAAATATTTTTCAGAGATTATTATTCTATGTAGAAGTTCAAAACAGAGGGAAACTCATATCATGATGAGTTCGTAGCCATATCTGTTGCAGTCTTGTGGGTGGAAGGGGGATTATTTGACGGGAAGAGCGGAGTAATGCGATGTCCAGCACAAGTTATGCAACAGAGACAAATAGCATGTTCACTTAGTAATTCCTTGACACGAGCTGCAAGATTTAAAACCAGCCAGTGTTAAGCAATCTCGAAAGGTCAGTGGGGTTTGTGTGGAAATGGTTGGCAGGTTATGGCTTCTAACAACCACCAGTGAAAGGCAATTATTTTTTAATTACTTCAATCGAGTTAACATGTAATATAATTTTATAAAATATATAAAATTGTACATTTAATTCTTCAATCCAGATTCCATTATGACTTCATTATCTTGCAGAGCGCCATGGCTGGTGATGTTTAGATGCCTTCTCCTCGAGTGATTTTGGTATTGATAAAACGGTCCTTGCCCTGTCTCTAATTATCGCATCTGGCACATTTTCCCCTTGAGTTTTTGTCTGTCCATCATTGTTCAGTGCGGTACTAATTTTTCATAGTTCTTAATATGTACTCATTTTCGGAATTATCTCCTGCTAAGTGTCGTGGTACTTTATCAACTTGAATTGATTAATCTTGTTCTAAACTTTGGATCAGCATGCAGTCTTTGTTATTAGGAAACGAAAATGTCGTCTCGGGAAAATCATAGAAATTTTCTTCAAAAGTCCAAATTGGCATATAATTTTGTAGTTGTTTTGAATTCTTACAGTACATAAACTACGTCTAGTAGTTGACAAAGACCGATTCACACTAGAGATCAAAGTTCGGCTGGTTCATATCAGCTCACGATACAGGATTACGCCAGTGGAATTCACACTGCCGGTCAGGTCAAGTTAAAACATAGTTTTTAAGAAACAAATGATGCATTTAATCAATTGTGTTACTATCTCTTTTTAATTATTTTTTATTATTTTTTGTACCTGCTTAACGTCTCTTAACAGCGAGGTCTTTAGAGACGGGAAAGGATGGGGGGCAAGGAATGGGAAGGAATTCGGCCATGGTCCTTTTCAAGGAAGTATCCCGGCATTTGCCTGGAGTGATTTGGAAACCATGGAAAACCCAAATCTGGATTGCCGGACGTGAATTCGAACCGGCGTCCTCCCGAATGTGTTACTATCGTTTAAACCTTACAGTTTTTACGTTTAGTTTAACAAAATAGTTGATTCTACTTTAAAAAAACAAAAGAGGGCAATGAATCGAATTCACAATAATTCCGATATGAATAATATAAAAAAATCAACTTCTTCCGATAATTCTAATTGTTGTGCATTATTGTTCAATTTTATGATTTTTATTTTCTTACGTTGTAGAAGTTTTTTTGCGATATCTATCTAATCTCTGTCTTCCTGTAGAGGAAGACAGAGAGTAGAATATATGAATCAGATAATTGAGGATGTGGGTTGTAAGGGGTGTGTAGAGATGAAAAGGTTAGCACAGGATAGGAATAGATGGAAGACTGCATCAAACCAGTCAAAAGACTGATGACGGCAATAAAAAAATCTATGGTGTAGTTTTGTGAGGTGAATTGCAATATTTTTATGGGTAAAGTCGTACAGTTTACTGGAACCCCAACAAGATCCATGTGAGATTCGTTGTTGATTTGGTCTGACTGTCGAGCGTTCCATCAGCTCAGCTCAGGAGCGTCCCGGTCTTGACCGTTGTTGATGGGTGGCGACGCGACCTTCAGGTCGACCTGCCTTGCCACGACTTGACCGGACCGAGCGGTGGGAAAGTTCCACTGGATTGCGTGTATAGCGATTTTGAGCTTTGGCCCTATTGCTGCTGTGGCTTACCTCGACACGACGACGTTGATGGAGTTGGAGGCTCCCTGGAAGAGCGACTGCGCGTCCTGGTGGCGCAGGTCTCTGGAGTCGTACTCGTTGATCTTGGTGACGATGTCTCCGCGCTGCAGACGGCCGTCGGCGGGAGACCCCGGCTGAGCCTGAAACAGCAGAACAACAACATTAACACGTCAACCTGGGGAGATTAAAAAGTGATTGATCTCATGTGGGAGTAATGAAATGATCTATATCGGCGAGACAGGACGGACGTGAAGGAGAGGCTGTGTGAACACATAAAATAACGACGTTGACAAATCAGCTGTAGCACAAACATTCAGCTGACAGTGGACACGCTGTTTTATTCAGTGTACTGGTTCATGAAAGCAGATGGTGGCCCAGGTGAATCAGAGAAGCGTTGGAAATAAAAAAGACCCAGATAATATGAACGCGAACGGCGGGCCACACCCAAGCTCCCATCGGACCGGCGACGCTGGCGGTGGTAGCTTCAGTGACGTCACTCCGAACGGTTAGCGCGCTCTTCGGAGTTATATACAGGCAGTAGGGATTCCAGCCATGAAAGTCCTCTGAAGAAAGCCACAAAATGATTGCTGAAACGTCCAATTGACGCGGTTCAACCGGACAACCAAGATAACATCGACAACGACCGCGAAAGTCTCCGCATCCAATCTTTGTAAGACTCAGCAAAATGTCAGAAAAAAGAAAGTACTCTGCCCCTACAGACCTCTCGTCACCTGTCACCGATATAGATGCTACAAGGCCCATCAAACAAATGAAGAATGGGAGGGCTTCAGGTTTTGACGAAGTTCACCAGGAGTTCCTCACCCTCTGCGGAAAAAAATATCAAAAAATGGTTGGCCCGCTTCTTTAATAGCATACTACAGACAAGTGTCATCCCTACGGAATTTAAACGGGCAAAGATCATAGTAATTTCGAAGTCTGGTAAAAAGCCCTGATGTTCCAGAGAATTTTAGACCTATTTCACTGCTAAGTACTACTTACAAGTTATTTGAAAGGATCATCTACAACAGTATCCCTCCCGGTTGAACAGGACAGATCGACAATTGCAGCAATGGTGTGGCAATCTGTAACGCAGGTTCAATGGTGGTGGGGAGGTGAACGTGGGAAACATGCTGGTTTGGATGCAAAGACAATTAAAAATTGCCATAGGAAGTTACTGACCACCGGTAGTGTTGTGGACACAAAGAGATCGGGTCATCTCTCGACCTCGGTGTCAGGGGAAAAGGTGGTCGCAGTGAGGGAGATGTCAACAAGACAAGCTGAAAGAGAGAGCGGCACAACACGTTATTCTGTGCGTAAAATTCTCCACGGACAGTTACATCACAGACATTATGTCCAAACGTTGTATCCTGATGATTGTGATAGCCTCATGAATTTTGTGAAGTGATGCTCGCGAGGTGTGACGATGATCCACACTGTTTAAAAAAATTCTGTGGAGTGACGAAGCTGTGTTTCATTTTGGGGGGGGGGGGTTGTTAATAGTCATAACAGCCATTATTGGGCTGAAAATTATGCCAAGTAGACTCTTGAAAAAATGCAGGGGAAGCCGAAAGTGACAGTGTGGTGCGGATCAACTTCTTCTCGCATTATTGGACCGTATCTGTTGAGACACACTATCAACGATACCTGGAAATGCTACAAACTTTTGTTTGGTCTACAGTTTGTGAATGGGACGACTTACAGAACCTGTCATTTATGCAAGATGGAGCTCCCCCTCATTACGCCTTGGCTGTCAGGCAGTGGCTTGATGGATAGGCCGCCGAGGCTTCACAGAATGGCCTGCGCGTAGTCCAGACCTCACCCCATGCGATTACGTTTTATGGAGGAGGGCTAAGGAAGAAGTGTACCGCAGCAAACCTCAAACTCTTGGTGACCTTGAGAACAAAATCCGTGAGGTCATAAGTGGTGTTCCTGTTGAGTTCTTGCGGAAGACCAAAGCAAACATACCTGTTCGTTTAAGATAGGGTATAGAAAATACTGGGACACACATTGCATTGTAACTTTTGCAATCATCATACCATACAATAAACTAAATGTGTGCAAAAAATTGTCTTCAGACCTACATTCGTTTAGGAGAAAAAAATTATTTCCAGTAGGGAGTTATTTTTCGCCCACCCTGTAGATTACCAAACCGTGAGAGACCCTCGATTATTTACAGTGGAATAGTATGCGACCCACGCTACGGGTATCGAATATAGTAACTGGATGATGCAGAGGAGAGCAGTTAGGTTTGTTTTGTTAGAAATTACTATAAAACACGATCAGTAACTGATATGATTCAGGAGCTGGGCTAAGATTCATTGGAAGAAAGGAGGAGCGTGAAGAGAATGCTGGGAATGGCGTATATTAGTGGTGAAGCTAAAGAGGATATTGGTAGACGAAATGAGTTGTGCATTGAAAGGATAACATGACACTCGACTTCGGGCATAAGGGAATAGGGATATTTTCTTTTGTATGCAAGGAACTCAGGGACTAGAATAAGTTACCACTAGACGACCCGTGCGAAAATTTCGCGAATAAAATACGACGAATAGTGAGGTTGAATGCTTGTAATATAATGAATAGTAGAACCGTAATTTTGTAGCAAATATTTTTTTTAGTGTAATAGGTACACAGCAAAATACTCACAACATATTATGAAACAGTTAGGAAAATTTAAAACACACTTTATTTATAACAAACTGTCACTGACCTTGCTGGAATAAAACCAACCTTAATAAACTGCACACAACATATCAACATCTCTGTGATATTTGTACTGAGCGAATAAAATGATTACATTGGAATTGTATAGCAAAACGACAGTGTTTCCGTAAAAGAAAAAAATATATACGAAAAACTACTTATTGAATAAAAAAAAGTTTATTGACATCTCTGTGATATCCGCTGCTGCAATCTAGGGACTTGGTTCTGAACAGTCTCATACGCGCTACCACTTTAGCACAAATTCTGAACATTTTTTTCTTAATTATGATTTACCTAGCTGGAGACCTTAATATTTTAAATCGATATGTCATTTATCGATTTCAGCTAGGTATCAAAGGAGATAAATGGCATATAATAAAAACAAAAATTTAAAAAATCAACACGTTCTATAAACTAATATTGATACTTTTACCCTTTAAGGTTCGAATTACAAAAAAATTTCTTTTATACAATAAATATGGTGTGACCAAAGCAGCCACCTTGGTCTTTAAAATGATACCTCATTTATCGATTTCGGTTAGTTATCAAGCAAGGTAAAAAAAAAGTTTTGAGAAATGATGTTATTTTGCCACTTAAGGGTGTAATTTGGAGAGAGTTTTTTCTTAAAATAGTGATGTGACGATAGTGGATAATTTAATATTTAAATCGATACGTCATTTATTGATTTCGATTAGGTATCAAGGGAAATAATAGCTCATGACAGAAAAATGCGTTGTAAAAATATTAATACTTTTACCCTCTAAGGTTAGAATTTTTAAAAATTTCTTTCTTAAAATGTGGTAACGGAACCGAAGACATTACGAAGACCTTAATCTTTTAAATGATACCTCGTTTATCAATTTTGTTTAATTGTCAACGGAGGTAAATGACTTGAGACACAAAAAACGCATTTAAGAAATACAGATATTTATGCCCTTTAAGGGTCGAATAAGGAAAAATTCTTTCTTAAAATATAATGTGACTATGGCGGAGACCATAATCTTTACTATGATACCTCATTTATCTATATCGGTTATATATCAATGGAGATAAATGGCTCGTGACACAAAAATGCATTATAGAAAAATTATACTTTTCCCTTTAATGGTTGAATTCCAAAAACATTCTGTCTTAAAGTATGATGTCACAAAGCTGAGACATTACTCCTCATAATCCTACTTCATTTATCGATTTTGGTTACATATCCAGGGAGACTAAATGGCTCGAGACACAAAAAACGCATTTTAGAAAAATTGACATTTTGCCCTTTAAGGGTCGAATTACGAACAATTCCATTCTTAAAATATAATGTTACCACGGCGGAAACCTTATTCGTTAATATGATACCTCATTTATCTATAGTCGGTTAGATATTAAGGGAGATAAATCACTCGTGACACAAAAATGCGTTATTGAAAAATTTATACTTTTTCCATTTAAGGGTTGAATTCCAAAAACATTCTTTCTTAAAATATTATGTCACAAACCTGAGACATTATTCCTCATAATACTACTTCATTTACCGATTTTGGTTAGATATCCAGGGAGACAAATTGCTCAAGACATAAAAAACGAATTTTAGAAAAGTTGACATTTTTGCCCTTTAGGGGTCCAGTTACGAACAATTCCTTTCTTAAAATATGATGTTACCATGGCGGAAACCTTATTCTTTAATATGATACCTCATTTATCTATATCGGTTAGATATTAAGGGAGATAAATCACTAGTGACACAAAAATGGGTTATTGAAAAATTTATACATTTTCCCTTTAAGGGTTGAATTCCAAAAACATTTTTTCTTAAAATATCATGTCACAAAGCTGAGACATTACTCCTCATAATCGTATATCATTTATCGATTTTGGTTAGATATCCAGGGAGATAAATGGCTGAAGATACAAAAAACGCATTTTAGAAAAATCGACATTTTTGCCCTTTAAGGGTCGAAAAACGAAAAATTCTTTTCTTGAAATATAATGTTACCACGGCGGAGACCTCGATCGTTAATATGATACCTCATTTATCTATATCGGTTAGATATTAAGAGAGATAAATCGCTCGTGACACAATTACGCATTGGAAAAATATTGATACTTTTGCCCTTTAAGGGTCGAATTCCGAAAAATATCTGTCTTAATATATGACGTCACTAAAGCGTAGATCTTAATCTTTAAAATGATACAACATCAAACGATTTCATATACGTATCCAGGGAGATAAATGACTCGTAACACAGAAAACAGCATTTTAGAAAAATTGAAATTTTTCCCTTTAAGGGTCGAATTCCGAAAATTTCATTTCTTAAAATATTATGTGACCAAAGTGGAGACCATAAGCTTTAAAATGACACCTCATTCATTGATTTCGGTTAAGTATGAACGAAGATACAGGCTTGTGACAAAAAAATACCTTATAGAAATAATATATACTAGACTACCCGTGCGAAAATTTCGCGAATAAAATGCGATGAATAGTGAGGTTGAATATAATGTCACCAAGTTCAGTCATTACTCTTCATACTCCTACTTCATTTATCGATTTTGGTTAGAAATCCGTGGAGATAAATGGCTCGAAACACAAAAAACGTATTTTAGAAATATTGACATTTTTGCGCTTTATGGGTCGAATTACGAAAAATTCAATAATGTTACCACGGCTGAAACCTTAGTCTTTAATACGATATGTCATTTATCTATATCGATTAGATATCATGGGAAATATAAGGCTCGTGACACAAAAATACGTTGTAGAACAATTTATACTTTTTCCGTTTAGTAGGTGAATTCGAAACACTTCTTTCTTAAAATATGATGTCAGCAAAACTGAGACACTATTCCTCACAATCGTACTTGATTTATCGATTTTGGATAGATATCAAGGGAGATAAGTGGCTCGAGACACAAAAAACGCATTTTAGAAAAATTGACTTTTTTGCCTTTTAAGGGTCGAATTACGAAAAATTCCTTTCTTAAAATATAATGTTACCACGGCGGAGACCTTATTCTTTAATATGATACCTCATTTATCTATATCGGTTAGATATCAAGGGAGATAAATCGCTCGTGACACAAAAATCGGTTATAGAAAAATTTATATTTTTTTCCTTTAACGGTTGAATTCCAAAAACATTCTTTCTTAAAATATGATTTCACAAAGCTGATTCATTACTTCTTATATTCCTACTTCATTTATCGATTTTGGTTAGATATCCAGGGAGATAAATGGCTCGAGATACAAAAAACGCATTTTAGAAAAATTGACATTTTTGCCTTTTAAGGGTCGAATTACGAAAAATTCCTTTGTTAAAATATAATGTTACCACGGCGGAGACCTTATTCTTTAATATGATACCTCATTTATCTATATCGGTTAGATATCAAGGGAGATAAATCGCCCGTGACACAAAAATCGGTAATAGAAAAATTTATACTTTTTTCCTTTAAGGGTTTAATTCCAAAAACATTCTTTCTTAAAATATGATGTCACAAAGCTGAGACATTACTCCTCATAATCCTACCTCATTTATCGATTTTGGTTAGATATCCAGGGAGATAAATTGCTCGAGATACAAAAAAGGCATTTTAGAAAAAGTAACATTTTTGCCCTATAAGGGTCGAATTACGAAAAATTCCTTTCTTAAAATATAATGTTACCATGGCGGAGACCTTATTCTTTAATATGATACCTCATTTATCTATATCGGTTAGGTATTAAGGGAGATAAATCGCTCGTGACACAAAAACGCATTGCAAAAATATTGATACTTTTGCCCTTTAAGGGTCGAATTCCAAAAACTTTCTGGCTTAATTTATGACGTCACTAAAGCGGAGATCTTAATCTTTAAAACGATACTTCATCAAACGGATTCAGATAGGTATCCAGGGAGATAACTGACACGTAACACAGAAAACAGCATTTTAGAAAAATTTACATTTTTGCCCTTTAAGGGTCGAATTCCGAAAACTTTCTTGCTTAAAATACGATTCAACCAAAGTGGAGACCATAAGCTTTAAAATGACACCTCATTCATTGATTTCGGTTAAGTATGAAGGAAGATATAGGCTTGTGACAAATAAATACCTTATAGAAATAATATATATGATTTGATGAATAATTTACCAGCAACACTGGAACAATTTAAAGTCAAAATTCATAAAGGACAAAATTGAAATTGAACTCAAAGAATTTAAGATAAAAGAATATGGAAAGCAAAAATAGGTGTGGAGCGTATGCTTCATCGCAACTAAACAATAAAATAATTTAAAATTTCACACTTTTTGCAGGCGTCATTTTAACAAATTGCACTTACTTACCTTATTGGGATTTTCGGATTTTCTTTTTTTTCTTCATGTGTACGCGTAACCGAAACTGATATATAAAAAGAAGCAGCCCTGACTAAGGCCTTAGGTTGGAGCCGAAACATAGCCATTAGCAGCAAGGGAAAAAAAAAAAAACGCAGCACAAATCCTGAAATTGCAAGTAATTGTAATTTTTCAACATTAATAATTGTTTAGCGAGAGACTGTTTTAGAAAAATGACAATTAGATTTCATTAGTAAGAAGAAATCAACAGTTAAAAAGAAACTGTTGTCCTTGACGTCATATTTGTTTAAATCTGTAGCATTTTAAAAAGAAGCTTCAACAAAGTAGAAGTGGGTGTAGATTCACAGCTTCATATTTCATTCCCAGAGAGAAACGGGATTCGAGAACTGTACCCAGCCTGCTATTAAGTCAATACCGTGGAGGACCTTCGCGGGACGAAGATGAATGGCTGGAGTTTAGCGCTGATCCCACTACATCCCTTCAATAGTAGAAGTTCCCAACCAAAAACATGTCAGGGAGAAGGGGGGGGGGGTTAGGGTGCGAGGTAGCTTCGCCGTCGCATGACCGTCACCCTGGCTCAACACCGTCGTTGTACTATATCTCCTTCACTGCCTCGAAATCCTGTATTCTGGCATCTCGTATTAAGTGTGTTTCCTCTGAGAAGTCACTCAGAAGTAGGCATAACATTGTGGCCGTGGGAGAGGCTTGGTAACTTTTCTTTTGACGAAAGGGGGGCGCAGTAAGAAAACCATTATTCTAGCGCCAATGTTTGTGATGGGAATATGAAGCTCTACCGCCGTGAATTCCTGCGGGAAGTGGCAGAAGCCGTATGAACACCGTGACTTTACCTTAGAAACGCCTTTAAAAAAAATGAAACTCGAAAGACTGCTGCCAAGGAAATAGTTATCGTTGTGAACCCATGAACGTAAAAACGGTGAGAGTAAGGTGTAGGTGGTTTGAGGTGGCTGAGTGACATGACTCGTCTCAGAGCTGGACTCACTCCAGCTGGCATCGGCAGGCGAAGGTGACTCACGAGTGTCATAAAGCAGGTGGCGGTGTGATTCACACAGAGTCTTCTCTCCTCTCACCCACAGTGCTAACAAGACAAGAAACGGACACGTAGATGAAGTCGTCGCAGCGAGTTTATAGGCACAAAATCGATGTATTAGGATATCTCCGGCGAGTTTAGAGTTACAGCATGATACGCCGGTATTGCATGATGCAACTAAAACTACCGGTTTATATTGTAACTTTTCACATTGTAACCAAGGGCCTAGCAAGGATTAACATCGAGGTGGGGCCAATATATATATATATATATATATATATATTGCTTTTACTTGGAAAAAATAATTAAACACTTATTTAATTTCTTTAAGCACTACACTGTGAGGGTTCTGGATAAATTTTGACAAAATTTTTTGCCCTAATACTTGAGGAGGGAGCCAGGGTGGGAAAAGGGGGGGGGAGACAAGCGCCCCAACCTGCCCCACCCCGGCTAGGCCCATGGTTAACACTAAGTATATATCATAGAAACTGTATTTGACGTCAGTTTAATTCGAGTTATAGGCCTACCATGTTAAGTTAAGAGAGGCGAGTCAAGGTCACTCCACTCTATCCCCACTCCGCTGCCCCAGCCCGTACAGGCGAAGGGAAAACAGCTGCCGCGCATGCGCAATCATCCTCACAACAGGTGTAATACAATATGTTGCGTTTCATGTGATGTTTTGTTTAGTAAAATCGAGCATTTTAATTATTTGTCATGAGTGAAATTAATGAATCGTGTGTCGTACAAATTGCATATTTACCAATTTTATATGCTAACAAAGATAAAAATTATTTACAAATCAATGAATAAAATTTACTGCTTCCAGTCATTATTTTTAGTTTTAAAAGTTGCGCAAGACATTTCGAGAATTAAAACCAATATTTAGGTGTGTTTCCCAGCGAAAGTCAACTCTCGAAACAAGTCGTATAAATTTTGAAATGAAAGTGATAGTGACTGCATTTTTTCTTTGAGTTTTGAGTGATAACTTCCATTATCCATTACGAGGACACGTGGACCGAGCATGGTGGTGTAACGGCTAGCGTTCTGGCCTTGCATTCGGGAGGTCGGCGGTTCGAATCCCCGTCCGGGCATCCAGATTTGGGTTTTCCATGGTTTCCCAAATCACTCCAGGCAAATGCCGGGATGCTTCTTTTAAAAAAAAGGCCATGGCTGAATTCTTTCCCATTCCTTGCCCCCCATCCTTTCCCGTCTCTAGAGACCTCGCGGTTGAGAGACGTAAAACAGTTAAAAAAAAAAAAAAAAAAAAAAAAAAAAAAAAAAAAAAAAAAAACGGGGACACGCCCTTCTTCCAGACTCTTAAGAAGTTTGAAAACCATTTTCTGAATATTTCACTACTGATTTCTTGGTGATAGTCGCCATAACATTTAGACTGAAACACTAAACCAGTCCCTTCAGGACCCTAAGGCCACCATTTCGTTTAATGTGTTGCTGAATAAACTTCTTTGCGTGATTTTAGATTTACCCACGTCTGGTCAAGGTAGGATGTTCTTTTCTTAAATCGTGTATTTTTCTTAAAAGTGAGGTCCGTGCTGCAACAATGTCTGTTATTTCCATCAGAAAACGTCTACCGTCATTACATTTTCTGTATCTGAAGTCGAGTGTTTTTAGTAATTTAAGGAGAGAAGTGATGCCTCCAATGTAGCTAATTTTCTCTTGCAGCATCTCCCTCAATTTTCTTATTCGCCTTGATCGTTAAATTCTAGTACAGAACGTCGAATGATATCTCTCCGGGAGTCATCCATCTCCGTGACCTGTTTTTTTTCGGTGAATGTTTTTTTTTTGGAGAAGAAAAGGATGGTCCTGGAACACTCAGCTGGGCTTCGCTGCACACACGCTGCACTGTTCGTAACGATACGTCACACGCCTCTGCTGTCATTTTTTGCGGTTCCCTGAATAGTATATTAACTTTCTCTTCAGAGTTTTCTGGCGTCTTAAAAAAAATATACAAACCAAAAATTTTTGTTTTTGACTCTCGCCTAATGTAACAACTATTTAACGCCATTTCACTTACAGCGTTTTTATCGATGTATCGGTATGAACACAATACTGCGCCATACGGCAACGCCTCCTGTCTGCCTCTAGGCTGCGGTCTGCTCGGAGGGGAAGGTATCGGGAGGGGGTTGTTAGGTGAGAAGCGGAGCCAGTCGAGAGCGAACAAGGTATAAGAAACTAGCATTGTTCCTGTTTATCACATCACACTGTTCTCAAGTAGAATAATACCCTTCTCAAGAACCATAGTTTCTACTGAAAATGATTCAGGAGATTCAGGAAAAGCGAAAAAGGTTACTGTTTATTTTGGTGACTATCCTATGTTAATTTTGTCAGTAGGAAATTGCCCTGGCGGGCAGACTCTTGACACGAAAACAGCGACCTTTTCCTGGGAGAAAAACTTAAAGGAGTCCTTAGAACGCTAAATGGATAGTAACATGTGCGAAATTATTAACTGGTGACCTCGGTATTCTAAAGTGTGATCACAAAGCGAACCCAAATTGTCTATCTAATATTAGAAGCAAACTCCTGTAAATACTGGCAATGGATGCTTACTATGTTGAAGTAAAGTGAACATATTTACACCACTGAAGACTATAGAAGAACCATGGATCCACCCATACAATATGGAGACAAATCAAACATGAAGCTAGGGGAAAAAATGCATCTTCACAGATATCTTCCTAAAGGTCAGGGGATCACAAGTGCTCACATCTGAACTATTTTGCAAAAAATTGAAGATAATTTAAAGAAAATCGGCAGTGATATTATAAGTAAATTCATCTCTGTGTCATAGGCGATAAAGCATCGTCCAAATTGTCGGCTGCGGTAGCCGTGATATGCTCTCCAATGATTTCTGATTCCTCCCCAAGAAGGAGCAGCCTCTTGGGGGTCAGTGATTTGGCACCACACGTAAAGCTATTCTGAAAGTAGAACAGTGGTTTCCCAGACAATCGCAGGATTTCTACAATGACGTGTTGCGTAAGATCAAGATACGCCGCGCTGGCAGAAATGAGCAAGGTGACCACGTGGAGAGAGCTCCAGTCCAATCTAACACTTTAGCATCGCACCTCATTTTCTTGTATTGTAGCTGCTATGCTACGGAAAGCACGGAAATTGATGAGCGGTTGCTTGATTGTTTGGTTATAGTATACACCGCAGTAAACGTAATTTACCTGAATAGCTGTGCCGATCTATACTCGACGGGATAGAGTACTTCATTGTTCGGTTATCCAGGATGATTCTCCGTTAAGTTACCTGGGAAAGACACGCCTCAATGATTCAGAAACCAATCATACTCCCGAACAACTCAGCGAGTTTATGTCTCATTGAAGCTTACTTTGTTTAAACAATGTCAGTGCTTAAGTAAATTATACCCCTGAGGGGATAATTTGTTCGAGGGTCTTGTGGATTGTTGACTTGGTACATTCTAATATATTAATTCGGAATCTGACATTCCATGCCCAAATAATTTACTGCTTTGGCTTAAGGTTGGGTGTAGAGTCAATTTGTCAAGGGAATCGCCCTTGGGTGTCTTCAGTATTTATTGACGTTCCAGTAATTAGTGTTTTGACTCACTGAACTTGACTTAGTGACGGTCTTAGGTGTAAGTAAAGAGATCTTTCACTTCTATACATTCATTTGTACATATTATCTTCATAATTACTCCTGTAACTCCTTGCAAACCTCTGTACGATTTTCTATATTTCTTTTCGTATCGCATTTCTTTAATTGTCATGAACCTCTTATTCTCATACTGATTTACATTTAAATTCCAAACAATGAAATATATATTCCATCTAATGTAATTAGGTTGCAATTCAACCTCATTAGCAATTGTCTTTTCGAGTAAATGACTCAGCTGACTCGCTTAAAACTTTTAAATAACTAATCGTCTATCAGATCTATGCAGTTTGGCTCACTTCGCAGTCATCTCGCAAGCCATTGGCTGAAGCTCGCAGATTGGAAGATTAGCTGCGACCAGAGTTGTTACAAAAATAAATCGAGATTATACTGGTATGAAAAAAATTAATAATAAGAATAGTAATAAAAAAGTTCGAGCCCTAACACTATTCCTGTTGATTCCTATATAAAATCACCTCCTGAATGCGAATATCACCCCCATTTTCCCCCATCATCCACCTATTATTATTAATTTTAAAATTTTGGACGGATGAAGAAGATTGTTTTAGCCATTACAGTCTAAAGAATAATAATAAATAATGTTTTCTTTTGTACCCTGAGGTGGAATTTTATCGTACCAAAAACCAGCAGTACTTTGTCAGCATAAACGCATTCCGCTTGTCTTGAAGGAAATACACTTTAAGAGACATGTTACAGCCCGTGATCTTGTACGCTGACAGCAATTCCTCGACATGACCGACATAATCATTACTTTTTTTGTTAACCAAAATGTTATCGCATACGTTTTGCAATGCAAGCTAAGGTGTTCAAGAAACGTTGAATCTAGGAAAAGTTGTCTAATGTGGGGACCCACGATAACTGCTTCACTAAGACTAGGAAATTTAGTTTTCAAGAAAGTAAATGCCTGTATTGTCAGTTACTTTCGTACACTGATTTAACAATCCGAGTTTGACGTGAAAAGACGGCAAGTAAGTAGGGCAGGAAGCTTGAATATGTAGAAAATAAGTGAATAAAAAACGAAAAAAATCGCAAACAACCGATCATTTTTAATGATTTTTTGTACGATTTAAGGGGTCAAACGCCCCCCCCCCTCTCCCAGAACCCCACTCCTCCCATATCTACCGCCTTGGTACAAATGTTTATGTTTTAGCACATTTCACCTCTCAATCCCCTCAGAAGAAAAGTAAAAGCTAAAATAATTCTTTTCATCCTTCCAAATAATCGAAAATTGATAAAAAATAGATGGGGAAGGGCCTCCATCGCAAATTGTGGGTGATGGGGGAAAACGAAGTCACATTCGGATTCAGGAGGTCATTTTACTTTAGAATCAGCAGGAATGGAGTCAGGGCCGATTTCACGGAGACGAGTGTTAGCAGACTCATCTAATAGATAAGCAATTGCGAACAAATGAACTGGCAGAATACTTTCATTAAGTTTGCTTTTCGTAGGGTTCTGTTTCGAATTATACACGACTCTTAGCTAAAAACATATTGTAAAAATTTGGAAATGTGGAATAAAATCGTACTTAATGATTCAATGAATTCTTTAGTGCCGTTGCCATTTCTCAGTCATAACTTTTCGCGCTGCTCAATCACATTTAGGTATTTAGGAATTTGCATTGGACATCTGACTTGAGATTGAGGCTGTCCAAAGTAAAAACATGGGTGAATTATTATTATTATTACTGTATTATTACGATTATTACTAGCTGATACCCACGACTTCGTTCGTGTTTGTAAAGAATTTGTATTGACAGCTACCGACATCTAACAACCATAGTGCACGACAGGAGATACGATTTTACTACCATACACAAACACCAATGCTCTATGTTATGTAGTTTTGGCAGAAAAGTGACATTTGCGGAGGCACATGTCTTTCGTCGAAATACGAAAATATCCTTGACCGGCCACTTTCAACCGCCATATCTCCCACACTACCACAGTTACTGAAATTCGGCCGCTGTTGTGATCGAAAGGCGACTCTGTGTTACTACCACACACAAACGCCAGTGATCTGCGATAGATAGTTTTAGCTGAAAAGTGATACACCATGACACATGCGCCTTTGGCAGAAATATGAAATTGCCGCAGGTTGACCACTTTCAACCCCCATATCTCCCACACCCCCATAGCTACCGACATCTAACAACCATAGTGCATGACAGAAGACACGATTCTACTACCACACACAAACACCAATGGTCTATGCCATGTAGTTGTGGCAGGAAAGAGAAGTATAAGAAGACACAAATTTTTGGTCGAAATATGAAAACGCCATGCATTGGCCAACTTTGATTATCATATCTCCCACATCCCCACAGCTATCGTCATTCGGCCAACGTTGTACACGACAGGAAACTCCATGTTACTTCCACACACAAAAACCGGTGATCTGTGCTAGGTAGTGGTGGTTGAAAAGTGAAATATATGAAAACACACGTCTATTTTTATATATATAGGCTATAAGATTATGAAGCAGAAATCCTGGCAAATCCAGTGAGTTAAAAAATTCTGGTGGATAGTTGACGACATCATCTTGGTTAGTTGCGCAATCAACTGATTTGTATATCCTTAATTCACCGGAAATTTCATTTTGAATTTCGAAATTTATTTAATTTACGTGCGTGTTTGTCTCTGTAATATAGTTCGGTCGTTCAACCAAAAAATTGACAGGAAATCTAATGCAGCCACTCAAAACGTTTACAGGGATTTTGTCATTACCAACGCCAATGAGTTGTTTTGAAAACATTTCTTCCGATCGATCATTTTGCAATTCCAAAGATAATCATAAAGCGCCTTTGTTTTGTTTTGATTGACTGGCAGTAATATTATTTTCGTTGATGACACGCAAACCTTTTTTTTCCTTCGAACTTTATTTTGGGCAGGCATAGATTAATATCCATACAGTCTAATCAACTTGAAGGCATACCAGAGCTAATCCTAACACGCCTTTGTTTTGTTTTATTTTGATTGGCTGGTTTGTATGGGAAAAGAAAGGTGTTGATTTTACCATTTTCCTCGAAATTTTTACGTTTTTTCTCTCCATAAGAACCTTCCTTGTGGACTAACGAAAATATGAAGAAAAAAAAAATTGCCGAATTGGTCGAGCCGTTCTCGAGTTTTGCTCTTAGCAACACATTTGGCGATTCATTTTTATTTATATAGAAGATTTTAAAAGTTAGAAAGTATTATTAGTTGCAGCCAATTCAGTCATCATGAATTCTACCTGAACATAATTTAAAACGAATGGAACCCATCACCACAAGGCTTACCAGAACATTGCATTTTTAAAATAATAGGATAAGTGTGGCTCGATCGTCAGACGATAATGCATATCGCTTCTCAACTGAAATACCAGTAATCGATTTTGCTTTTTAGGTATTCTTAATATTGCATCCTTCTAAACTGATGCATTCTATTTTCACATTCGAAACGTTCCACAGTGGGCCAGAATCGCAAAAAGCTGGCCAAAATATAAAAAGTTGTTCAATTTGTACCAAAGTTAGTGTGTAAAGGTTATCGAAGTTGCTGATTAAGAATATAATATTAAAAAGTGAAAAAAGAAAATGGTGGATCCAAGATGGCGGACAAATATTGCTAAAAGTCGTTTTATTCATATAAAAGTAAATTTTGTGGAATTATCGAAGTTGCTAGAGTTGTTAAATTTGTACCAAAGTTAGTACGTAAAGGTTATCGAAGTTGGTGATTAAGAGTATGGTATCAAAAAGTGAACAAATAAAATGGCGGATCCAACATGGTGGATCCAATATGGCGGATACAATATGGCGGACAAATATTGATAAAAGTCTTTTGATTCATAGAAAAGTAAATTTTTGGGATTTATCGAGATTGATGATGAAGATTATGACTTCAAATATTTAAAAAAACAAAATGGAGGATCCAAGATGGCGGACAAAAATTGGTAAAATTCTTTTTATTTATATAAAAATCAATATTTAGAGGTTGTTGTAGTTAATGGTTAAAAATATAAGCTCAAAAAATGGAAAGCTCGAAAAAAGTACCAAATAGAGGATAGAAGATAGTATAAAATATTACAAAAAAAGAATTTTATTTCAATTACAGTTATTCAGTTAGTATATTGTTTGTGACTATAGTTAAAAGATGTCGTTTTCTTCTTGTTTTTTATTTTCATATCTTCTTCTTCTGCATCTTCAGCTGAATCGTTATCATCTTCAAAGACTGTTTCCTCATCATCAACATCGGAATCTTCATAATCTTCAGGCACAGGAACTAAGAGGGCAATGGCTTCTGCCGACAAACTCTTCAGTTTGTTTGATGATTTGCGCAGATAAGAAATGTTGAAGTCTGTGGTTGCCAACAATCTCCTGAACACGTCTTACATACTCTTAAGTCCGGAAAACTTTCGAGAAAAACTTATGCGACATTGCTTTATCAACTTATTAGTTGAATCTTGAGCATCCTCCGACAATTCATATTATTATTAATTTATTTAATACTTATTTCTTAACACGTGTTTGAAAGCGTTAAAAAGTAACTCCACAAAGTATATAGAATATTTGTGTTTCAAAAAAATGTACTATTTCATGATTATTAATGAAAAAATTAACTTAATATTAATAATTTCATTTTAAAAAATAACCAAACATTTTGCAAGCGTTGCTTAAAACGTGGTTCAAAGCCGGAGTTGGTACTAGTAGGTGGATTTGAAGGTTAATTTACTAAGGTAATAATATATACTTGCGGACACAGTGCAAAAGAAAGCGGAATATCGTGGAATTCGTAACTTATCTCTATTTCTTTAAGCACATTTTAAAATTTTCTCGCGCATTTTCTGGTATTAAGTTAAATAAAAAAAATATGTGTAATTAATGATTTAATAATGACATAAATGTATTTTAATTAGTAGATACTGCCTGGAACACCGTCCATATTTAAAATATTCGTTTTACTTACACTGAACACAAATATTTATCTTTAACCACAAGGCTATTTTGTAACCTGGTCGGCTGCATGCACCGCTACCAATGAAGTGCCGACTTTGACATGAAATATAAAGGAGGAAATGAACAATTGATCGTCCTAGCAATCGGTATTCAGTAGTTCCAACATTACTGTAGCCAACCTGATAGTCGAAAATTCCCATCCAGAAACTTTTTTTTTTTCCTTTTTGGCCAGGTTTTCAAGATTCTGGCCCACTGTGCGTTCGTGGTAGGCGGCATGGGTATAAATGTAAACACACTGAACAAATAAACACACAATTGATTTTAGAGAGAAGCGAAAATTTAAAAGCAACCAAGAAAATGCCACGCACAGAGGAAATAATGATAACACGTACGTCAGTGATATTATTTTCGCTGATCACACGCAGGCATAGATTAATATCCATAGAGCCTAATCAACTTGAGGTCATACCAAAGATAATCCTAACGCGCCTTTGTTTTGTTTTGATTGAGGGACAAGAAAAGTGTTGTTTTTAATATTTTCCTTCCAATTGTTGCGTTTTTTCTCGCCGTAAAAACCATCCTTGAACTCCAACGAACATTTTTTTTTAAAAAATTGGCCAAATTGGTCCAGGCGTTGTTGAGTTATGCGCTTACCAACACATTTTGTGATTCATTTTTATATTATAGATATACGCTGAATATAATGTAAAAATTTAAGTTAGTTATTTAGCAAGGTCAGGACAATCTGTCATAAGCCATGACTCTAAAAACGGAATCTATCCTAGATCTGTAAGCACACCCAAGACACTATCTCGGTCACCAGTTTTTAAGTATATGTGCGTGTGCGTGTGTGTGTGCGTGCGTGTGCGTGTGTGCGCAGACTACCTGCTGTCGCCTTCATAAAAAAAAGCCGACCGTGTGGGCGGCGACTGTACAAATGTTTGTTGGGTCAGAGATTATTTAGACCGAAACTAAAAGTGGACGCCATTCTTTATCGCCAGGGCAGCCGGTGCGACGTCGCCGACAGAATGAAATGTCTCTCACCTCAGATCTCGACGTAACTGCCCACTAAAACACGACTTACGACTTACAGCCTCACAGACAAATTACGTAACACTGCCTGAATCTCTACAGCACTGAGACAATACCGTGCAACAAATTCCTTTAATATTTATTGCAATGATTAAATCACCATTCTGCGACGACAATATGGAGTAGTTAGTTGCAGATGTATTTGGACTTTATCTTATAATAGGAAGATCTGATGTATTAAATCACACCAGTAAAGAAATAAATAGTTTGAGAATAATGACACTACGCATTCATTTCATTTTTATGTATCAGAAGCACAAAATTTAAAATCTAAAAGAATATCACATAGAACAATTTTTTATTTTTTTATTCATGTCAGATCAATAGAGGTGTAAATACAAACAAACATAAAAAATATGTACAAACATAAACAAAAAAGGAAACATAAACTGTAGAAAGTGTGCATGGAGATTTGGCTTTAAATGATGTTTTACAATAAAACGAATTAATGATTATTATCAAACTTATCTCACACTTAATAAATAAACAGAATATGTTATAACTTATTTTTCATTGACTACTCTATCACTTAACGGTACGATATATTTCTCAAATTCCAGCCAAATGGTCAAAGAAAAATTACGGAGTGAAAGAAATCAGTTTCCTTATGTAGAATACTGAAAATTTTAGTGGCATTCGGTTCTCTATTGTGGCAAGATACCATTTGTAAACGCATCAGCATTAACCACTTTTAAAAATAATAGCAAATTATAACTTTACGGATAACTTTCACAAGTAATGTGCCTACCGCTATCCACGTTTTAAGAGATTTGTTACTTCAGATTTCATATACTTGTATCCGATAAACCGAGCCTGTTTGATGATCTGTAACGCTCTGGCCTCGCAGTCTGGAGGCCGCGGGTTCTAATCCCCGTCCGGTCATCCACATTTGGTTTCCCCATATCACTCAAGGCGAATGCCGGGATGGTTTCTTCAAAAACCAACGGCCAAATTCTTCCCCGTCCCTTGTCCTTAGTCCTGTAATGACCTAGACTTCGACGAGGTATATAGCCATAAGCAAAAAAAGTATCCGATAAAGTTTTAAGCAGATTTACTAAAATATAATCATTCTTATTACACCTAACTGTGCGTTTAGAAAGATGGTACAAACTGGTTCGCTTTAATTGCACTTGACGCTGACATACTCATACATGAAGTGAGTCAGACGTAACCGCTTAAATAATTAAACTACCAGCAGATGTTTCGAAGCAGAGAATTCTCACGACAGTTAAGATTCTTTATACTATCATGTATAAAAAATAAATCTTATGAATATAAAATATGCACTCAGCTGTTTGTCACACCCCATAACACTTCTGTTTTGACTTGAGCGATAAGTAACAGATACACATATTTCAATAAAATATCAACTATTTGGATAACTCTCATAATACTGTTGTATGGGACTCAAATATGTAGCAGCCAACAATGAATAAGACATTGGGAAATGGTAATTAATTCCCTCCGATTGGTTATAGTGAGCATAAAATAGTCAAAGAGGAGAATGCACTTCCAGTTTAGCTGAGAAGAAAAAGCGGATAACAACAGAATGCAGTAAGAAGCCGAAATTCAGCAACGTTACATTGGACTTTGAGTAGCAATAACGACAAGTGTATCCCCCACAATTCCAATGGCGATAAAATTGATACGACTAGTTACTGCTCAGAAATCTTCCCTCCGTATTGGTTGTATAACGGGAGGATATATTGAAACCCCTTGCAGGAGTCGATTTACGCTCATTTTAGTTCTCAGTCGCCTTGTTCTGTATGGTATTCACACTGAGGCAGTAGGTGGCCAATAACGTGGAAAATAAGGGTACGCTATGGCAACTATTTGTATGAGTGGAGACTGTCCCGACGCACTGATTCAATGTAAGCTTCTCGAGTGTTCAGCCGTATAGCGTCATAAAAACACGACGTTTCGACAGCTGGCTCTGCTGTCTTCGTCAGGCGCGGAAAGCTTCAGGTGTTGTAAGCTAGAAGTCACCATCTAGACTGGCTTAGTAGAAGTCCGTAAGTAACGGACTGGCTTAGTAGAAGTCCACTACTTGCGTATATTTCTACGTTGTTGCTTGTAACGAAGCGCGCCATCCTCTGATATATTGAGACGTTTCCTAGCGCCACGAGATGACTTACATTGACTGGATAGCTTATATGTCATTGTTTTTAATCTTTCCAGAGCGTGTCGGATTCATCTATGAAATTCCTACATCCGAAAAAGAGGTAGTTCGTATCAGCCCCCGACTCCCCATCGCTCTGACATAGTGGGGAGTTTGCTAAATGTATTTTGTGCGAGTGACTTCTGAATCTACCGTGATTGAATTTTAACCTCGATATTATGGATACAGCTTTTTTGTGGGATATTTTTTAAGATACCACTGTGTTGTTGGTATTTGAGGATGTATCAGCCTATAGTGTTCTCCCTTGTGTTGGTCAGTGGATTACCAGGCCTCAATAGTTTTCTGGCGGGTTATTGAAATTATGATACTTCCTATTAATATTCCACTGGGTTACCTGTTGAGAAGCTAATTCTGCTAGAGAATCCACTCTCTCGTTGCCAGGAAGCCCAACATCTGCCTTTACCCAGATAAAGGAGATGCCCATTCCTTTTTCTTTATGGTGGACATTAACTCCAACATATTGTATAAAAGTGGTCTCCTCCCTCTATCTTTTATCCCGCAGCCGAACTTTCGTAGTGCCGATTTACAATCTGTGAGAACTACTCTATTCGGCATGCGCTTATGCAGGGCCGGCGCTACGATTCTCGGGCCCCGGGTAAGCGATCTTAGGCCCCCTCCCCTCCCACCCCGAAAAAATTTTTACCTTACACTTTTTTTTTTGATAATTCAGAAAATTTTAATGGAAAATATTTAAAATTATTGGTGCAGATTTTAAAATTTTTGTTTGATTTATATTTATTTAGGCACCCAGGCCGGCGGGTCCCCCTTTGGTGGCTCGGGCTCCGGGTACTTTTGCCCTGCTTAACCCCCCCCTAACGCCGGCCCTGCGCTTATGTAGTACATATTCAGTGCTTTAAGGATCGCAACTAGCTAAGCAGTAAAAGAGGACGTTTCTGCTCGTAGCTTAAACAATCTTGCCACTTCGTTAGTACTATCATAAAAGGCGCTCCCAACCATGATGCCAGTCTTGGAACCATATGTGTAGATATGTGCGACTTGTCCCATACCACTTAGATAATCACTAGAAGATTATTGTTACAAAAGGCATGTTCTGAATATCTCAGATTTTCTATGATCTCGCGCCCGATCATAAGGGTTTTATAGCTAACATCATAGCATGGCAATCTTGTGAGAGAGAGCACTTGTGACTGATATTCACTAAGGTTGCGATGTTGTATCCCCTCACTCCATACGCATTGTGGAGAGGTTGCGATTTAACTCAGGACTTTGGTGCTCAGTCTGGTGATTAGGAATTGTACGCCACCGCCTCTCCCACCCGCCGATGAAAATTTCTTCGAGCACCAGGTAACCCGGGTCAGCGCCGGACTTCGTTCCCATGCCGCAGCCAACTGAGCCAATGGGGCAGCCACCAAAGATGCACTAGCTTGATTTTTTCCCCTCTGTTGTCGTTTTGCCGCTCGCCTGTGCCCAGGTTCATTAAAGTAGGCTATTACGAAATGTTGGCAAACAGATCGAAGGAATTCCCCGCGGTCTATATTAAGGAACAGACGCGTAATCGCTTGGTTTATCTTCGGGTAAATTGAAGATGTCTTTGCTTATCGGCCATACTGAGCTAAGCTTTCGTTGGCGAATGATAAAGGTCCTATACTTCGCTCTAAAAAAAAATTCACAATTCAGAGATACAACATAAGATCAAAGAGTATTACAGTGATTGCGGCAAAAGCGACAATTTCTTTGCACACGTCGTCTTTGTTAACACTGGTGCTGAGAAGAAAAACGGACCCCCAAAAGAAGAGGAAACCATACATCATCGAAAATATGCATACCATGTAATGAATGGCTAGCTGTGATATCATCGTCCATCCAGGTGTTTTGGTGCAATCATTATGCTATATAAATCTCAGTTTGTGCTACTGTCACTGAGCAACATCCGGATGTTTGCTAACAGTATCAAATGCGAATTTGCTGGTACCGGAAACATCCCTGTCCATGCTGCAGGATGAAGAACAATATGAATTGATGTCGTAATTCTTTATCGATTCACTACTTTGTCTGTCTCCTTGTCTGTACACCCTGATAACTTCTGAACCATTTAACATAGAAATTCGTTCTTGCGCTCTGCTTAAGTTCTTCCTAACCGTAACAAGAATATAACGCAAACTATTTTAAAATATCATGGGGAGTTTACTGGGGACAGAAGAAAAATTTTTGTTTGGATAATGTTCAAAGTTATCAAATGAAAGTAACCATTCCACCGATTCTCAAAATGTTTGGATTTTTCTTCTTATTCCAGGATTTTTATGAGCCTGTAGTAAATAATCAAAACACAATATAATTTCCCCATTATTTCAGAAACTAATGATTACAAAATTCTTTCGAATATATCAGTGATGCCCACTCCCCTAAACTTTCCAGGTAAAGTATAACGACTTTATTCCGTTTAATAATTAGATGCGAACAGTCAGTGAAGCGGCAACAACAAGGCTCTGTTTTCCTTTGGTTAATGAGTCATAAGTGGAAGCTAGTTACATAACGTCAGTATAGACTGCCTGCTTTTCAGTTCATTTGATCTATCTTTGCGGTAACTCACGTATTCCTGGGGAAAAAAGTTATTTGTGTTTTCGATGTATCTGGACGTCGAAAATACTGCTTATAGTCCTCATGTTACCCACCACATTTACTGTATTTGGAGATAGTCTTGATATGTCTCTGTTTTACAAATTTATGGTGGTTCTCATCTTCCTTTATAGTGAAAAGTAGAATAATATGATAAAAGGCATGATGTCTGTCAGGCTGCTCGGCCATGTTCGGATAGCCGATGATGCCGAAGATGTCGCTGCTAACAGATGTCACTGTAAATAATCAGGAAACATAACTCATTTTTGATGACCTTTTAAACTAGTAATAAATTAAACGCTACAGACGAGTAAGAGCCAAGACCATGAATTCGCCAACGTCCGTCTCTTTCGCCGCTTCAAATGGCGGCAACATCAGCAACGACCACGGAGGCGACGAACTGTGCCAAGTCGGCAACTCTCGAGCTGCCAAGTTGGCAGCCGTGACACACTGGCGGTTGGCCAGCCTGCCGTCACGACCAGTTGCAGCAGAGCCCTCTGACCGACTCGTAGAGAACTAAAATGTTTGGAATTGCAGCACTAGCAGCCGACTCTAGTGTTAAGGTCGGACTGCAACCCACGTACCGCGTCAACAAAGCGTTTCCATTCTCCGCGAAATACCTGATTTCCATTCTATGAATTTCCAGTCGTGGTGAAACAGCAACAAACAAATAAACTGGAATGCGCGACACGAACACTTCAACTCACATGACTGAACTAAGATAATATCCTGCCGGTTAATTGATTTATTTAATTCTTTTTCTTTTAACAACGTTTCGGCAACTGCCATCGTTGCCTTCATCAGGTTAACTCTTACTTTCAAGGACAAGACACTGATGGCAGTTGCCGAAACGTTGTTAAAAGAAAAAGAACTAAATAAATCAATTAACCGGCAGAAAACCCGAGAGTTATTTATTTCAACAATACGCCGGGAAAAACTAAAATGTCATATAAGATAATATCCATTTGTTTAAAATGGTTTATGATACAAAATCGTTAAGAAAATTTCTCTTCAATTGATTGACATGGAATATAAAAAAAAGTCTAAAGTTTGCTCTGCGAATCACTCTGTAAAAGTGAAGAGACATCTTAACCAATATTAAACATCCAAATTCTAACATAACTTCCATTTGCACGACTTTTTGTACAAGGAATCGCTGCTACACTGATCATTCATTGCGAAAGTATAATGGTTGTAATAAGAGCTGAAAGTCTCTGCAAATGGACAAGAAGTTCAATATGGAGACATCAACATACCGGCATTCTAGAGCATTGTAACAAGCTTTCTTTGATCCATGCTATGTAATTTGCTGCCACAGTTCGATTTTAATTCTGGTGCTAACTCTTCTGTTGCTTAATACTATTTCAGATGCATATGAAACACAAGAACTGAAAAATGTACGATCCAAAAATATTTTGTCAAAAGTGCATTGGTTTCTTCCGAAAACTAAACAGTCCGTACGTTAACCAGCTACGCAGCACATTAGTGCGCCAAAATGAAATTTGTGTAACATACAGTAAAGGTATTTTCGACGATCTGAAATTGTTTAAAAAGCTTCATTAGTTCGAATAATGTTTTTAGTTGTTTCCAGTTTCCTTTATTATATTAGAGTATGTACTAAAAATACGGAAGGAGGCTGGTCGGAAACCTCGGATTACAAAAGAAATTTGGAGTTAATGGATCAAGTAAAAATGCACATAATGTTTAGACTGAACAAGGAAGAGAGCAGAACACATATATCAGACATCAAATAATCAGGAAATGCAAGAAAGCAAGTGAAATGTGGCTCATGAAAACTGCGAAGAAGCAGAAAAGAAAATGGTACTACGTTAAGTATGTGCGGCCTATATAAGGATTAAACAGAAGTTTGGAGAAATAAAGCATAGTTGCTGATTAAAGACTGATGGGAATCTCTTTTAAGCTCAGAAGCTAAAGCTAATCCAATGAAGGAATGTATAGAGAAACTGAATGATGGGGATGATTTTAGCAACAGTGTGCTGGAGAAAGAAAGCGATGTCGACACTGATAATTTAGGAGAGTAATGACGGAATTCGACAGAGCTTTGAAATATTTTTACTCAAATAAGGCAGTTGGAATTGATGAGATTCCTGCACAACCTCTAATGTCTCTTGAAGAAGAAATAATCAAAAGATTTATAAAAAAATAAAATACAAAACGGGAGAGATTCAAACTGATTATAACACAAGCATCATCTTCACACTCCCTCTTGATAAATGTGAAAATAATCCCACGTAATTCTAACACCACGCGCTTCAAAATTACTGGCTGTAATAATATACAGAAGAACGGAAAGCCTAGTTGAAGAGATTGGCGACGATGGTGATGACGTCATGTGGAGGTTAGTTTTGGTTCAGGAAAAATCGTGGAGGATAAGTAATTCTGGCTTTAAGATTAATACTGGAAGAGTGGATAAAGAAAAACGTTTGTAGCATTTGTTGAGTTACGAAAAGGTTTTGGTAATGTCAAATCGAACAAGACGTACAAAATTGCAAAGAAATCGGGTCTGTAATATATAAAGGAAAAAATTATAAACGTAAGAACCAGGTGGCTAAAATCAAAGTTGAATCACAAGAGACATGGGTCTAGTCTAATGTCATTAATATACAACTTTTATGTGGCGGAAATAATAAAGGAAGTCATTTTTTCGTCATTTGGAATCAATGATTTGGCCGATTAAATAGCCTACAAGGCTGAACAGGACTAGCGTGCCAGAATAACATCCTACCTTGAGCCGAGCCACCTGTTGCTCACCATTTAGACAGTTAACGGCTCCAGAAACTTCTGAAACTACTTTTATCTGACACTGTTAAAGCACGTTATTGGGGATGATATGAGTTTTGGAGGCGTGTCACTGTTCTGTTCGTTTTTTCTGGCGCTCTTGAGGTTTAGTTGTGAAGCCAGTTTAGAATGAAAATGCTTTTAATTTTATTATTTTAATTATTTATTTACTAGTTACGCCACGGTTGGAATTTGCTTGTATCCAGACTTTTTCATGACGTAAATTTTTATTCTTAATTTTTTTTCGTGTTCTGTTGTAAACTACTCAGTAATTCGTTAGATAATTAACTCTACTATCTCATTCACTTACCTACAAATGAAAATCCTTAAATCGAGTGCAGCTTTACTGTCATGGTCACATACTAATCTTAATTCTAGTTTCAATATTACATCCAAATGTATTTCTTACACATATCGTGTACTGTCTTTAGACTCCCAACGCATATCCATTATCATATCGTTTACCTGACTGTGAACCAGGGTAATTCCCGCAAATAAATTAAGATGTCCCCTCCAACTTTTGTATTTGAAATCCATAATGCGACTTCATTCTATATCACCGACATGAAGGAGAAAATGAACAAGATCCATCAAACTTATACAAAATTTTAATATTTTATTCCTGTTTAAAATACTGCAGAAAATATGGATTGCTTCTTAACATATCAAACAACCTGCTAAAATACAAAGAATTAGTTATCTCCTCATAGAGCAGCAACACACTAAATAAGCGAAGTTATGTCTATCATCCATCAAACGGCAAAATAATATACCATCAGGCTTCCATTTCATACGGTACAAGAAGTTGCAATACCTTCGCTGATCAAATCAAACGAAATTTACAAACAGAACGTACAATACGTAGTTCAACAATTGTGTAGAAAACATGACAATTAACTGATAATTCCACTGGCCTACAGTGACCTTAAGGTGTACGTCACTTAAAAATGTCAGTTTTACTACATAAAGTACTGGATCAATTATTTTCTAGCATTGTTTTTAAAAAGTTCAGCAAACATTCCTGCACAGGGTCAAATTTAAGCAGTTTTTTTCCTTAGTTGTTTTGAAGTTTGTTATTATATTGAATTATACTGTTTAATCCTTTATGCCCACATTATTTTGTATTAGTCTACTGTTTTGAGGTATTGAGTGATCTGCTGGTTCAGTGTTTTGAGGAATACAGGGTTCAAATCCAGGTCTTGGAAGAAGTTTTCACGATCCATTAAACTAACATTCACCTCTGGTAATACTATCTTTTTTTTAATTTTATTTTGCGCTTCGTCGAAGTTGAGATCATTAGAAGGAAAAGGACTGAGGGTATGAAATGAGAAGAAATTCAATCTTGGCCCTTTTAAAGGAACCATCCCAACATTCGCCTGGAGTGATTTGGGGAAACCATGGGAAACCCAAATCGGGATGGTCGGACGGGGATTTGAACTATATCTTATCGAAAGCGAGGTGGTAATGCTATCGTTTGTTCTGGTAGGTAAGACTTGATACTACGTAAAACTGTAGGCCCCAGTCGTTGATAGGATTACCATGTTTGATTAAAATGCTTGATCAATCCATATTTACTTAGCGAGCATTTTGGACTTTTTATTATAAATTAGAGTTTTGATTTCATAAAAACTACTGAAACTATCAGATGTATTCGCATATCTTCCGATGTCTTTTTTATTATTAATAAACAAAAAAACTTTGCAGTTGTTGTGCGAAAATTATGGATCTCCTCTATTAGTGATAAATGGTAGTTCCGTCTTTTGCTTAGCAGTAAAACTGTACTGTAGAGTTTAAACAAATTGGATCGATTACTCTCTACAATTGCGCTCTCTGTTTACAACACCAGAGAAGTGCCAAATTATGCAGATGGCGCTGTGCCTGTATTTCATCTGCCAACAAACCACACGGCTCAAAGACTGCAGAATCGCTGTTGCGGGGTCATTAGGTGGATGGGGTAATGTTCCACGTGTAGTGCTCGCTCAGAGAGCCAAAAACACGACTCAGACAGCAAAAACCATACAACATATATTCTGTCACTAGGCTTCGTAGTACTGTCACTTCAGACCATACTTGCTCTTCTTTTTCGGGGAGGAACAGAGTTTAATAATATTCTGTTGATATCTGTAACTAACAGAGCGGTTATATTGATCTCATGGTCGCCATCTAGTGAACAGTTGTTAGAACTTGTTGCAAAAAGTTTTACTTATTTAATGGATTGTATCGTACTGTAGATTAATTGATACTAGCGCTGGTGTTGTACTATAAACTTTAACTACTTATTTAACTAGTGAGGAAGGATCTCACAAGTAGGAAAGAAAGTGCATTTTAAGCTCAATCTTAAAGTTACGAATCCACCGACCAAACACTTCTAAAATAGAAAATTGTCACAAGTTAGACTGAATCACATCACGTGTGCAGATAAAATGTGAACCCACTTTTTGTTTTGGTTAGGTCACAGTAAACGCTTAAACTAAATCTCAAAACATCGCTTCTAACCGGTAACCAGCAATCATGTTGGCTGACTAAAATACGAACTCGTTTTTAATTAGATCAACTCGCGTGTAGGAAAAACTGGCCAGTCACCTAATTCGTTCGACCAAATCTTAAATGGCTTCTTCCATTCTAACAGCATACAGTTCATTTACATACCAGCGAAGATGTTCCATTTTAGCGTAACGTGTTGGAATGGGATAGTTACGAATCTAAACATACGATAACAGCATTTACACTATTAATAAAACTATAACCGGGAAAAAGTCTGCACACTTAAGAAATATTTTTAAAAAATAATTTGGGGCACAACTATTAAGCTTCTGAGCAGAAATTAACTGTTTAATTTTTTTAAATTTTGTCTGTCATTTGGGATGAATGGAATTGACGCAAAATCTATCGGTCAAATTTTGAGGGGGAATCGATTAATATGTATTTCCAGTCTCGCGGGTAGAGTAGAAAATGTTTCATTTTGATAAGAAGTAGGAACGCAAAGAAATTTAAGAGAAAATAGTCCACAAATTAGCGTCAATTTTTCGTTAAACGCGATTCAAGCAAAAATTTTAGATTGAATTAGTTGTTTCTCACATTCAAAATGTTTATCATACGATTAATACGTATTATTCTGAGGAATTAAGTTTTTTTTTCTGTTGATGTGTAAACTTTGACACAATCAGTTTAACAGAGATGTTCGTACATTGTCAGTCCACGCGAACAAATTACAGGCGACAGCTATCATTAATAAAGGAAATAATGTTCTCTTCAGAATCTTAGTTTGATCATAAGGCAATAGATATACATTATTATAACATAAAATTTTATGCTAACAATGCTGGTGACTTGTAACATGAATCTAAGTATCAAAGGTAGTAATTAAATACTGTAAATAGGACTGTTACGTTAAAGGTCATTAGCAACTCGTAGACGTTGGAATTATTGCAACCGAGAGTAATATAGACAGAACGGCTACGAAAATCGACAATGCTCTATTCTGGTATAAACGTAGTTTCTTTAAGGTGAAACGTATAAAAAATTCTGAGAGAGCCCAGTTTGTAAATATGAACCATCAGACTTTTTTCTGTCGCACTGCGCTCTGTATTCAGACATCTTTTGCAGACGTGTTTCCTTTCCGAAAGGTAAATTGGATAATATCTGGATTGGTCAAGCGTTGTTCTATGCAGTGATGTCGGACGTGTTGATTCTGTATTACATTCCCAGAAGGCAATGTTAAATATTTCTTTTTTCATTAAGTCTCTGTGTGGACTGAAACTAGAGAATAAATACTACCGGTCGACTTTTGTTTTGCAAATGGGTAAGATATCCATTTGGAATCAACTGTGCACACAAAATCGATGTGCGCTGGACATAGTTCCCCCACGGAGTAGGGAAATGAATTACGCGACGATGTGGTGTTGGATACTTGGTTGTGCAGCAATACATTAACCTTGGCGTTATACGTATTTGCAGATGAATAACAGTTTTCGTAACAATACGAGACCTCACCGGTGAACCCACAAGCGAAAACGGAAATTTGAGAGAGCTCAGCCGTTATTTGGTCTGGTCTGTTCCAAGCACCTCTCCTGTATCCCCCCACCAATTATTCTCGGCTCGCTAACTATTTATTATCGTTGTAATTACGCCCTCCAATCTCGTGGCTCATTACAGCACGGCAGACGAGCCAAATTGCGTTGACTGTAGAGAGCGCAAATGGCTCTGCGCCTGTGGAACACGCTGCACGGGCTGCCTGCGTATCAGGCGTGTATAGAACATTCTCCCTACTGATTTGCGAAGTCACACAGCGTCTGGGCCATCCTCTACGGTCGTAGCAGGGTCTATGTACAGTATTGTGTAATGTGGATCGTAACAAATGGATGGCGTGTCCCTGGACGTCGGAGTGTCGGCCAATGCAAACAGACTGAGCCCTGACAGTGGTGAGATGTTTGCCGCTGGTACTTTAAATACAGTAGCTGGTCTAGCACTTGGCAACGGAGGCCGGGACACCCGTAGTACGTGCCAACACAGAAAACAACCAGAAAAACGGACAAGGATGCCTGCAGTGGCTTCACAGTACAGAGTGACAATTCTAAAGTATCGGTCACTATGAGATTCTCATAACCATAGCAGAATTCATTCAATCCTGAACAGTAGTTCATGATATGTATTCCACCTGTCATCTTCTAAAACCAATGTGAGGTAAGGATGTAAATGAAGCATGAAACTGGTCTGATTACTTCTCGTGTTCAACGCTACTAAACAGCAAACTTAACGAAATTTTTTTTATCGTCATCCTTTACAAATAGTCAGTAAATTTGCTTTTTAGAGAAGAATAATTATCTACGTTCTACGACATGAAGTTACTATACCACACTTCCGAACTTTCCGTTTGGCTAAGGTAGCAACCATATTTACATTCGTATTTCTCATCTGTCGAAGGAATCAATTACCATCAATTTATAACTTTAGTTTCTCTGGTGTGGCCACATATTTTCCATTCTAGTCTCTTTGCTCCACCTTTGATCTCACTGTCTATCCGTCTATGCACCGGAGTTCATCGTTCCGGTTCTATATCGAATATTGATTCTCTGTATTGGGATGTTTTCATTTTTTATTCCAAAGGCTTCCGAGAAAGAGCCTCACCACACTTCTGCAGCACTGAAGTTTAATTTTTTCTAAATCAACACTGAGAACTACGATGATGACTTGTTTCCTGTTTAATTCATTCCTGGTCTTAACCTTCTGATCCTGTGGTTTATGATTAAGACGATTTTCATTGTAACTTCCCGGAGTTTGGTTTTGATTCAGTTAAGAGTAGCAGCGTTACAGCAAACAGGTAATAAATTGAATGTCATCTCGCAAGAGACAGAGGAAGTGCCATGCTCTTTTGTGTCTTGCTGAGTATTTCCTGTTTAATATAATGTGTCAGGTGCTGAGATTGCATTCATTTTGCAAGCGTTAAACTGTATTTACGTGGCTCTGTGAAAATACCTGCTGTATGGATTCGTAGCTCAGCAGCCCCTGCGGGATGTGTGAAATGTCTTCATGAACCTTTATAACTGTTAGCTGTAGCGAGCGGAGTCAATGCTGGATCATTGATGATTCCAACAATAAGCAAGCTTCAAATTTAATAAACGAGTGTAAGAATATTTTTAAGCTTTTTTAAAAACAAAGATATATTTCTGACTTGCGCTGTGCTCTAGGAAAGTCTAGTTATCTTTATTCTAACACGAACAGTCGACAAAATTTTCATTTAACCAATTTACCTGATGAAGACTGTTTTGGTAAAATCGGCCTCTTGCCTTTATGATCATTTCTCACCGCTTATGCGAGACCATCGTCGTAAATACGAAACGGGTATGTCAGTGCTTAATGTGTAAGCGCAACGCCATCTTGAGCTCATACGAGCAAAGACTAACCGTCTAGTTCAGTCATTCAGTAAAAATCCACTAGCCTAGTTGGTATCTATCTGACAGAATTTCTTGCAAAATTTCAACTAAATTTCTTAAATCATATTTAGAATTAAATAAGGGAAAGTGCTCCAATGGTTATTATTTTTATTACTGCTTTACGACTCTACATGTGGGGTTCATTACAGCCTCGGGAGCACAAGGAACGGGAAGGAATTCAGCCATTGCCTTTTGAGGGAGCCATTCATGTGGCGTGATTTTCGTGAGACCTTGGAAAACCGGAATCTGGATGATCGTTCTGAATCTCTAACCCACGTTCTTCCGGTTGCAACGGTCGAGCATTAACCAAGTTGCACCCATATCGTTGGATTTATAGATATAAAGATTCCAATTTTGACCTTCATCACAAGAAGCGTGATCACCGTTGCGCTGCCGCCATTTTTACCTTCGTGATGAAAAAACTCCTCCGTAACAATTAGATACGACGCTCAGTTAGGGACATTAAGCTTTGAAGATAAATCTTGTCTTTCATCGGGGAGGAAATAACGGGCTTGCGAATCGCATTCAGCCACATTGCCGACTGGGTTAGGCCTTAGCTTGTAAGCCCGTCAGAAGTGTTCATTTCTTCGCAGTGAATAGAAATTTTATTAAGTAACCCTCAAAACCCTATTTTTGTAATAATGTAATACTGTACATTTTACGGCCCCACGTCGTTCAATTACACTAAACGTCTCCTAATTAACATGTAGGTTTAACTAAATACATACCTTTATTTATGATTGGTTTAAAATTTTATTTAAAGGGAATAATTACTGAACCACTATATAAACATAAATATAAAAGATTTTGCTTTTTTGCAGTGGTCATAGTAACATAAATTGCTTACGACATTAACGCTGCTTCTAAATGCTCCGTCTTCTTTTTCTTCCCGACGTTTCGACCTGGGCTTAGATCGTCTTCAGGGGATTAGTCGCCTACTGAATCTGCTAATGACTAGTGTGGCTGGTTGTTTTCGTATTTGTTCTGTGTAGACGGTCGATTCTATCACAAAATAGATTATCCTGACATATCATGTTTACGATTTAGTGTCTAGTGGGTCCAGAGTTATTTATTATCAACTAATATGGTGGTTCTTAGCCAGGCTTGGAAATGTGTGTTAAATAAATAATAAATAACTCTGAACCGAACAGATACTAAATCGTAAACATCATATATCTGGAAAATCGATATTGTACGAGAATCCACAGGACAAATACGACAACAATCAGGCATGCCAGTCTGTAGCAGATTCATTAGGTGGCTAGTCTCCTGAAGACAACCTTAGCCCAGGTCGAAACGTCGGGAAGAAGAAGGAAGACGCAGCATTAATCTCGTAAGCAATTTAGTAAACATAAATTAAATTCTTGCCACATCTTTGGAAAGACAGTAAAATAAAACATCAACAGGGATCAACTAATGATTAATATGTGAATTTAAACGAAATACATAGTTTTCTTTATGAACGGTTGGCAATTTAACCATTACAGAAATATAAACATGTAGCCTACCTAACTTCTTAGCTTCTCATAATAGTGACAGCTACGGACAGGGAGTGGAAACGTTTCTCTCAGATGGCAACCCGCCAACGAAGGCTGAGTGCGTGACGTCACAGAATTACAAAAAACAAGACACGATCACCAAACTCGTTAATTATTAGTTAGCATTGAGCTGGAGACTCGATAACGGAATATTCAACAATGAAACCTGTAAACTGTTAGTCGAGTTAGCACTTGTTCGTTCACACAAACAAGAAAACTACAACAAAATAGGTTTACGGAATTACAGAAACGAAATTTTTAGCATTCACCATGATCTCACTCTACAACTTTACATTGGTGAAATAAGTGACAACCATATCACATGGTTTTCAAATTTCATGCTAAACAATCTACGTTAAAGTGTTATTTCCGCATCCACTAAAACTAAAATCAAGTTTTTTAAATAATGTAAACAAGATGGTTTCAGACTAGTTAGTGACGTTTTTGTTAAATCTTCTGAAGCGTCTCGTTTTGTAATTATGATTTAAGATATTATATAGTAGCAAACTGACTTTTTAATTCCAATGGATTATACACCACCGGTGACAATTTCCTTACTGAACTAATTTTACATTTAACAAATTTTTATTTTAAATCCTATCTGTCCACTTTATCTACAATCACTTACTTTCGAATTTTAGCATTTATATTTTAAATTCGTTCTGTATTTGTGGCAATTTTTTTCGCATTTATTTGGTATTTTTTTCCGTCCTTAACTCCCTTATCCATAAAAGATAATTTTCCTCTCCCTTAAATTAGGATCGAGTGCTATTTTATTGCAATGGTCTTCTCTGCCCTTTAACGTACTGCTCATATTTATTCTGTCACTATTAGTGCAGGTTTAATCGCTGTTATTAGCGTTATGCACTCACACAACTCTCTTCTTCGCCCACACATATTTTTTTTACTTTCTTTGGGCTCTTCGCCTCTTCGACGTCGAGGTCTTTAGAGGCTGAAGAGAATAGGAATTGGAGGAATTTGACCAAGCCGTTAGGAAGGAATCATCCAGACACTCACGTTGAAAGATTTTGGGAATTTATGGGAAACCGAAATTGGGATTGCAGGACAGAGATGCCATTCCCGACCGTCTCATTTCTGCCGATGACTCCTAACCCAACTTCTTTAACAAATCAATTAGTGATAGTGTATTGCGGAAAACAAATCTAGCTGCAACTACTGTATTTTGTATCCGAAAACAAAGTTATTAATTAAAAGGAAATGTACGAACTATCCCATTCCTGTTTTCGCTTTCCTATCCTTTGATACGATATGTTTTATCCTAATTCTTTGTTTCCTACATCTTCAGAATTCCTCCATCTTGCAACACACTTTTCATTCACCCGTACTTACTATCGTTTTATGGGTATGTCATATTCCTTGCTAAGATCCAGTGTTGGACTATCAAAGTAGTTTCCCTTGTCATTTCGTGCGAAATATATTGTAAGTATTCCACTGCAATATAGTATCATCTGCTATATTTATACACAAATTCATTTAATTGTATTTAAAAAAAAATATCAAACGAGATGTTAGGCTAAACGCCAAGTACATCTGCAGTATTAGGACCTATAAATGCCAACGTAAATTATTTCTGAAGCCAGAATTTAGAATAGTAACTAAATTAAAACATACAAACGCATTTCTGTGAATTATTGTCGTGTTCACGACATTTCCAACAAACTGTAACGTCTTTATCATGTAATAAGAGTGAAATGACACGCCATCTCACAAAGCTTAAGGGAGGAAGCAACAATTTTTTTCTTTTGGTATGCTGCCAATACATGCTTGTAAATCAAACACAGAAACTTTAATTCGTTTATGATTAAGCTATAATATAATAACGGTTTCTCAGACTACATAATCTAAATTGTATAGTAAAAGTTATTCGTACTATAATAAATATTAATGTACCAAGTGAAAGTAAGAGGCTGTTGCAATGCCTGGATTGATCGGCGGAATTTAAGGGACGCCCATTGAGCATTCTGACAATTCAAACGAGGATTAAAGATGCCGCTGGTGAATGAATTGTCTGACCAACCTAGCATTTAATGACGAATATTTATTGCCAAAATAAATGGCTTAAGAAAAACAGAAAGAAGATTCGGTGCCTTGGGGGAACTAACAAATACGGCTGTAAAAGTAACGAGAAATTGTGTACCCCTATGTACTGGTTACTAAAGCAATCAGTACCCGTTACGGTCGAATCGTTACTAGTTACTTTTGGTACACTCGAGCGCTAGCATGAAGCTTGTATCCAGTCACGCCGCGTACGGTACGACTTAGTTAGTATCGTATGTTTTCGATACTCGTTACTTTCGACACAATCGACCTCTAGTATGAAGCATCGCATCGAGTAGCGTCGAGTCGTGTACGGGATACGGGATGACTTCATTCGTACTTTGTCAGGTTCAAGTAAATTGTTCATTTAGGAAAGTAAGTGTAGGTAAAATTTGCATTGTAAAATAAAATAGAAGTTACAATATCGCATTTTAGAATAAACGCATTTTATAAATGTTTGAAATTAATAAAATCTCGCTAAGGTATAACCATCTCAAATTATGTGTCCAAATTTACAAATTTTGCTCTGTAAATTTTAGTGTTAAACAAAAGCAAAACTACAAAATAACTCTTTATGTTGTCAAAATTACTCGTAATTACTTCACTAAAAATAGCAGCACTTAACAGAAAATAATATTAATTATATTAAAATAATGAACGCACTATATGTTTGTACTTACACATTTTCCTTTGTGAACGAAACGAATTCAAATCGAAATTCCCAGAAATTAGCGACGCACGATGTTCAAATGTTCATTCTCTCGTTCAGATTCATTCAGTCGCTGGTTGAACCGTTCCTGTTCCCGCATGAAGCGTCGCATTTGCTCGTTTATCGACTCAAACTGACATCCATAAGACAAATGCGAGTAACGAAATGAATTTGTGAGTAACGTTTCGGTACTTCGAGTCAGACGATGTATTCTTTACGCAGTAACGAACACATACGATTTTCTATAGCTCTACTAACGAATGGAATTACTGGACACATATCGACACAGCTAAATGCAACTAGAAATATAAATGAAACACGGTGAGCTTTGTCCTAGTATTGTGGTGCGTCTTATCAGTGGTAGATGGAGTCAAGACAGTTGTTGTTCGTGACGGCAATATTTTTAACATTTGTATTTATTTTCTCGGTGCGAGATTATCACGCTCAATGGCTGTATAGGCCTAACGACTCCAACGTGCGGCACAACCCAGGCTGAAAAACGACAGCAAACATTTTTTGATCATGGGAGACTTTTCCAACGACCTAGTTACGAACCCCCTTCTCTTAGCGTATATTTTAAATTCTTATGATCCGAAAACAAGTTAAATTGATAAAAGATTTTGTTGTTTTCGCAGCCATCACACTATACTAATATAATATAATTTGCTTGCGGGATTAATGCTGCGTTGAATACTTCTTCTTCTTTCCGACGTTTCGACCAGGTCTTAGGTTATCTTCAGGGGCCGTCTACCGATTCTGCTACAGACTGGGATCTGTTGGAGTCTGGCGCGCTGGTTCTTTACGTACTTGTACTGTCGATTGTTTGACAATATCGATTACCCAGAGATATGCTTTTTTACGATTTAATATCTGTGGGTCCAGAGTTAATTATTTATCTAACACACATTTCAAGCCTGGCTAAGACCATAACCACCATTCCTTGTTGAGGTTTTTAGGCTGTTTCAATATTTCAAGTAGCCTCTCGTACTTTTATTTGTACGAAACCTTCGGTTTTAGCTAGCACTCTTGTATTTTCCCCACAGTATTTCATATTCTTCTTCCATCTGGTGTTCAGCAAAAGGTATTCCACTGCTTTGTAAGGGAGACCGTTCAGTTTTTCTTTCACTTCTAAATATGGGTAAACATTTAATTAAAATTCTTCCAATTTTATCAGAGACGCCTTTCACGTATGGCAGCACGGCTTTTTGTTTCGGGTCTTCACAGTTTTTCTTCTGCTTAGTTGTCATTGCCTTTATTATTATACTAGCTGTTACCCGCGACTTCGTACGCGTGGACTTGGAGTTTCATTGCCAGAATTGGATATAGAAAACTGTTAGTAAGATTTGTCCCAAACAACACCGAGTCGACATAATATGATGGAAAGCCATCATTATATCATCCTATCGTCTAATCTGTCTCATGAAGAGAATCAATTTACAACATATTTAAAAACAGAAAGTAAGCGAAGGTGCGGGGATGTGTGTGTGTGTGTGTGTGTGTGGCGGGGGAGGGGGGGGGGGTTAACTGATGGCAGCTTTATTTCAGCTTGGTTTTTTCTTCTTTATTCAACATGAGCATCTGAATCTTATAATCTAATAGCAGCACATTGTCTTCTAGACCTGCACCTTAGGCCAGGTTTACGTCCGTAAGGCATGTCAAAAAGGAAGACAAATTGGTGCCAGAAACTTTTATACAGACACAAATGAATAGTACAGTGCAGAGCAAATTGACTTCTATAGTAAATAATAAGTTTTGTTTCTTATCGAAATTTATTAATAAATCAAACACTAACAGATTGCGTGATCTGAGCAACCAACGTAACATTACAGACTAACACACGAATCTGTCTGTCTTTCATCATTCGATAAGTTCTTAAAATTTCGTTACTAAAACTGTTATTCATACCGAAAAAATGTCCTGTGTCCTTCCTACACTATTTCATTGTTAAATTCCATCAATATTTATATAGCCATTTAGTCGTCAAAAACGTAACAAAAAGACAGAAACTTACTTCCACAATTATAATATAATAGCTGGTACCCACAAATTCGTTCGTGATTGTAAAGTATTCATATTGACAGCTGAAGACATCTAAACACCATAGTCCACGATGGGAGACTCGGTACTATTACCACACACAAATACCAGTCTTCTGCGCTATGTAGTTCCGGCAGCAAAGTAAAATTTACGGATACACACAAGTCTTTGGATGAAATACGTATGGGTGACCCTGTGTTACTACCACACAAAAACGCCGGTGATAGTTTTCACTCAAAGTGATACACCGAGACACATGCGTCTTTGGCTGAAATATGAAATTGCCGCAGGTCGACCATTTTCATCCCCCATGTCTTCCACACCCCCATAGCTACAGACATCTAACAACCATAGTGCACGACAACAGACACGATTCTACCACCACACATAACACCCATGCTCTATGCTATGTAGTCGTGGCAGAAACGATAAATCTGCAGAGACACATGCCTTTCGTCGAAACACGAAAATATCCTTGGTCGGCCACTTACAACCACCATATCTACCACAGTACCACAGTTTCTGAAATTCGGCCGCTGTTGTGATCGAAAGGTGACTCTGTGCTACTACTACACACAAACGCCAGTTATCTGTGATCTATAGTTTTCGCTGAAAAGTGATACACCATGACACTTTTGTCTTTGGCAGAAGTATGAAATTGCCACAGGTCGACCAACTTCAACCCCCATATATCCCACACCCCCATAGCTACCGACATCTAACAACCATAGTGCACTACATGAGATACGATTCTACTACCAAACACAAACACCAATGTTCTATGCTATGTAGTGTGGCAGAAAAGTGACATATGCGGAAACAGTCGAAATACGAAAATATCCTTGGTCGGCCACTTACAACCACCATATCTACCACACTACCACAGATTCTGAAAATCGGCCGCTGTTGTGATCGAAAAGGTTGACTCTGTGCTACTACTACACACCAACGCCAGTTATCTGTGATCTATAGTTTTTGCTGAAAAGTGATACACCATGACACTTTTGTCTTTGGCAGAAGTATAAAATTGCCACAGGTCGACCACCTTCAACCCCCATATCTCCCACACCCCCATAGCTACCGACATCTAACAACCATAGTGCACTACATGAGATACGATTCTACTACCAAACACAAACACCAATGTTCTATGCTATGTAGATGTGGCAGAAAAGTGACATATGCGGAAACAGTCGAAATACGAAAATATCCTTGGTCGGCCACTTACAACCACCATATCTACCACAGTACCACAGTTTCTGAAAATCGGCCGCTGTTGTGATCGAAAGGTGACTTTCTGCTACTACTACACACAAACGCCAGTTATCTGTGATCTATAGTTTTCGCTGAAAAGTGATACACCATGACACTTTTGTCTTTGGCAGAAGTATGAAATTGCCACAGGTTGATCACTTTCAACCCCCATATCTCCCACACCCCAAGAGCTAACCACATCTAAGCACCATAGTGCACTACATGAGATACGATTCTACTACCAAACACAAACACCAATGCTCTATGCTATGTAGTTGTGGCAGAAAAAGTGACATATGCGGAAAAAGTCGAAATACGAAAATATCCTTGGTCGGCCAATTACAACCACCATATCTACCACAGTACCACAGTTCTGAAAATCGGCCGCTGTTGTGATCGAAAGGTGACTTTCTGCTACTACTACACACAAACGCCAGTTATCTGTGATCTATAGTTTTCGCTGAAAAGTGATACACCATTACACTTTTGTCTTTGGCAGAAGTATGAAATTGCCACAGGTTGATCACTTTCAACCCCCATTTCTCCCACACACCCCCATAGCTAACGACATCTAAGAACCATAGTGCACTACATGAGATACGATTCTACTACCAAACACAAACACCAATGCTCTATGCTATGTAGTTGTGGCAGAAAAGTGACATATGCGGAAACAGTCGAAATAGGAAAATATCCTTGGTCGGCCACTTACAACCACCATATCTACCACAGTACCACAGTTTCTGAAAATCGGCCACTGTTGTGATCGAAAGGTGACTTTCTGCTACTACTACACACAAACGCCAGTTATCTGTGATCTATAGTTTTCGCTGAAAAGTGATACACCATGACACTTTTGTCTTTGGACAGAAGTATGAAATTGCCACAGGTGATCACTTTCAACCCCCATATCTCCCACACCCCATAGCTAACGACATCTAAGCACCATAGTGCACTACATTGAGATACGATTCTACTACCAAACACAAACACCAATGCTCTATGCTATGTAGTTGTGGCAGAAAAGTGACATATGCGGAAACAGTCGAAATACGAAAATATCCTTGGTCGGCCACTTACAACCACCATATCTTACCACAGTACCACAGTTTCTGAAAATCGGCCGCTGTTGTGATCGAAAGGTGACTTTCTGCTACTACTTACACACAAACGCCAGTTATCTGTGATCTATAGTTTTCGCTGAAAAGTGATACACCATGACACTTTTGTCTTTGGCAGAAGTATGAAATTGCCACAGGTTGATCACTTTCAACCCCCATATCTCCACACCCCCCATAGCTAACGACATCTAAGAACCATAGTGCACTACATGAGATACGATTCTACTACCCAAACACAAACACCAATCTTCTATGCTATGTAGTTGTGGCAGAAAGGTGACATATGCGGAAACAGTCCGAAATACGAAAATATCCTTGGTCGGCCACTTACAACCACCATATCTACCACAGTACCACAGTTTCTGGAAAATCGGCCGCTGTTGTGATCGAAAGGTGACTTTCTGCTACTACTACACACAAACGCCAGTTATCTGTGATCTATAGTTTTCGCTGAAAAGTGATACACCATGACACATTTGTCTTTGGCAGAAGTATGAAATTGCCACAGGTTGATCCACTTTCAACCCCCATATCTCCCACACCCCCATAGCTAACGACATCTAAGAACCATAGTGCACTACATGAGATACGATTCTACTACCAAACACAAACACCAATGCTCTATGCTATGTAGTTGTGGCAGAAAAAGTGACATATGCGGAACAGTCGAAATACGAAAATATCCTTGGTCGGCCACTTACAACCACCATATCTACCACAGTACACACAGTTTCTGAAATCGGCCGCTGTTGTGATCGAAAGGTGACTTTCTGCTACTACTACACACAAACGCCAGTTATCTGTGATATATATGGTTTTCGCTGAAAGTGATACACCATGACACTTTTGTCTTTGGCAGAAAGTATGAAATTGCCACAGGTCGACCACTTTCAACCCCCATATCTCCCACACCCCCATAGCTACCGACATCTAACAACCATAGTGCACGACAGGAAAGACGATTCTACTACCACACACAAACACCAAAGCTCTATGTTATGTAGTTGTGGCAGGAAAGAGAAGTATACGGAGATTCGAATTTTTGGTCGAAATATGAAAACGCCCTGCACTGACCAACATTAATCATTATATCTCCCACATCCCCACAGCTATCGGCATTCGGCCAACGTTGTGCACGACAGGAAACTCCATGCTACTTCCACCCACAAACATCAGTGATCTGTGCTAGGTAGTTTTCGGCTCAAAAGTGAAAATATGGGAAAAAACACGTCTATTTTTATATATATATAAGATTAGACCCATAGCCGTTAAATTAATGTTAAAGTAAATTAACTAAGTTAAATTTATGATTTATAATGAAATCATTTTTGAACCCCTGCTCATTGAGTCTGTGGATGTGATTTTCGTACGAACTATGAGTATAAATAACTATACATTTCATTTTGCTGACTATAGAGGTATGGTCAAGAAATTGTTACACGCTTGCAAGTGGACACTTTGTACATGAAATTTATTATAAAAAATAATACTATTGATCGAGATGGCAAAATCGTAATATTTGGTAGTTTTATCTGTTTGTCGGTAGCGCATCGCGCAAAAACTAACGGACTGAACGGTACATTAAGTCAAGTTTCTGTAATCACGAATTTCAAATTTCACTTATTCACTTTAATGACGATAAATGTTGGTACTATACCAGCAGTATACCCACCAAGGCGCTAACACACTGGATTCGGGAAGTATAGTTCGAGCCGGCAGTCCTGATTACGATTTTTAATCGGTTTTTCTAAATCCCTTATCCTAACGCTGGGACGGTCCCTGATTTCCACCTCTAGAACTACAAATTTCACTAAAAAAAAAATACACAGTTATGTGGAACATAAATTGCACGAATGGCGGACGTGTGTCAACACTTAAAATACTCCCATTAGAATATGTTCCTTCCGGTAAGCGAGATGATCACCCATCCGTTACTGAAGAAGACTAAGCTCCTATTTCTTAGAAATTCATCGTGATGGAACTGGCTGATAAGTAATAATAATCCTCTTTAGTAGAATGCGTTGTCTGGAGACTGAGCGCTCACCTCCGTGGATCGGCAACCTTCGCCGAGTCTCGATAATGGACGAAGTGTTAGTTTCACTTCCTGCCACAACAGCGCTGCTTGTCTAATCAACAAAATTCAATTGAATAACTTTACTGGCTTTATTTGCACTCATACTGTTAAAAGAAAATGTAAATCTCAAATAAATGATTGAATTTGTTTTTTCTTGCACTTATAGTGTTAAAAGAAAGTGTAATTGCGATGCCAGATAAAAGGTAATTGTCTGTTGTAAAAGTAACTGCACGAACATACGAAGAGGAGGAATAAAAATTTAAAAATAATGCCTGGCAATCATACGTTTCAAAGGTACAATCGCACTTTCGTTTAAATTTACATGCTGCTTTTTGTTTATTTGCAGAAATTTTTGAAAGGAGAAGGATATTCGATGTTTATACGATATTATCTGTATCAGTTATAAGAACTAGATTAAAACGTAACCTATGAATTTTTTTTGGCAGAAATTAAAAACAATGCAGTTTATTAAAAACTTAGAGAAAGTTTACGCGAATCGTACATAGTCGCGGAATGCATCAGACAAATAAATAATAGTAATCCATTTTTGAAATTATACTTTCCGTCATTTAAAGTAAAATGCATTTATTAAAAAAAAATCCTGCCCAAATACTCCGATAATGTAATCAGAGTGAGGTACTGATATCACGAAAAATATAATTAAAATGATCGTTATTCCTTTTTGCTTACAAGCTTTTTCACAATAAATTCCTACTACCATCATAGATGATACCCGTCGTTTTTGATGGGCGTTAAAACTAGTATTAGTAATAACCAGCAATATAAAAAAAGACGCCCAGTTAATTCCAATAAATCAATAACCAACAATTCATGACTTTTACGTAGGATTTCGCAATTTCACAGCTCCCAATTCCCAATAGCTTTGGGCTGGCCGTCCAATGGAAACGTATTCGCGCGACTACACCTGTATCCGCGTGATCAGATCGCTCCAATCCAAACACAGGGAATGTTATGTGACTCCGTCCATTGTGAGCGCCTGAGTCGAGCAAACATACGCGAGGGCGACGAGATCCGAAATTGTTTGGATTTGGTCGCGCGAACACGCGCTTCACGCGATGGTTGTTGAGAATGTAAAGGCGCCGACAGACCTTTTCCGTGCTCCAGCAATCACGGAAACAATACTAATCGTACAAAAACAATTAAAGCTTACAAAACATTACTTGAATCATTAGGAAAGGTTTTTAAATGAAAATAGAAACTATATTCAAGCACACAACAGCATATTTTCGAAGCCAAACTCTTCTAATGATTCGAAATCTCATTCAAAACATTATGACTCACATAACATTTTTAATTACGGTTCTCTAATATTCCATGTACTCTATCGCTTTCAATACATTCACAACAGTGATTAAGTTCATTAAAAATTAATTAAACAAAGGAAAAAGGAAACGGCAATATAAATGACAAGGAAAGGGAAAATGACTCATCACTCACCAGAGTTGAAGGCAGCGACGGTAGAAAAACATATATCACGAACTCAAAAATACACAATATTTCGGTCTTAACCTTCTTCACGTTAAAGAGAATGAGTCATGTGGTTCGGGAGGTGTACACACCCCGAAGTTTCCTACATGACTGAGTGGGTTATCAATATGGTGGTGGGACTAAGATGTTATATATAAATGTGTATATCGCAGAAGTTGATACAGGTAGTAACGATATACACATTTATATATAACATCTTAGTCCCACCGCCATATTGGTAATCCACTCAGTCATGTAGGAAACTTCGGCGTGTGCACACCTCCCGAACCACATGACTCATTCTCTTTAACGTGAAGAAGGTTAAGACCGAAATATTGTGTATTTTTGTGTTCGTGATATATGTTTTTCTACCGTCGCTGCCTTCAGCTTTGGTGAGTGATGAGTCATTTTCCCTTTCCTTGTAATTTAATTTCATTTAAACCATTTTAATCCATCAAAACACAAAACGTCCGTGGAGCAATTATACAAATTTACAAGTAATTTCACAGATTCAATTTATTACGCAGATTGTAATTAGTGGCGTCTAATCTTTAGTATTAACAGTTCGTATAGTATTTATATATTAAGCTGATGTTTGTTTTCATATCGACAAAATTACAAAAGTATTTAACATATTGCATAATATTACGAACAAAACACCCTCAATTTATAAAGATTATTTATGGTATAGTTCATTTCATAAAACTACTTTATGTGTACCAGTACATTTAAGATCATATATATTATTTCTATAAGGTATTTTTTTGTCACAAGCCTGTATCTTCCTTCACACTTAATCGAAATCAATGAATGAGGTGTCATTTTAAAGCTTATGGTCTTCACTTTGGTCACATCATATTTTAAGAAATGAAGTTTTCGGAATTCGACCCTTAAAGGGCGAAAATGTTAATATTTATAAAATGCTGTTTTCTATGTTACGTGTCATTTATCTCCCTGGATACCTATCCGAAATCGTTTTACGAAATATCATTTTAAAGATTAAGATCTCCGCTTTAGTGACGTCATATAATAAGACAGAAATTTTTCGGAATTCGACCCTTAAAGGGCAAAAGTAACAATATTTTTGCAATTCGTTTTTTGTGTCACGAGCGATTTATCTCCCTTAATATCTAACCGATATAGATAAATGAGGTATCATATTAAAGACTAAGGTCTCCGCCGTGATAACATTGTATTTTAAGAAAGGAATTTTTCGTAATTCGACCCTTAAAGGACAAAAATGTCAATTTTTTTAAATTGCGTTTTTTGTATCTCGAACCATTTTTCTCCCTGGATATGTATCCCAAAATCGATAAATGAAGTAGGATTATGAGGAGTAATGTCTCAGATTTGTGAAATCGTATTTTAAGAAAGAATGTTTTTGTAATTCAACCTTTAAAGGGAAAAAGTATAAATTTTTCTATAACGCATTTTTGTGTCACGAGTGATTTATCTCCTTTAATATCTAACCGGTATAAATAAATGAGGTATCATATTAAAGAATAAGGTCTCCGCCGTGGTAACATCATATTTTAAGAAAGGAATTTTTCGTAGTTCAACCCTTAAAGGACAAAAATATTAATTTTTCTAAAATTCCTTTTTTTGTATCTCGAGCCATTTATTTCCCAGGATATCTAACCAAAATCGATAAATGAAGTAGGATAATAAGTAGCAATGTCTTAGCTTTGTGAAATCATATTTTAAGAAAGAATGTTTTTGGAATCCAACCCTTAAAGGGAAAAAAGTATAAATTTTTCAATAACGCATTTTTGTGTCACGAGCGATTTATCTCCCTTGAAATCTAACCGATATAGATAAATGAGGTGTTATATTAACGAATAAGGTCTCCGCCGTGGTAACATTATAATTTAAGAAAGGAATTTTCCGTAATTCGACCCTTAAAGGGCAAAAATGTCAATTTTTCTAAAATGCGTTTTTTGTGTCTCGAGCCACTTATCGCCCTGAATATCTATCAAAAATCGATAAATCAAGTAAGATTATGAGGAATAATGTCTTAGCTTTGGCGAAATCATATTTTAATAAAGAAGTTTTTGGAATTCAACCCTTAAAGGGAAAAAGTACAAATGATTCTACAACGCATTTTGTGTCACGAGCTATTTATCTCCCTTGATATCTAACCGATATAGATAAATTAGATATTATATTAAAGACTAAGGTTTCCGCCGTGGTAATATTATATTCTAAGATAGGTATTTTTCGTAATTCGACCCTTAAAAGGCAAAAATGTTAATATTTATAAAATACATATTTTGTGTTTCGAGCGATTTATCTCCCTGGATTTCTAACCAAAATTGATAAATGAAGTAGTAGTATGAAGAGTAATGACTCAGCTTTGGTGACATCATATTCTACCTCACTATTGATTGCATTTTATTTGCGAAATTTTTGCACGGGTCGTCTAGTTTAATTTATAGATAAAATTTGTAGAGGGCAAATGTAGGTGGGTGCAGGATAGGGGGAAGATGGGTGTGTAGGGAAATTGCCACCGGAGCCTGTGCTCCATTGCAATTAAATTAAATTAAATTTTCAAGATAAAGATAAATAGGTAATAGATTAGAATGAATTAAAAATACATTTAGTTAGGGAGTGATCTTCTGACTAGCATTTCTTTGTTTTATATATATACATGTATATTGGAATAAAATAAAAAGGAGAAAAATTAGAACACATGATTTCTGTTTTGAATTTATGGAAATAAAGCTTTTAATAATATGCGATCTATTGCTATTATGTACATATATTTTCTTGAATCTAATTGAAAATTCTATTTTTTCCATTTTTTGAAAAATAATCATGTCATTATTTTTACACTGGTTTCTTCTAAGTTAATCGTGTCGCCAATCATAGGATGTGAGAATGGAAATTTTGGTTTATTTTCTTAATTAAAAAGTAACTATATATGTGTTAAGTAATGATGTTGTGTTTTCTTTTGTTATATTCACAACATGGACTGGGTCGCGGGATGGAGTGTGGCTCACCCTGGTGATGAGCAGCGGCGTGCTGAGGTCCGCGCCGCCGACCAGCCTGATGCCCCACGGGGTGCGGGGGCTGTCCCGCCGCAGGGTGACGCTAATAGTGTGCCGGCCCATCGCTCTGCCACACAAACACCAGGTCACCACACACACTCCTCTCGCACGCACTCTGGGCTGCTCCAGTCACACGCAAGATCAAGGAACACAAATCAACGATAATGCTCTTCTGCGGAAGACTTGACATCTTTCCTGGCCGAAAGAAGGAAATAACGACCCTGAAGAAGGCAGCAGTACAACTACCGTAGACATACCCCAAATCGACTCGGTTGCAACTGAACGTGTCAACCACTCGGCTTCCAGCTATATCCCTATACACTTGAACGGTGCCTTGTGATATACACTGAAGAATAGAACTTCACAGCTTAGTGTACGGAACTGTAAATGCGCGATGCTGGAATCGCACTTGTCTCATCTCGTAGCTTGAGTGTAGTAGCATTTCAGAGAACGAAAGGGCGACGCCTGACCAACGCATGTCTTGTATGAAGGACAGTTACAGCGGTCCAATCCCACGACCTCCAATGCCGCTAGATTTACACTGCCGTGCATTTTTTTTCTTGGCATCATCTCGTAAGTCATGCTTATGAAACACCTGTGCACTCTGCCTTCTCGAGTTTTGGCCATTGCTCGCGAAATGCAAGCCAGTTTCTGTAAGATGTACCGAAATCTGTAAAGTTGGCCAAACCTGTCCAGGCAAGTACGGCTAGCATACTCGTGGTTTCTGAGTTAGCTACCATGCGACCTTTGCAGACACCATTTAATTTCACGACAAGCTTGCAGAGATACAAACTGTTCAAATTTCTTCATTCGACGCATCATTCAAATATAAACGATACTTTTGTGATAGGCGCATTACGTTGGCAACAGCGCGTAGTTGGTCTAAGAGCAACACTCATGATCGCACAATTGTTTGTTTACTCTATAACATTAACACGGATGAAGAAAATCATCCCTCCTCTACTTAATGCCACCACTAAGATAAATATCGCAATAAGATACTGAACATGATAATCACAACATACATTCACTATGACATCAACTTCGTAGAAAAAGAAAATAGGTAGAATGAAATTCCAGCAGACTTCATTACAACATTTTTAACGGCCGTTATTGACTTTTTTTACCAGTGGAAAAAAAAAAAACAACTGAAAACTATATTAGCTCAACGATCCGTAAACATCGACACCATACACGATTGGGTAAAAACTTTTTTTTATTCTTTGGCCCCATTATTTCTATGTAACCACCTGTAATATAATTTTGCAAAATTTTAAATACGATGTTCGGTTTTCTGTCAACGAAATACGTAATAAATGCAGATTTGAAGTGTCCAACTTATTCGGTTTAACTAATTTAGACCTGCGACACACGGATTCTAATGTATCCACTATATACTAAAGTACCGAGGCGTGATACAGGATCTAAATCTGATTGATTTAAAGGAAAAAATTGTAAAGGTTGAAAAAAAAAAAAAAAAAAAAAACACGACGCGGTGTTTACTTGACATCATAGCACACATTAAGGCGTCAGAGTTTCGGACATTTTTCATTGGAACTGTTTGAAAGGAATGCGAATAAAATCCGGAATAACTTTGTCGGAAAAATTCTGATTAGTCACGTGAATACTAGTAAGTTTCTTCGTATCGGAAGATGATGAACGAAATGAGAGAAATCAAATGTAGCGAGTATTCCCATAAACTTTGTTATTACTACTCTACCAAATAATAGAATGGGATGGTAGGTAGAATATAGGAAAAATGTGACGCCATTTTCCAAGCATGCTATTTCTAAATTGAGACACTTTGTTTGTGGATGTAAGAGATCTTGTTGTTAAGGTGATTAAATTGCTATCTAGTGCCTACTTTGACACCGCTGCAGAAACAACCAGGCGAGATGTAATAACCTTGACACTTCTTCCTCGATTCGTTATTGGCCTCTTACTGAAGTTTCTTCCCTTTCTGCTTACAAAGTACAGGGCGTTCGCCGGGAAACGCAACCCACTGTTAGCGCTACATGGAAGAAACTGCTCCCGGCGAGCGAGCGGTCAGCTTCCGGCATTGTTCGACCGTCGGCCGCGGACTATTTCATAATAATTACGCTTCATAAACTTGTATGTGCTAAGCATTTAAATGTGACGTCAGTTGCGGATCAACAGTGCCATCGTGGACACCCTGCAGGTACCAGTTGCAAAATCTAATCCTAGGCCCCTGGTCTGTTTCTGTAATTTTATGCACCACAATTGTTTTGTACGGCTTTAAGTTAACTAGCTTTGTTACTTTCCAAGCTGACGTCTTAGATACGCCTGCCTGCTGCCCTAACTGACTTAATGATTTTTTGGGTGACTGTTCTAGTCGAAAAGCGATATCGTCAATTTTCTCCTCTGTGAGAATACGGTTGACCGACAGTCTCTTTTTGTTAAAAAATGAACCCGTTTCTCTTACTTTTTTAACCAGACGCAGAATTGTTGATTTAGCTGGCAGTAAAGCGCCAGGATATTCGCGACGAAATTTACTGCGACACTTTTTAAACGACTTCTTCTTCACATATGTATCGTAGAGAAATATTTTTTGTTGCAAACTGTAACGTACTATAATTTTACTCACACTCAAACACGGTACAGATTAGTAAGAGTATGAAGCCCTAAACCAGCCAAATCGCAAAGAAACGTTTATTCACAACACTGTTGTGGCAGCGGAGGTGTTAAACAGTGCGGTGATTCACGGTGCCGTGTTGCGGGAGTTGCTGGCTCCACTGTCCCAGCAAGTTGCCGACGGCAACAGACTGGGAGGGTAGCGTTTCCCGGCGAACGCCCTGTATCAGTGAGAAATGTGTTTGTAGTTAACACGATGAGTCTCGAAGGTGTTCCTTACCACACTGCCGTCCATTCAGTTTCAAAACATTTTGATATTTGTCGAGTATTAACATTTCACACGAGTCATAGTTCATTTTTTGGGTTAATTTGTTTTCGGTTATCCTGTTTCAGCTTTAGAATTGTTTTCTACACCCTGATAACGTCCTACTCAGAACCTAAGCGCATTAATTCTTAAAGCAAGTTACAACCACGATATCCGAATAAAGAGTAAACACATATATTATACAATGTTAATTTAATTTAGAATGAAGGAGAAACAACAGCATGAAATCTTCTACATAATTTCCTAAGTTCACTCACTCACCCACCTCGATAGCTATTGGCTGGAGTATGGTGTCACGTGACAGCCTTCGCTCGCAAACTAACAGCCATCATTAGAAGAAATTCGAGGTTACGTCCACAATTACTAAGCAACTGCTACCAAATTAATTGCCATGATAGATTCATTAAGTTTTCTTTTCGTTGCATTTCATAGTTAAAAAATATCGATAAACTTTACAGCTGAAAAAACGTGGATCTGCTTTTCAGCAACCTGTTGCTAATGAAGGCAACATAAAAAAAAAAAATCTTAAATTGCTCAGCCTCTGCTGTAACTACGAATGCGAATTCTCATTCCGGCATAGGTTAGATTTCGATTTAATTAAGACTTTCGCTAATTTTGTTGCTTGACCAAAGTTTATAAATTACGATTTACTTACTTTTTACGTATTTTACTGACCACTTTCGTTAATGGTCTTTGTTCATGTTCGCTGTACGTGAGTTACTATGTTGTTTAAAGTGGATATCAGATAAAATATGTTACCAAATCGAGTATTCTGGCAATTCATTTCTTCAGAGTTGGTCGACTGTTTAACAATCTGGAATCTGTATTAAGTTCTCTGGCCGTTGCAGACACTGTGACCGTATATTACATTATGAATGCCCAGCCTCAATAAAAAAAACATGATGCTTTCGAAGCAAACATGAAGTCTTCAAATTTTGCAGAATAAACTTTAAGGGTCAAATACAAGTCAAGTTTGTATTTCAACAAGTTCGAGTCTACGAACTTTGAAACAATTATACGATAGCGCGATAGTCCTTGTTCTCGCCTAATAACTACTTCTATTAATACTTCAAGCTTAGTTCTTCAATCTCAAGAGATTTTATTCACCCTAAGTATGAAACACAGATCAGGTTCGTATTATGTCAGATCAGGTCAGCCTGTCACAATCTTTGACACTAAAAACTTGAACTATTCTAGACCTGTGACGATACGCAAAAGAAACGGTCACCGGCTGTACTGATTAGTATTTAAGTTTCTCACCGTTGTGTTCGGAGAAAGTGCTATCCGTCAATGAGGAATGCAGCACTTTCCCTGTTACGACCTCAGCCCTTGTATAAACATATGAAGGCCACTGGGCAGCTATTGCATGCAGTAGTAGCTGTCCGCCCGCGCAGGGAGATTACAGTGCTGGCTCGGAGTCAGATAAGCTGGCAACAACCCAAGACGCGTCGTCAACAGCTAAAAGTGAGTTATGTGTGAAAACACCTTGTCCTCCCGGGTCCAGAACGCAAAACTTTCACAAACTTGAAAATAGTTTTATCAGATTACCTCGATAGTCTAAGCTTCCACGAACACTAAAAGGGTGAAAAAATAAAGAGACAGTGACTGGCTCAAGACATTTTCAACAAACTATCTGATTTGTTAAAGACAGAGAATTGTTTTGTTGCGTCATTTATGTGACAGATCCCTGCTACTAAATACTATTTGATTTAAGATATTTTAGACTTCTGCTTTGAATCAAAAAATAGTAACGCGATAACTGCTTAAGTGCTGCTTATTTACCTTTAAACTTCTGAAAACGTTTCCTGTGGAATACCCAACGAGTTTTTACGCCAACACATAAGTCTTGGGGTCACCTTGGACTTACAGCGCTATTGTAAGATGTATGCTGTATTATTTAACCGTTTCCATCCTACACATGTAAAAAATAAATTAAATGAAAACTAAATGTTACTTATAAAACAGTTCCCCAGCATTTCCCTCCCTCTGCCGTTTTTTCCCCTTCCGTGGGTAATTTTCCAGCGGTTTAATCAAACAAATAAAATCAGCAACAGGAATATTTTAACTATACGAATTCACAATAAGATCAGCATTTCCGGGTGAGTAATAAATCCCAGATACTGTGTCAAAACTAAAAGTACTAGCAGCCCAAATGACTTTGATACCAACATCTCAACTATTCTCAAAACTATTGTATTTGTTGGCGAAGCACTCGGTGAAACGAAAGTACACTCCCTAATGCTTCTTGCAATGGGGCACTGACGCAGAAGGTAAAGAACAGACGATGGTTTCATTAAGAAGTGAGAATGTTCTTCCTTGAGACAGCTATAAGAGTAGTAAAAAGACACCTGCAGAGATAGGCTGGCCCATTTGTTTTCTCTCTGTGTTGCATTTTCGTGGCCTGTAGTCGAATACAATGTGTTGTCTGTTTTGGGAGTATGAAGATTAAGTGAGGAAGAGGGTGAAACGTGGTGCCAGGTAATTGAATTTTGCTATTCCGAAACATACCGAGAGGCAGCCATTAAAGGTCCCATACCTTCATTCCACACTCACTGAGTAGAGATTTGGGACTTTGGACCGCTGCTCTGCTGGTCAAGTATCAAATTTTCTGGATTCGAACCAGTGAACCTAATATATGGTTCCACAGCGATCTAAGACGATGGGACCGACAGCATCATTACACCCATGGCAAGATATTATTACAAAAGACATCAAATTAATAGCGTATTTTAATCTGTTTTATCTGTTTTTAGTGCGTTTCATTCTCAACTAGATCTTGTAGCTGTTAAAAGGTCCAGTTATAGCCCCCATGTCTTACAACGTTTCTTGCCAAAACCTTGTTTCACAAATTCCTAATAATTTCACGTTTTTATTTATAAGGAACTAAGCTTTTTCCACCTCTCCTTCTGGGTGGACCAAGGTATGAGACGATTTTTGTCCCTGAAGTATTATTAAGTCAGAGCAGCAACAAAACCAAGACAGTACACATGGACAAGTGCTTAACAAAAGAAATGTAATAAAACAATTTCATTTACAGCGGTTGGGCTGCTCGCGTAGCTCAGGCGGTGGAGCGTCTGACTCCAGCCAGGAAGACCGGGGTTCGATCCCCGACGAAAGCCGAGGGTTTTTCCTCGAAGCTGAACGCCCGGAACAGCTGCCCAGGCCCACTCAGCATGCTGTCCAATGAGTACCGTGGAGGAAACTCCGCGTGGCGCTGACCCCGACACATCCATTATTGTGCAAATGGCTGTAATGGGAATGCGGAGTTGAACCTAAGCGGCAGGAGCTGTAGGAACCCCGTGACCTTTACCTGTACCTTAAAACCCCCCCCCCCCTCTTAGCTAAGTTCTTATCTTGGGGGTGAGTGGTCTGGTGGCTCAATGGTTAAGCGTCTGACTGGAAATCGAAAGGTCCCCGGTTCGAATCCCTATCTCCCGACCTTCACCTCTGCCCCAGCTTGCTGTGTAAAGTGAAGTACACTAGAACGCTTCTGCGGTATTTTTTATTTTTTTACTGCTTTACGTCTCTCAACAGCGAGGTCTTTAGAGACGAAAGGATGGGGGGCAAGGATGAGGGCAAGGAATGGGAAGAAATTTGGCCATGGCCTTTTGAAGGAAGCATCCCGGCATTTGCCTGGAGTGATTTGGGAAACCATGTAAAACCCAAATCTGGATGCCCGGACGGGGATTCGAACCACCATCCTCCCGAATGCGAGGCGAGAACGCTATCCGTTACACCACCACGCTCGGTCCGTGGTTTGCGTTCCACGTTAAACTGTAGGTCCCCTGTCCCCGGCAGGATTGTCGGGTTAGGTTAAGGCGGCTACCAAAGGGGCGGAATGAGCCGCCTATAAAAACCCTATCTTCAGGTCATTACGACCACACGGAATTAATTAATTAATCTTGGGGGTTACTAGAGAATTGGGAAACGTTTGATTTTTGTCTTCCGCATACTTCAAACTACAATGTTTCAAGAATCTGAAGAAACAAATAATTAAAGTTACATTAAGGTACGTGTAAATTAGCCAAATGAACACAAAGCGCTAATGGCATATTGGTTAACAATACCAAGTGAAATTGTATTTACAGTATTAGTACCCGCACTAAAACTATTTCTGTTTCTGATTTTAATAGTTAACTTATACATGTTAAATTCCCTTTTTATATGACATTAATGTAATAATTCTTCTTCTGTTTGATTTTCTCGTTACATTGTCATTCCTTTTTATCTCATAAATATTAATTTCTCCTTCTCTACTAAATTTTACTTTGAAACCTCTTTCATTTCGTTAGTCTTCTGTCACTTTTGCTCACATAAATCAGTTTCTTTTTCTCGTCTATTTTTATTTAATCACGTAAATATTAATTTCTCCTTTGCCACGAAAGTTTTCAATCCGTCTTTTTATATCTTTTTGATTTCGTTCTTCTTATGTTTCATTTTCTCGTTATTTTAGCATTACAGAGTACTATAGTCATTCATTTCGTGTGTTGCCTGTACCTTTTGTCCACCAACATTAATTTATATTTTCTATAAGATGAGCCATAAGCGACATTAAATCCTTATTACGGTAACGAACACTTGTGGAAAATTTGAAATTTATACTCGTACTTTGAACTATTTGGTTTTTTATAGCAAGCGAACATAAAGTTCTTTTCTGGTATAAGTATACAGATAGATTAATTATTCGTTGTTACAGACTTTTATACACGTCGCCCTATAGTTGAGAAACAAACCGAGGGTGGTGAGTGGGTGGTAACGCTCTGGCCTCGTATTCTGAATGACGCGTGTTTGAATACGCGTCCGCAATCCAGATTTGAGTTTTCCATGGTTTCTCAAAAACATTTCAGACGAGTGCCTGCATGGTTCCTTCAAAAGACCACGGTCAAATTCCTTTCTGTTCCTTGTCCCCAGTCCTTTTCCCACCTCTAACGATTTCGACGTCGACGAGGCGTCAAGCCAGAGACACAAAAATAGCTGAGAAAAAAAACACACTGCACAGTGGTTTGCTGAGCGGCCGAAACAGTGTAGTGTCTATTCTGGCACACCACGTAAAGCTGACACCTCCGGAGTTTGTTTAATTTAATAAGAGCTAAACTCAAAATAAAATGACATTTGAACCCCCTTGTATTTCTTAAGTTTACGGAATCAGTTTTCCCCTGGTTTCGTTATTATTATTGCTCTGTTGTATTTCAACACCAGAGATAAAACGTGAACAGTGTCACATTTAATTGACTCATGGAGGCGACTGAAGTAGCACAGGAATATAATAGTGGTAGTTGTTTTCGAAAAAATAATGTTGTTCCAGTCCAGAGACATTTTTAATTACCATAGAAAATTAACTGCACATATTACACCCAAAACTGAAATTATTTAAAATTCCTACAGCTGCTGTATTTATGGTTAAAACGAACCCCAAAAATATTTTATTTTTGCTGCTTGATCTGACCGTAACGAAATTCTGACTTACTTGGAGACCATCAGACCTGTTCAGAACGATTTCGATCCCCCGAGTTATGTTGAAGGGTATTTATTCCATATGCTGTGTTACAATTGTTTCTTCAAATGAGCCCTAGGTATCGAGAAATTAACGCACAAACATATGTGAATAACGTTTAAATACTATAAATTTTAATAACTTATTTATAAAAGTGTCAGCGTGGTGTATACGGTAAGGGCTTTAACTTCCCATTTTGCGAACCGGGTTACAAATCCCCATCCTGACAAAATATTTTTATTTCTTTTTTTATATCCAGTAATCATTGAGCATTGATTTTATTTCATTTAAAATTCATTTTCTAATTTTTATTATGCGAAATAACTTTTAAAAACAAAATATTACAGAATATACAGTCCCAACTTTTTTTTTTAGAAAATCATTATGTCATAGTTTATTGTTGATAAGTTTATTGTTTATGTGGTTTTTTTTTAATGAAACAGGTATATTTCATATTCATCGTTTCTATACTTGTATCATCTACAATTAATATCGTAAAGTAAATATTTACAGCCAGAAGGTCGGGGTTCTTTCCCCCCTTCCACAGTTATACTTATTTCCGTGCAGTGGTGGTAGCACGTAAATGTTTGAAAATACATAATGTCTGTTATTTCGCATAATAAAAATTCGTAAATGAATTTTAAAATGAATAAAATCAATGCTCAATGATTACTGATATAAAAAAAAGAAATAAAAATATTTGGCAGTATGGGGATTTGAAAACCCGGGTTCGCAAAATGGTAAGCAAAACACTTTTACCGCATACACCACATTTAAAACTTTTAAAACAACACACCTAAAATTATAGTATTTAAAAGTTATTTACATATGTTTGCGCATTAATTTCTCGATACCCTAGGGCTCATTTTGAAGAAAACATTGTAACACAGACATATGGCGTAAATACCCTTCAACATATACTCGGGGGATCAAAAATCCGTGAGACATCAGACCTGTTAGACGATTTCGATCCCCGAGTTATGTTGAAGGTATTGTCTATGCTGTGTTACATGGTTTTTCAAATGAGCCCTGTATCGAGAATTAACGCACAAATTATGTGATAACGTTTAAATACTATAATTTTAATAACTATTAAAAGTGTCAGCGTGGTGTATCGTAAGGCTTTAACTTCCCTTTTGCGAACCGGAAATCCCCCCTGACAAATTTTTTATTTCTTTTTTTATATCCAGTAATCATTGAGCATTATTTATTTCATTTAAAATTCATTTGCTAATTTTTTTATCGAAATAACTTTAAAACAAAATTTACGATTAAGTCCAACTTTTTTTTTTAGAAATCATTATGTCATAGTTTTTTGTTGTAAGTTTATTGTTATTTACATTTAACAGGACGGTTTGACCTCCTTCTCATTATAAAACAAATGTAAAATCACCTACACGTTCATTGTTTCTGTGATATGGAATTCAAACGCTTGTAAAATACGCACTAACCGTATAAATAACACGACGGTATATTAGTATAGAAAGCTGTCAAATTTTTATTCCTTGAAATTTTAATTCTTTCGTTGTGGTGAAACTAAACCCGACAAAGCATCAAGCACTGGCGAAGGAAAGGAAATTTGCAGTCACATACACCTTGCTGTTCATCTGTAGTAATTTATAGAAACCACTGAAATACTAAACCTGATTATCGGGGTTGAGTTTATGCTAGTTACCCTAGTCAAATTCGATGACACGCTAAAAGGAAGAATTGCTCACTCTTTCATGTATCCTCCTACACAATAAAGCAAAAGTAGTCAATCAGATGAGACAAACAAGGCGTCAAAGAAATGCTTTAAAAAGTCGTACAGTTTCCTTTTTCACAAATTTTCAGCACAACCATGAGCTGATATTCTTTATTAAAAATCCAAGCTTCTTTTGGTTAATCCGATTCGAAAGCCGTTTATAAGAGGCCAGGAGTTTTAAGCAATTCAGCAAAGATATACCAGTGGCATTTTCAGAATGATTCAAGCTCTTCCTGGCGTGTACGCAACGATTATCTATCTTTTATATAAAGGTACTGCGCTATACAAATATCATTGACTATGTTACTATCCTGTGTGTGAATCACAATCTGTGTTACGGGGAAGACAGCTGTGACTGTCTCAAGGCAGCTGGTGAATGGGTACAGGATTTCACAACTAGGCCATCGTAATATTCCGTTGTCGATGCCAAGCCTCACGTAATCTACGAGTTACGTCAGAAGTTAAAGCTGAGAGAGGAGCACGGCTATCCGCTTTGCCATCCTTTACGTACACTCAAGTCGCCATCAAACCAATAATACGTCGGGATGTCGTACAAAAGAAGAATGAAGTAACCCATGTGAAAAACAAACAGAAGACGACAGTGTCCACGTAGATAATAATAGAATCAGCGCAGTTTACAATAAATGGAAATATTTTTAAAAAACTAGACAACCCGTGCGAAAATTTAGCGAATAAAATGCGATGAATAGTGAGGTTGAATATGATGTAACGAAAGCTTAGTCATTACTCTTCATACTCCTACTTCATTCGTCAATTTTGGTTAGATATCCAGGGAGATAAATGGCTCGAAACACAAAAAACGTATTTTAGAAATATTTACATTTTGCCCTTTAAGGGTCGAATTACGAAAAATTCCTTTCTTAAAATATAATGTTACCACGGCGGAGACCTTATTCTTTAATATGATACCTCATTTATCTATATCGGTTAGATATTAAGGGAGATAAATTGCTCGTGGCACAAAAACGAATTGCAAAAATATTAATACTTTTGCCCTTAATGTATGAATTCACTACAGCGGAGATTCTTTATCTTTAAAATGATACTTCATCAAACGATTGCAGATAGGTATCCAGGGAAATAAATGACTCGTAACACGGAGAACAGCATTTTGGAAATAGTGACATTTTCGCCCTTTAAGGGTCGAATTCCGAAAACTTCATTTCTTAAAATATGATGTGACCAAAGTGAAGACCATAAGCTTTAAAATGACACCTCATTCATTGATTTCGGTTAAGTATGAAGGAAGATACATGCTTGTGACAAAAAAATACCTTATAGAAATAATATATATGATAATGGTGGAGAACATCGGGAAGTAAAACTCACTTATATTGACGTCACATTTGAGTTTTCGTTTAGTAGATCAGTGAAGGAATACTTGTAGATATATTCAAGGCTGCATAAATGAAAATCTCATCTGGAGTAATTTAGCATTGTGAGGGATTCGTGGCGCAAAGTAATGATTCAGAATGTTTTAAAACTCGGGAAATTCTGAACATTTTGTTGATTTGCTGATACAAATGCGTAGAAGAGACTGACATTTAGTCCTCAAGGAACTGCAGGCTTAATGGTCAGCTCTAGGGTTTTGATGGTTTTACTATACAATTACGAACATTCGTAGGCCATTATCAGTTTTCTACCTACGCCCTTTTTACCACAACATTCATATCCCTGTTCTAACAACATCGATTTCGACAGTCGTCAAGAACTAATTTAAAAAAAAGTCTACAACTGTTCCTATGTGTACAGTGTACACAGACTGTTAAAAATTACAGGGTGTCTGGACTGAGCAACGCTCACGTTGAGACTGGTTAACGTAAGCATTTTCCGTGTTCCAGAACGCCTCCCTCGCAAGCTCTCCTGTCAACAGGTGCGACTGTTACGCCTGTATACATAACTGCCAGGGGCTTGACGGACCTCTCAGATGTTCCCTCCTCTATTATCGTTCTTCTCATTGGCTAAAAATATCCTAGATGTTAATCATCGCCAACGCCATGTGTCATTTTACATATTTCGCTTAACGTTCTCTCATCCTCCCCTTCGAAACTCTATTTCCATATATGATTTCGAAGTAATGTCTGTAATTGCAAAATAAGAATGAAATGCTTTTTTTGATAGTCTAAAAATATCTCTTTATCGACTTCAAACTATTCTTGTATGAAAAATTACCCTCCTAAATTCCAAAATCTTATCGTTTAAGAGCTGCCAAACAAATTTCTTTATAATTGATCATCAGAGAAGATATTTCTACTGCCTTAAGTCCAATTTCAAGTTGGTTTCATCTACTTTCCTGACTGACCGTCAGAGATACCTATCGAAATTTGTTGACGTAGGGTTATTTTGTATATTTATACCTTTTACTTGGCACTATTACCTCTGTCTTCTTTTTATTACAGACTAGCAGCGAACCCAGCGTGTCTCAGGGGTTCGATATGAAAGTTCTGATGTTTATCCCGTTTGATCGAATTGTCGTAACAATTCTCCATCATCTCCCATTTTGTCGATTTCCGTACCGATTTCGAGATATAGGCAAAAAAAAAAAAAAAAATACAGTGTAAATTTGACCTAAGAGGGGTGTAAGGGGAGAGCAATGTAAACATTATTTTTCTACTTAGTTTAAAATATAAGTGCCAAAAATTTCTTTCGAAATTGGATAAAATACAGTATCGCCAAATCAACTTTAAAAGAGTTTAAATTTTATTCTCGAATTTCTCGGTCACCAACTGTCCGATCGGAATAGTTACAACACCGTTCGACAGGAAATTTTTGAGCTCTTAGAATAACACAATCCGCTTTGGCTGATTTCTTCACTGTTTGCAAGATAACTAAATAGTTCCAAGTGTAAATTTTGCTTAAGGGAGGTAAATGGGGAGAAGGATTGGGCTTTTGTATATACGAGTACATATTATACATATAAAAAAGCGCATTAATCCATTATTCTGTAATTATCTCTGTACTATCTCCCTTTATTGTCTCTAACAGACTTTAAGGATACTGACTAACAAATATCGTAGCACCATAAAGCTTTTAATGAAATTAACATGCTACAGACTTTTTTTAAAAATAAATCCTTTATAACTTGTGACTTTCTGAAGGAACCATATTACCTTTAGCCCGGAATGATTTTAGGAAATCATAGATAACAGGACAGACAAACAAATCCTTAAGGTCGGATTTGTGTCTACTGGTCTCTGAAAGCCAGTAAAATAATTTTAATAGCTTGATACTTCTCGAAACATGACAAATTGCTTTTGTCAATCCATCCGTATTGCGGAGCGTCACAGTAGCTCATTGATTAAGACAATAGGTTTGAAAATTAAGGTCCAGGTTTCAAATCATACGGAGGCTTGGAAATTTTTCGTATAGTAACCACGTTCTTGCTCTCCGCTTAGTGTATGTGAACGCTCCGTGGTTCCAATTCGAATATAAAATTACTGTTTGAAGTCTACCGGGCAGTGACACCACAGCCAAATACGTTATTAATGTGCGACATCTATCTTTTTGAATAATTCGCAAATTAACTTCCGTACTTGTTCCGCATTTTCTTTCTTTATTTTTTCTTTCTTTATTTTTTCTTTCTTTGTTTTTTCTTTCTTTATTTTTTCTTTCTTTATTTTTTCTTTGGATTTAGTTCGTGAGGTCATTAATGACCACATAACATATTGGAGATAGTGTTGCCATATTAATGCAAATAATTTAAGTTTTTTGTGGCCGATACGTAGACTGTAACCTTCTCCCCGAGTACAGAACAACAGCGGGTTAAAACGCGCACTCCAAGTGTCGGATCCTACGATATACTTAGTTATTTCTCCGTCCTATTTTAAAATCACTACCACAGAAATATGCTTTTCGCTTCTGTCGCGGTCTTTTGCGAGTGTCAGGTACACTTGCTGCCAGAGAGGATGTTCTGACGCTCGCCATTTCCTCACGCCCTCTCCAATTTGCTCTAGCCTAGTAGTTGGACACAGTCGGGCAGCTGGCCCAAAACACTTCAAGGATAAGCAAGGTGACGCAGAAGGAGAAGGCCATGCCAACTTACACTATTCGATTTAGGTAGGTTTTTAAAAGCTTCCACACGCAAATGTCACATAGGCTTCTGGAGATACTGAAGTGTAGGTACTACAATGCAATGTTACTTTTACTTTAAAAAAAAAAACTGTAGATTAAAACATCCCCAAAACTAGAACAAAATTGTACTGAGCGTGGTAAAGCTAAGATGATACGAATATAAAAGGGAATATGTATAAACCGCTGTTCGTACTACAGGAAACGGAATGAAAGGATTTGGATAACTATTACAAATAATAAAATTTCTAAAAATTCACTGAAAACTTACACTCTATATTTCAGATCTGCAGTACTGATTGCAAACTGAATCAGTAATTCGTTTTAAACTGATGTAAGTGCGTTAATATTCTTCCTGTCTCTGGGTGTATAGACTCGATCACAGTACGTTCACGTACGGTGGCAGCCTATGTGGTAGATTTGGTAGTTCATTTCTTCCAGTTATAATGTTATGTTTGAAGAATACTGTCAGGTAAATTGATGATAATGAAGGAAGGAAACGGTTAAACTTGTGTAGGTGATTACTTATGCTATAGATTACAAAGAGGACCACCTGGAATGATACTAACATCTAATGGTCTAATCACCATCAAACAGTAATATTTTCCGCACTTCTCGTACACTGCAGAGTGTTTGGAATTAGCTCATGTCTCCTATTCCACCGTAGTGAACCAGCTGGCTTTAGTTCCAACCGATGTGTCGCAACTAGTTTATACTGTGGACCGCTTCTTGCTAAATTCCTGATGTAGTTCAGTTGCGACATGTTTACTGTTAAAGACAAACTGCGTCGCAGCCAGCAAGTCACGTTCGACGTTTAAAATTACGCGACAAGCGCAGCCAAGGTCGCGGCAGCTGCAGTGCCCTGTGCTCAGTACCACTTGCACACAACTACTACTTTACTTCTTCCACCTATCTATAACGACGAAACGTAATGAACCACTCTAAGATGGGACTACTTAAGTTGAAATAAACAACTTTGTCAATACTTGAGAATTAGCAGTCCTCTTGGATGTAATCTGCACAGATAAGAAAAGGAATTAGTCAGTCAGTCGACACATCTGATAGTGAAATTTTGCACTGATGGACGTAGAAAGTAGACAAACATGTGGTACAAATCATCTGTTAAAGTATCAGTAGTATTAGATACTTTTACAGATGTTTTTACCAAGCTCTTTCTAGCCAATTTTCGTGAATGAAGCCAAAAGGGATCTCAAGACATATCAGACGGTATAAAACAGGATAAAAGTCACAGAACTCCTCAAGCCAACTGTCTTACTGTCATTACATGCTTTTTTCCAGCCGTTAAAGATGTGTCATTAGATTTCAATGCAATCAGCACGAATGAAGTGGTATGATAGCACAAAATTTCTCCAGAACTATTTGGTGAAAGTGGTTTCGAGAAACCTGCACAAGGAAAACAAAGAGAGCATCCAGATATTCCGAACGAGACTGCTGCATTTCTGGAGCAGACATTCGTAAGGATCTATGTTCGATTACTGGTTTGGGCATTCAGATGTTTTTCACTACGACTTCCCAATATGTTCCATGTCGAACGCCGCGAATTTAATTCGTAGTAAACAATGTCTAACCACCTCTAATATCCCCATCATCAGCGATCTGATAAGTCTTAACTAGGAAAGCAAAATATATTTTTAGAGATGCTACTGACAAATCGATCAAAACAAATTTTGAAGTTTAGCAGCGTTAGAAAAGTGAACAGTATTAACTTTTCTTGTCAATGTTAATTTTCTATCCGCTATAAAAAAAATTTAATAAAAGAACTCTTCGTTATAACATAAAACTAACCGACATTATCAGTTAAACTTAAATGATGTTTCGCTCAACGAAGTTCAGGCCCACGCATTAAAATACAAAACTAATATATCATTTTACACACATCTAGGTCATCCAGCATTAAATCCGCATTACTGTGTAACACAAATGTGTAACAGCTGATTGGACGCAAGCGTCTTACAATCAACAAAATTGTGTACACTTGCACCATCACCAATGTGTTGAAGAGGTTTCAGCCCACTATCCCGTCATAAAATGTACTCTTTGACCCTCTATTCTTATATAATGCAGATTTAATTTAATGCAACACCTGTGTACATCATTTCCCCCGTATCTTTATTTCGAATCCTGATTCGTAATCTCCATTTCATGTTTATGTATGCCTATGCGCACTTATGTTCGTGAGTTTCTTATCTGGTACTTGATAAGCAATATTTTATGGCTCTTTCTTAGTCGTTGCAAACATTACTTCACATTTATCTTTTCTTATTTCAGTGCCATTTTTAGTACCAACTTGCAATACTGTTGCAGATTTCGACTTTCCGCTTAGAATTCGAAGTTACGCGGCATTCTCAGTGACCGAAGCTCAGGTGTTCAACATGAACCGTTTTTATCCTCTATTGCGATTCTTCCGGGAGCTTCACTGATGCGGTGTCATTTTCTTTCCCTAATGTTGCTATACGCGTTAATTGTGACTGTACGTTCGGATGAATGTGATTGGTGTTTGTGTTTATTACAATGTGTTGTGGATGAGATATAAAAAAAGAGAAAGGGTGAAACAGGGTGTAGACCTACTCGGATTTGATTTTCCGAAGTATACCAAGGAGCTGCACGCCACTAATAATGTCGTATGCCACCACTCTACACTCTGTGCCGATTCCAGGCAGCCCTTTGGCAAACAGCTTCACGATCAAGAACTGCGCACCACCCTCTGTTTTAACCAGCCAATCAGTTACTGGATGTTAAAAAGTTATTCATAACCAGCACTCGAAACAGTTAACCACGTTCTTAGTTTCTCCCACTATCACAATGCCTTAGCCACTTCGTCTATCAGGCGAGTGCGGTGAAGCTTGACTTACCCAACAAACAACTGAATCATCTGCGAGTAGTTTCAAGCATTAATGAACTTGTCTCCCTCTTCTAGAGCATTCGTAAACATCACTAGCTCAAAGGGTGTGATGTTCAACTCAACTTGCTGAACTTATCTTAGGTTGTTTCACTTTCATCAGTTAACTTCGCAGTATAGGATATTTGATCAAATCAACGAGATATTTCAAACTAATGTTAGAGATGACAGTTGTAGTTTACTCGAACTATAGAAGCCAGTCAGTCAGATATTCTGTTAATCTGGTCTATAACCGTTGCACCATATGCCATTCAGAGGATTAGAACCCAGAAGAGGAACAAAAGATGGATACAGCACCTATATTAAATCGAAGTCCGTATTCAAACCGACGATGCCAGTGAAGTAAGTCATAGGCCAACGAAGACTAGTTCAGAGCATTATTACTTTTGTATGGCCTCACACCTCGTCGACGTCGAGGTCATTAAAGGTGGGAAGAGACTAGGAGCAACAAACGGGAAGGACTTTGGTCATGGTCTTTTGCAGGAACCATCCCCACATTCGCCTAGAGTGATTTCAGGAAACCATGGAAAACCAAAATCTGGATGGCCGGATGGAAATTCGAACCCAAATGCGAAGCCTGAGCTTTACCGCTTCTAGACGATGAGTGTCCTTTCCTGCGCCATGGATTAACTATCCACCCGGGTTCCGGTCATCCTGATAATGGACGCCACGCAGTTTACTGTACCCACCTAAATGAATTTTGATATGGCGTTAATTCCCAGCCGCGAAAATTACACATTGCAGAGTAATTAAATGTTACACGATTCGCATTTTTAGGAGAACATTTGATCATTTCTCTCAGCACAAGTCATCTTTAATAGTCACTACGTCGACAACTCTTAAGAACACAGGTATTGGCTTAATATAGAAAACCAAAAACACAAGAAATCACGTTGCTCATTCTGATAAAAACTTACTGAAACATCGTCTGCATATTAACTCAGCGACAGGCACGAGTACATGTGAAACAGTTTTCCGCGAATTTGAAGGCACGTGATCGGTGAGTGGGGCTCCCCTCCCTCAACTACTGCCGGTGTTTTGTATTCTTTAGAGAAACTTGTTTATATCAAATTGATGCTTGCACCAGTTAGTGTGATTTTTCGCTAGTTCAAAATTACAACTTCTATTCGACCCAGCCTTTTACTATTTTATTGGTAAGATAACATATTCTCGAGGATATCTTATTTTCTTCATGTATCCATTTGTAAACACCATTGGTATCAAATTGATACTTGCACCCTACCGTGTAAGTGACCATTGGTTTTCCCTTTATTTCAGTTTTAGATGCCTGGGAAGATTCAAATTTACAATTTCACGAATCCAGACGACTTGCAAGCCATGCATACTTTTATTTGACGACAGAAGACATGACGCCCAGATTCTTCAATGATGAGGATAGTGACACTGGTGAGTGCGAACATATAGAAGAAAGGGAAGGAGATTCTGAAACTGAGATAAGTGGAGAATCTAGTGAGAAAGAAGATGCAAATAACGATGAAACATTTTTACATTGCTCGTGTGAAAAAAAGAGGGAAGGTGACTAATGAATGCAAGTGGAATAAGAACCCGATTAATACTACAAAACGACGAGGGAAACACAACATTTTGATACATCTTCCCGGTACCATCGGACCTACGAAAAATATTTCTGGTATATTAGATACGTGGAGCTCTCTTATTTATAATAATATTAGCAATAAAATTGTTTATATATATATATATATATATATATATATATATATATATATATATATATATATATATATATATATGTATATATATATATATCAATCCAAGCAAATTTTTCGAGAGCAGAAGATGCCAAATTTATCGATCTTGTCGAAATTATAGCTTTTATTGGCCTTTAATATCTGGGAGGATAAAGTACAAAAAAATTGTGAGTTTATAACGGCTGTATCATTCTGATACTTGCGCCATGCAGTGTGACTTTTGGAAGCGCGCCTGTGGCAAGGTTAAAGTCTTTTCTCACTTTGATAGTATGGCGTTGCAGAATCAATTTGGGTGCCGGAAGTTTGTAACACAGCGTCGTAGTTGTTTGTAAGGTGGCTGTGTTGAATAGCACTCTGGCCGGCGCGCCGTGCCAGCTCTCAAACAAACAGTCCCTCAGCAGGAACAACCTGCACTGTGTAGTGCGACACGCGGTCTACGGGAGGGCGCGTGCCGAATTGCAGTCTTAATCAGCTGACAGACATTTTGAAACTATGGCCAGTTTGGTGGTATAGTCGGGATGGTTCCTTCAAAAGACCATGACTGAATTTCTTCCAGTTCCTTGCCCCAAGCTCTTGCTCGTCTCTAACGACGCCAATGTCAACGAACCATATAGCCACATGCGACAAAAAAATAAAAAAAAATAACGTTCTTGATGGTAATCTTCTTTCATATTTACTTCGGTTCTACTGGAGTCATTAAAACATACATAACAAACTGGAAAGAAATTGTATTTATGAAGAAATGGTTTTACAATCACTCGGAGTGAATTGTGGAAATCACAGATAGGAGAAATCCACCCGGGATTCTATCCTGAAAACTTTCAACTGTCAGATACGAACGTGACTATTCACTCATTGAGGTAGGTATAGCGACAATGCCTTCCGTTATGCGAAAAACAGGAACCTATCGTTTTAGAGTTTTCCAAAGAGTGGTAGGTTGGCCCAAACCAGTGATTGTCAGTCGGATTGAAGAATGTAATATTTCACTTCCAGAGACTCCTAAACCCTATGTTACAGCACTAGTGATAAAGGTTTGAGAATAAATTTTTCGGTAGTGTCTGATGAACCTTATCACGGTTATTTCGCAAACTTCTAACCGAGCCGAGCAATCTATATATATAAAGATGAATGTATGTATGTATGTTTGTTTGTTTGTTCTTCAATACAAATCCACAGTTTTCATCCGATCTCGATGAAACTTTGCACGCTTATCCTTTGAATCAAGGAGAAAAATACTGTCTACATTTGGTTGAAAAATTATCTGTATAAATAATACATGTTGTCTCATAATTTCTAAATACTACTGAATGGCGATAGACAGACGCGTTGGATATGGACGTCTCTATACTGCTTTTCCGTATGTCGGTCAGACAGCTCAGTGGTTAAAGCGCTTGCTTACAAATGTTTGGGTTGTGGTCTCCGGTTCAAATCTCCGTGGAGGCTAAGGTTTTTAAAAATTGTTTTTGATCGTAAGAGTCACGCCTGGGCCGTAGGTTATTCGAATTGAGCTTTAAACTGTAGATATGACAAGGTTAGGGGTGCAATGCGAGGCAAATCGTAGGTAGTCTTGCAATGCTGTAGGTGTACACTTTTTTACGTTATAATAATTCCTCAGAGGTTGTTCGCAGTCAGTGTGTGTGTGTGGGGGGGGGGGTGTTAATACGTGTGTGTGTGTGTGAACCGCAGTAAAAATACTATAAATACGGAAGTAAGTTTCTGTCTTTTTGTTACGTTTTGACGACCAAACGGCTATATCGATATACTGTAGAAGGAATTTGACAAGAAAATCTGTATGAAGGGCACAGGACATTTTCTCCAGTATGTTTAATAGTTGTGGTCACGAAATTTTGAGACCTTATCGAATGGTGATAGAAATATGTTGGAAATTGTTTCTCTTCAAGAGACTGGTTCGACGGTAGAATGATATAGTGATAGCTTTCCTGTCATATTATGCCGATTCGGTGTTGTTTGGGACCAATACTTCGTTTCCAACAACTTTCTATATTCAATTCTTCCAAAATATTCTTAATCCACGCGTACGAAGTCGCGGATACGAGCTAGTTCACAATATAATAATGCAAACATTAACAACAGCGAGCAGGAAGGTAATAGTGTCTACTAAGGAGCAGAGACACGGGGTAGTGTTAGAAGGACACAGCGAGCCGGCTGGTTCAGTGCTTAAGATGCCTTACTGATGATCCAGAAACTCAGTTCAAATTATTACATCCAACCGAATTTTCACGAGCCATTAATTTGACTTTCACCTCTGGCGAAAATTTGGTTTATTCAAGTTTATTATTACAGTAAATCCTTGGAATAGAATTCGACTTCAACCTACACGTACCATTTATCCGGTAGTCATACCTTGCTAGTTTTATGCACAAAAAAGCAAAAAAAAAGCTCTGTCACGTAGGCGTTACGGTTACACGAGGTTACAGAGAATAGAGGATGGTAGTCGAAATGTAGGTAAGCGTTTTCTTAGCGCAATACGAAATTGAACCACCTGATAATCTTTTTTTGCAAAGCTGTACAAGTGACTTTAAAATGTCAGTAAATGACAGTACAGTCAGCATGCAACAAAGAGGAATGCTCAGAAGTGATACAGATGGCAAAAAAAAATCTACAATTTTGTAGTTGCATTCAAAGATAAAAAGGATAGAAATTTAATGGCATCCAAGAAAATCACAGGAATAGACGTCGTACAGTTCGCTAAAGCCTTAAAAAAAATTGTAATGCAGCTGCAAATGACTAACGATATAACCTTACATCAACGAAGTTATTTTCAATTGAGTAGGGTTGCTTCTTAGATCCTGGCACTAATCTTAAAAAATGAAAAGTCTGTCACAATTTTAAGAATTTAACTGTAGCATCTCAGTTTACGCAAGTCTCTAATTCATTTCTGTATTGCCGCATTTACATTGAGCAATGGATTAAAATGTTTATACGATAAATTACATATTATACTCTGTAATAATTCTTGTGACAGTCAATACAGGTATGTCATAAACATAAGTCAAGTACGAAAGAAATTTTATAATAACGGTCTTTTAGCGAACAATTATACTGTCAAAGGAATGAAACGCGAGCTGTACACGTATTAATGTACAAAGATAAGTAGACAAGTAGTGTTGGAAGATTAGGAAGCAGTCTGTAAGGCTGTTTCTGGATGAATAATAGAGACCTATTATTTGTGATGTCTACAATGAGAACGGCGGTGTTGGACACTATTCCTCGTTAAAGTACGGAATATGAAAAAAGAAGCACATTAATTTAATATAAATTAGCCAACATAAAACAGCAAGAGTAACTCAAAATGTTAGGGTAGTCGTAATGTAGTGAATTGTTATCCTTCCTTTAGTTTGTTAAGAACACCTAACTGTCAAATTTCGTCTACATTTATATCATTTCACTAAAGTTAGAAAGAGCTTAAATAAGGCGTGTTTAAGTACCAATACATAATCGCAAATCTAATCACATCTCTAAGACGCAATCCTTCGGAAAAATATTAAATTTAAAAGCTGGAAGTCGAGATACAATCATAGACACCTGTTACACACAACCACGATTCTGAAATTATCTGTACGGCTATGCGGGAGTTTGGAGGGAGAAGGTTGGCGGGATTGTGGCACTGTGTCGCTCTGGAGCAGCCCAGACGCTCACACACCTCTCATACACTCACAGCAGTCGGCTCTTACTGGCTGTGGCTCGCTCCGCACTCGACGCTGCGCACTCACTGCCACATGCCACACACTGGCCGACTGGCCCGCCGCGCTTTATTTCGAGCGGACTGCTAAATTTACCGGCCAGCGCGCGAGGCAGCCCGGACGGAATCGCAGGGGCAAATCGCGACACTCGCCACCAGTGCGCGTTAGGGGCTCCCTGCCTAGCAGGGGTGCCACCCTGCAAATTGCGACTCTCACTACCAGCGCGGGTTAGGGGCTCCCTGCCTAGCAGGGGTGCCACCCTGCAAATCGCGACTCTCACTACCAGCGCGGGTTAGGGTCTCCCTGCCTAGCAGGGGTGCCACCCTGCAAATCGCGACTCTCACTACCAGCGCGGGTTAGGGGCTCCCTGCCTAGCAGGGGTGCCACCCTGCAAATCGCGACTCTCACATCCAGCGCGGGTTAGGGGCTCCCTGCCTAGCAGGGGTGCCACCCTGCAAATCGCGACTCTCACTACCAGCGCGGGTTAGGGGCTCCCTGCCTAGCAGGGGTGCCACCCTGCAAATTGCGACACTCACCACCAGCGCGGGTTAGGGGCTGCCTGCCTAGCACGGTGGCTAGTACCCTGCCTGCCAGAATCACCAACGCGCACCAGTAGAATCACGGGCTCTGGCGCGGGATCTGCATAACAAGGCCATTATCTTCAACCAACAGAAACTCGCTGCCTTACAGCAGGACCTTCCTGACACGGTCGCCATACTGCATCATCACAAACTCGTTGCCAGCGGATTGGGCTCGCTGTGGAATCCACTCAGTGCATTTTTCCGCAATTGAGAGAAAGTGTTCTGTGCTTTGAAGCGAGAGTCATTGTCATGGTTTTAATTTTGCTGATAACGATTACTTTTTGCCAACTTCGTCTTCTAACTACGAAAGTGTGTAGGGTATCAGAACACACACTATAAGCTCAGTAGGGCAATACAGTTTGAGAAGATAGCAAGTACTCTATCTATTTCAGAGGAAGTAAGGAAACTGTGCTATTTTTTTTTTATTTTTTATTTTTCCATATACACTTTAACCCAGCATCTAGATTCTAGACGCTAAACTTGGAAGCTAAATCAACTTCGCTAAAGACAATATTACATTCAACATAATGACCATAATAATAAAAATACAAATAGAACACCATGAATGGAACTGACAACTAAATGAGGAAACAAGTTACAGTATGAACATCAGAATCTAATAAATCAAGTTACAAGGATATATATGTATTTGAAATATTCTTTCTACGCTACAGTCTGAACAGCTATCTTCAACATATATTAAGTGCGTAATCTGACTGTCCCATTTATAATACTAGACCTCTTCCGTTGTTTTCAGAAGTCCCGATGGCCAGAACGGTAAAGAACCCCGACTGCAGCCCATGCCATAACTCTCTCTCCTGGTATCGACTGCAGCGCTTCAGGAAGTTACCCTCCTGGAATCCATGAGATACTCCAGCAGTCACTCCGAAGCGAGACTCCTCTGGGGACACTCAGAGGTGATTTCGGCAGGTCATGGTGGATGTATTGTCGGTTCTCACCCTCAGCTTTCTTTCGCTCCAGTTGTATTTGATTTTCGATTCGAGAGTCTATTTCTGCACGAAACATTGCTACAAAACATTGACGAGTCTCTTCTTCCAGTATGATGAGATGGTAAGAGACCTACCGTGCACAGTATCTGGACTGGTACAAAAATGGCGGTTAGATTTTTCTGCAGGTATTTCAGCAGAACAAGCTCAAAAAAGAATATGATAACGGAGTGGAATTTATGAGTCATGTGGAAAAAGGAAGATAGTTGAAGAAAGTCGTGGGTACTTTGTTGATGAAGCCTGGGGTAAAAACAGGAGTAGTGTGTAGAAGGCAAAAAAGAAAGAGCCAGAAATCAGTGGTGGTTTTCTGATTTACTTATATGCGAAAATTTTTGTTTGCAGAGAAGGCACTCACGAACTGCAATTCTTAAACAAAATGTCTGTAATAGTGAAACCATTTAAATTAAGAATGCATACCAAACACTCATAGATTTTCTGGTAAATTACTTCCGGGACATACGCTGCATCGCAAATAATAATGCAGTGGCGCCTGAACTGGAAATTCAAGAAGACGAAGAAAGTGTAGATGACTGACCTCTGACACTAAAGACGAAAGTCGGATTAGGAGGCAATTACCACCTGCAGGTGTTTTCTCTTGAGGTGGCTCTTCCGTGAGGATTCGCCAGTTTTAGCAAGATAAAGGATAGTCCCTGCACTGAGGCCCACCATTGCACACTCCGATTATGGCACTGCTGGTAGGTATATACATAATAACAGAACAAATAACATAATATCTTCATATTTGCGGTAACAATAGTAAATAACCGGGTTCATGAAAAGTAATTATCCCTGTAGTAAATACATGTGTTTGGTGCAATACATTGTTTATCTTGCAGTTCACAAACATTTATTAACTAGGTGGTAGTAACCCGATAAGGTTTGATCTCCTTATTTGTTGTGCTTACATTAAAAACAATTCCTTTATTTTACTCAGCGAAGCTTAAAAACGTAAAAACTTGAATTTAAGACTCGTTTACATTTGAATTCAAAGAAACAGTTCATAACGATGACCAAACTATAAATTAAATCAGTTGTTTTAGGATATGTTAATGAGCAAAATGCAAGTTATAATGTAGGTATGACGTAGGCACAAAAATAAATAATTGAATGTTGTGGGCCATTTTTCTTAGTTGGAGACAAAAAAATAAATGATTTTTTTTTTTTTTTTTGCCAATGCGATTGAATTTATCGTTTGTTTATTTACCGAACGCGTTTCTCTTCATTCTCACAAGAATAAACTGCGACAATTTACATTCTTATTATTTAAATATCAGAGATGTGACTTATCTAGATAAAAGTATCTGAAATACAGATACAAGATACAAAATACGTATTTTTATCTTGTATCTAAGATACTTTTCTTAATCTTTATCTTATATTTAGATACTTTTTCTTTGTATCTTTGTATTTTGAAAATACTAAATACTATTTCCGCATTTTTACGTTACGGCATCATAAAAACAACGGAATACATTCTTAAAATTCATTAACATACATCAAAAGACAAGGTTATAGGGTCTAGTTATCTTTGCCTTCCTTCATACCTGTGAACTGTGAAAACCATAAACGAACACCTACCTGTCTATTGTATGTTGACTTTGGTCCGCGCCATATTTTACCGTGCCAAATCGTGTGTGGTATGTCGAAATCGAATTTTTAGTGAATCATAATCGAGGACAACGGCATCGAAATGTAAGTAAATAAATAAACGAATCATTTTAATTTTATTTAAGTAGGTATATACCGAATTAGATTTCACTTGTTAAAACGGTAACAGATAATGGATCAAATATGGTAAAGGCCTTCGAAGTATTTGCAAAATCAGATTCAGATATTTCAGCCACAAATTCTGAAAACATTTCGCATAAAGAATATCTTGAAACAAAACCACAAGATGAAGATAATGAAGATGATGATCTGCTAACACAACCATTTCCAAATTCTTCTTCAGAACCGGAAAGTGATAACTCTCTGCTACCAGGACATGAAAGATGCGCTACGCACACTTTGCATTTGGTCGCCAGTACAGATTTTGAACAAGCAAGACTGAAAAACAATTTTTATAAAAAAAGTGCATGATGCAGCTTTAGCGAAGTGTCAGGCACTCTGGAATTTATGTTCTAGATCACCAAAGGCATGTGAAACATATTTGGAATTGACGGGGAAATCACCAACTTCTCCATGCGCAACCCGATGGAACTCTTATTATATTCCATAAAAGACCTTTTATCAGTGCAGGAGCGTCTCAATGAAACCATGAAAAGCCTTAAATTATCAGCTTTTAAGGACTATGAACTTCAATTTTTATGGGAATATGTAAATTGTTCAAAACCTATAGCAGAAGCTATTCAAAGTCTGCAAGGTGATAAAGATACCTACTATGGTTGTCTACTACCCGAACTAATGAGAATCCGGCATATGGTTAAATGCCTTAAAATGGAAAACCTTAGATATTGTGGCACTTTGTTAGATGTTATTGAAGAAAATTTAAATAAACGTTTCAAAAAGTTTTTGCAATTTGAGCCTACAGCAAATGATGCAATATTAGCTTCAGTGTCCCATCCAGTTTTTTAAAATGAAGTGGGTGCAAAAATGTTTAAAGAGCATGTAAAAGAGCTTATCCTGATTGAAACACGGAAAATTAATCGATCTGAAAATCAAAAATCAGAGGCTTCAAAGAGTAGTGGAGAGGATATAAGAAAGAAGACAAAAGACGAATCTTATTACATGTTTTTTGATGACTCCAATTCCTCTGTTGGTAGTGCCACTAGTGGCGACAGTACAGAATCTACTGGCAGCACCGCTGACTTAGAAACACTTCAATACCTTAATAATAAGGACATCTGCCTAAAAAGTGTAAATATTTATCCAACAATCAAGAAAATATTTTTAAAATATATCACTTGTTTGCCAAGTTCCGCCCCTGTGGAACGACTCTTCTCTTTCGGGGAGATAATAATGAGACCCACCGAAGAAAAATGAGTGATGAGATGTTTGAAAAACTTATTATACTTAAGTCTCATTTAAAACCTTAAGCAACAGTTGTACATTCTAGTAAAATATGTTTCTAAATAAAAATAATACATTTTGTAAACAAGTATTTTATCTTAAAAAAGTATCTAGAAAATATGTATTTCGTATCTTGTATTTCAAATACCTTTTCCAAAAGTATCTTGTATCTGATATCTAAGATACATTATATAAATGTATCTTGTATCTTGTATTCAAATACTTTTTTCGAGGTATCTTGCACATCTCTGTTAAATATAGACAAGCCATTGTATCATTTTAGTTTGTTTAGCTGCGTGGTTAAATAGCGCGGTTGTAAATCGGAAGTTCCTGGGTGGGGAAACTTTTTTTCTTTCCTGTTTCTTGCACTGCGGAATCAGTTTCGCAAACGTTCACCAAATATTGATTTGTTCTTACTTGAAGAATTCACAAATTGTTGGATGATAAGTGTCATGCAAACGTTTTAAACATAAATTGGTGACATACAAGGACTATTTTGTGAAAAGAAATGCTTCCATCACTACAAAAAGTTTTTATTTTTTTAAGTGGGGAAGCTTATTTCATTTAAATTTCTAAATGATACTTTTTCCTACGTTAATTTTGAAGCATAAAAGATATATTTTATCATTGGAAAAAAAAAACACACAGCCCTACAGTGTTGAATAATGAAATTTGTTTTAATAGCAACATCACTTGTAGAAAATTGACACTAATCTTTCCATAGTTCCGGAACGTCTTTCTGACATAAATGCGTCCATTTAAGAGGTATTACTTTTAATGTACAAGTATTTTTTCCGTTTCCAAAAGCCTCCAGTTTCATTTTTCAAGTCTTCTTCAGCTATGATTCAAATGTTTGTAATACGCTTATTAGCCAAAAATTTGTGAAGCCTTCGAAGCAAAACACATTAATATTATGATGAATTTTCGAAGTAAGTTGGTATGCGATGCTACCAACAACAAATAGTACTGAAAGAAAATGCCACAGAATCAAATAAAACGTATTCTGAAGTTAGGGTCGAACCTGAGGACCCTAATCTTACTGTTACTTGACTTAACCCTTGTGAATATTGGTATTACGATGAATGTTAAAAGATATGTCGTATTACATACCTAAGATTTTTTCGTTCTCGGAAGCCAATTTCCGCACTTAAGATCTCACTCCTTTTTAGCAGCATATTCAGCAATTTATTTCCGTTGGACGTATATGCATGACACTACTTTGTTTTAATACTACATTTAACTCGCCGAGATTACAGTTTAAATAATTTTAACCAAAATTGATACGTGAATTAGTTGCAATACCATCCGAGTTTGCACGAACCTGTTTCTGCAACTGTTTTCGTAATTTCAGCTACTGTGGAAAAAGTTTTTGGAGAGTTTTTATTGTTGTGTTTGTACATTGGTGTACTACACACTATTTATAAATCGTATTTTAAAAAATTTATACACGAATTCATAGAAACAAATCAGACGTTACTTATCTGAGTAAGCGCTTCTGGCACGTAACGTTACGCGCGTCATTGGCCCGCACCAGGATGCAAAGGAGCGTCAAGCGGGATTTTAATCTCCTTGAACTTTATGTAAAGTAAGAACTTTAGTCATAAAATAAGTAGTACAGGGTAAATAACGTGTATCAATAAACAATTAAAAATAATGTCCAAAAATAGTCAAATAGCGTAGCGACTTCTATTATCAACTTTTGCTGAAATCAATAACTGCGTAGAAATGTCATGTTTTCGATGAAAACGTAAAGTACTCTGAGAACGTCTGTGGCTCAACAGGAGGCTAGCTGGCGTAAGCCTGGGCGGTCATCACTTTTCATCAGTTGCTGTTTTGCCAGAACGGAATAAGGAATGGTGGTGCATGATTTCTAATCAGCAAATTGTGAACTAAGTTCCTAGAAAAATCCCATGCTTCACAGAAACGCGTAAGAAAAGAGTTAATTGATTTGCCACATCCTGGATTTTTGGCGGTTACTAGTCTCAAGTAGCAAGGTAGTGCGTATTCATGCATCAACCAAAACACGAATAGCATAATAACATTAATTCAGGCAGCTTCACAGTTTCACACATACTTCTCGGAAAGGTGAAGTCTTGTATCGGAATTCGGTAAGTCGGTATCGAAGCTAGCCTGCAGGTTGGCCGTGCTGTTTAATGCGATACAATGCAGACACGTGGAAAGACAATTAACCGGAGTAAATACCTAGGACCTACTCATTATGTTTAGGTGGTTTCAATAATCATGCAGACGACTGCTGGAATGATGCCCAATCTTTAACCTCAAAGATAATAATGCAAAAAACATAATTAACAAAATTACACCATTCGCTGTTAAATTGCATCTCTCTTCCCCGGGGTTGGGTCCTACTGAATGATCTTGGTAGAGACCCTTCCTCTCTCCCAAACAAAAAAATATGGATGGATAACTGTTATCATAATCACAGAGATCTGGAAGTTCTCGTGCTAAAAACAGCGTTAATATGTCCTTGTGGTGGAACTTTTCGATGAACCTATTATTCGCTCGCATTCTCAACCAACTGAAATAATCAACATTACACCGTGAGTTCTCACTATTGAACTTGGCCAGTGAAGCAGTGAAGCAATTCTCATTCTTGGACCTTTCCGTCGGGGTTCTTTCAAAGTTGTAAGTGTTTTGGATATCACGCCATACTGAGCTGGTAATCTTTACACTTGTTCATCAGGTGATCTCAAAGGCTTCCGAAGAGTCAATAGTGTCAAAAATAATAATAATAATAATAATAAATAAAAAATAAAAAAATACTTCAGTTAATATTCTTTTTTTTTTTTAAATTTAAATACTTATTCATTTTCCTAACCTAGACGAACATTTTTTTGTTAGTTCCACACTACGCTGAACAGTATACACTGATCAACCAAAACATTATGACCACCTACAGTACTTACTAGCATATTAGACCACCTTTCGAACGCAATACAACAGCGATTCAGCGCAACATGGGTTCTAAAAGTCCTTGGTAGGCTTCCAGAGGTATCAGATATCAGATTTCTATGTACATATCATGAAATTCCCTTAAATTACGGGCCTGTGGTATGTGGGTGCGGCACCTGGGAACGAGCATCTCGGAAACGGAGAGGCTGGTCGCCTGTTCGCGTGCTACTGTAGTGAGCATCTATGGAAAATGTTTGAAGGACGATGAAACCACGATTGGGTGACAATGTGCTGGACACCCACGCCACATCACAGAACGTGGTGGTCGGAGACTTGTCCGCTCTGTAAAGGAGGATAGGGGGTGATTTGTGGCAGATCTGACGAAATAGTACAATTCTGGTGCTTCCAGAAGTGTTTCAGAGCACAAGAATCGCGATTCTGTCACAGATCACGCCTTATCCTGCTTTACAGAGCTGGGAAGCCTCCGACCTCCACGTTCTATAATGTAGCGTGGCTGTCCACCATATTATCGCATACTCGTGTTTTCACCGTCCTTCAAACACTTTACATATGTGATTCCTCAGACTTCCACGGCCATCTTTGTTCACGATTAATTGACTTCCGGGTTATGCCGCGTTGTTTATCTCTGACGAAGGCTGGAGGATACCAGCCGAAAGCTTAGGTAAGGAAATAAACAACGCGGCATAACCCGAAAGTCAATTAATCATGAACTTTCCATATGTGTTCACTACAGTAGCATGCGCACAGCTGACCAGCCTCTCCGGTTCCGAGATGCTCGTTCCCAGATGCCGAGCTCACATACCGCTGGCCTGTAATTTAAGGGAATTTCGTGAACTGTGCGTAGAAATCTGGTGTCGTCTGGAAGCATACCAAGGACTTTTAGAATCAATGTTGCGCTGAATCGCTGCCATATTGCGTTCGAAAGGTGAACCAATATGCTAGTGAGTACTGTAGGTGGTCATAATGTTCAGGCTGATCAGTGTATCTGTCATATGGTATACTCGTATGATAATATTCAGTGTGCCTAATCCAATGTAGGTACTGCTGCACGCTGCCAATCATGCTTTTCACCTTCGTTATGCCATGTCTATTTAATGTTCTCCCTATTTTGATGTCACAGCTCCGACGAAAAGGAAAAGAGACAAGAGTCGTCTCTTTCTATCTGTCTGTACTCCTTCCTAAACGCGCATCGAAAACAAGGTAGGTTTTTTTTGTATACCCTACGTACAGTATGAATATTCAACGTGTTTCGTTCTGATTATTTTGTGCAACCACACCAGAAATCAAGCAATGAAACTAGGCAGTCATTATGTGTGTTCCGTGAGTTGGTTGTTTCCCGTTGAGAGCCCTGGCATCTCGTTAGCAGCGCGACTTGCGGAGCTGATGTTTCGCGTTTGGCGGGGAGGTCCCGGTGACACCGCCATCTGTACCGCTCACCTCCCACGAGTCCCGTCTGGACCGGAGCCATCAAACATTAGATATAGCGATATTCTCGGATGACCGTGTTGTCTACAGGAAAGTCGTAACTTGCAAAACGATAATTTAAAGGCCCAACTGTAACAAAATGGTTCACGTTTCCTCACACAACTATCACTTATCGTAATTAGATTAGTGCTATTTTACTAGCTATGAAATTGTTCTTTAGTGATTTTATTATTATTTATTTTACAGTTTAGCCTATTAACGACCGCATGGAACCATTAATTATTCTTCTTGCCGTTCTTCTTATCTTGCCAAAACCTCCTCGTTCTTTCGTTTTTTGCTTGACGTGTTCCATGTGTCCATGCATTTCTGAATTTCAGATTTTTTGCTGTTGGGATCTTAGGGGAAAATTTATGTGAAATGGCTGTATGTACTGCGTGTAGATGTCAATAGGTCTAACTTGACTTCTGCGATGTCCTTCTGGGTTTCTTTAAACCAGCGTTGTTTGGTTTGTCGGGTTCTGTTAATGATGCGGGTAATTTTCTTCGTCAGTCGTGAGTTATCCATTCCGTAGAATTTTATGCGTCTTTTCCGTGCGAGTCAGGTGAATCGTTCGGTCAGTGAATTCAGTTCTTTTGAGCTTCTGCGCATCCAGATGCCATCCTGGATCTTGGGACCAAATATTTTTCTTTACATTTAAAACTGAACCTCGGAAACGTACGGGTGCTTTGCCAGAGGTGGAGGTCAGACCGGGATGCTAACCGCGGATCTCTCCTACTCCAATCAGAAGCCTTTTCCATTTGGTCACCAGACCACTTCAACGTGCTTTCTGACTGCCTAGAAGACTCGCAGTTTTATCTAGTAAATGATACCATGAGATAGTGGCTCGCAAATTACGTTCTGAACACAGATCAGTTCACTTTAGTTTCGATGAAAACTAGGTAATTAATCCTATTCCACTATAAATATGAAATTCTAGAATCTCTATGAAGGCTTACGGGCCACATTATCATTAAAAAAGAAGTTTTAAAGCTAATTTTCAGACTTATTTTTAAAAATCCCTATATATTTTAAGTTAATTAGCTGTTGGTAATATAATCCAACGCATAATAACCTTAATTTTTAAATAAAAAAAGTCGTTTGAATTAAAATGTCACTTTAATGCGTCTGATGAATCAGGGACTTAAGTGCGATGCTGAAAATATGAAACTGAAATATTATTTGATGTAGGAGGTACGTAATAATTACAGGACGAATTCTGAAAAAAAATCGCATCTGAGATGTAAAATATTTGTTCTCACCATGCGTAATCGTTATCATTCTTCATGCTAACTTACCAGGACGAACTTTAATTTTAAATTAAACATGATTTTGAATGTTACCTTGTCGATTATGGCAGAGCTACTACTAAAATAATCTGTCAGTCAAGCATAAGATCTTACGTGTCAGAAGTAAATTATGCGACGCCTCAAAGGTACCATCGAAAAATTGGTTCCACCTTGTATTTATCATAAAACACAACTGAATTACTGACCGTAATGTGGTCAAACAACAACTAATTTGTGATTGAAGACGAGCTAAGCAGCTCTGGTTGCCACAGCGTGAGCATCAGACCTGAATATGGCGGCAGAGTACGCCACCGAAAGCTCGTCTATCATCGACACAATCGAAAAGCGAACCCGCGAAGATTATGTTTCAGTAACACGCCGGGAAAGCAACTATTCTTCTTTTTTTTATCAGTAATAGAAGTCAGAGTTTCTTGATAATTTTTCCTGTTTGATTCATTTTGCATACATCATCAGAGACGTCCCGAATACTTTTAGATTTTGAGCTCCTTTGTTAACATACGTAGCGTTAATCCTGTTAAGCTTTTATTGCTTATGGCTTTACGCCTCGTCATCGTCGATGTTCTTAGAGACGGGAAAGGACTGTGGGCAAGGTGCGGGAAGGAATTTTGTCATGACCTTTTGAAGGAACCATTCCGGATTCATCTGGAGTAATTTACGGAAACCATGGAAACCGAAATCTGTATGACTGAATGGGGATTGAAACCTGCTTTCCCATGAATACGAGGCCATAAAGTTACCGCACAACAAAAATTAAGACTTTGAAAGCGGAATGGTAGTTGGCGTAGACGCATGGGGCATTTCACTCAGGAAAGTGTTCATGAATTCAAGTTTCCTCGATCCACAGAGTCAAGAGTGTGCTGTTAATATGTAATTTGCGATATTTACTCCTCGCATTGGCTACAGAGTGACCCACCATATCAATTTTAACAACCGAAAGCAGCGATGTCTGGGTTGAGGTGTAACTCTGCTCCACAGTACAGCAAAACGCGTTATCATATGAGTCACGATTCCAGTTGGAAAACAGTCGATGGTTGAGTTTGAGTGTGACGCAGACCCCACGAAGGCTGTCAGGAAGGCAATGTGCAAGCCGGTGGAGGTTTTGTTTAGATGGCAATGCCTTGGACTTCAAGTCAAACTGAAACAACCAAACTGGAAATGGTTACGATTAGCTACCTGGAAACTATTTGCAGCCATTCATGGCCTTCATGTTCCCAAACAACCTTCACAGCACGACAGTGCGCCACGTCAACAAGCCAAAATAGTTGACGATTGGCTTGATGAGCACTGTGGATAATGCCAGCGAATAATTTGGCCGTCTAGGTCACCAGACACGAATCGAACTGAAAATATTTGGAAGATGACCCAAAGGTCAATTCGGTCACAACGACTTGCACCGGCAATACTTTCGCAATTATGGATGACTGTAGATAAAGCATGGATGAATATGTCTTCAGGGAACATATGGTGACTTATTGAGCCGGGATTATCCCATGCACATGCATACAACAAAATTAAATTCTCTTAGGTCTTATCGCTGATTTTGCTGCTGATAGTTTTACTGGCAAAGGGCATTGACGGAAAATTTTAGTTTCTAGCGTCACGTCTTCACCCGGGTTGTGTGACACGTTTCAGATCTGCACTGAATATTAAGAAGCTAACAAGTATTATTTATTTTGAACGTAACCTATCATTATTGTTGATTTATTTCTGTGTAATGATCTACAGGATTGTTTTTTGGTTGAGATACAATGATTGAATTTTATACATTGCTTCCGCTATCTATCCAACACATGTACCAAACGAATTACACTCAGGAAAGTTACCACAATAATGTAACACAAAAAAGAGACTAACCTATACCCGTTCCAGGTTTAGTAGGTCTGTACGGTGTGATTGTGGGGGATGCTCAGTTTTCCATCACCTCATCGTCAGCATTAGGAAGAATGTTACGAGGTCATCGCAAGGCTTGGGCATTTCCTTACCTCCCCCTGGAGGTTCCTTCCGCGTAATCATAGTAGAGGAGACTGATAGATTTCAGTAGTCATTCCGCACGTTCGGCAATAAAGACAATTTTTCAGCCTTGGGGAGCGTGCATAAACCACGTATCTCCATTTTGGCCTCCTGTGAAACGCCACGTAGCCCTACTTGGCTTTTGCCTCTACCACCCCTCCCCCCCACGTAGCACGTAGCATTTTCCCTTTTGATTCCAGAAGACATTTTGTACAGTTTTCTTTTGTCAGACTATTGTAAATTACATATGGACATAATTAACTGAGGGAAATAAATATTCACATGCTGTTGTGAGTTTCTGTTCATCATTTTGACTGTGAAAAATGTTATGAAAGGAAAGCTACGTGGCCTGGCTCGAAACACCCCCTCCCCCCACGTAGCCCAGCGTAGCCTTCCAGCCAACCCCCCCCCTCCTCCCCCCGGGCCAAGCACGGTCCTTTGCCGGAATTCTAAACCCCACATCGTCCGGACTGTACTCAATCGCTTTACCAACTGCTTTCGCTTTTCTTGTTCAGATATATGCCAACAACAATTTTGTTAAGTGGCAATTAATGTATATGCAGTAAATGGGTACGGAGGTAATATTGAGAATCAATATTTTTAATAGTTAATTGTTATCAGGGCATAAATTATATGGCGCAAATGTCTTCCTAAACCCAATTTTTTTTATAACTACAGATTTTTGGTACTAATCGAGGGTAATTCTCTGTATTCTTGGCCAGTTTCATGTCCTATACTTTTTTTTTACTTATGGCTTTATGCCTCGTGGACGTCGAGGTCATTAGAGGCGAGGATGGGACTGGGGACAAGGAACGGGATGGAATTCGGCCATGGCCTATTGAAGGAAGCATCCCAGCATTCGCCTTGAGTGATTTGGGGAAACCATGGAAAACACAAATCTGGATGCCCGGACGGGGATTCGAACCGGCGTCCTCCGGAATGCGAGGCCAGAAGCGTTAACCATTCATCCACCACTCTCGGTCATTTCCTATAATTCCAGCGAGACAAAATTGTCAAATAAACAAATGTCTATATAGGGAAACAGGAGAACAAATGATTAAAATTTCAGAGGTATCTGATGAGCTCAAAGCTAGTAATTGTCTGTCAGTGCCTATTGTTGGTCTACTGTTCACATAGCTCGCCAGACGTTCAGGCATCATTTGTGAAGAGTTTGTAATGGGGACCTGAGGTAATCTTCTTTCTAAGTATATTTTGATAAAGGGATTGATGTTTAAGGCAGTGACACATATCCGTCAGCCCTCTACTGCATTTTTCATCAGAGATAAATGAAGGATTGTGACGTGCTGTAGAAACTGATTCCTGTTTACGGCATCAGCGTACTAGATAGTGTGGTATGACAGAGTCATCCCCCAATGAATATTAATAGAGTCATAATAAATATTCAAATTTTTATTATATTTAAAAATGTAAATTGTAGGATTAATTGATACGTAAATAATTATGTATTAAGCCTGGGCGGCCAAATTTATTATTATATAATTTAATTCAGTGCAAAATTGCTGTTAAGAAAGTATTAAATGTGGAAAATTGTTGGAACTGCAGTTTTGAGCGTTCAGATAGCTGGTCAATACCTAGCGCTTGGCGACAACCAGGCGTAGACTGGCAGTGGAGGACGGTTAAATCCCGTTAGGTTGTCAGGGCGATGGCCCCGACTCTCCGTTGAGGGAGGCAAGGTCAGGGAAAAATGTGCGCGAAACGAGTGACGAATACTAGCTACGGCGCGAAACACGTGATTGTGTGGCTATGTTGTTTCACCAATCGTGCATGGCTACAGGGTTTACATTTGTTAATCAAAGGCTTCTTTTTCCATGTACTGGGAGAGGGATCCTGGCTTTCCGTGGCGGGAGAAGAGGACGCCATGAGAGGGGACTTTCTGTTCAGACGAGCTGGAGTGTAGACGTGTCATCCGACACACTCTCCTAGCTGTTGGTCCATGGTTGGAGCTAGACGCATCTGGTTCAGATGTTGCTGGAAACAGAGTGTCTCACCTGGTAGAGCCATCAGCAGATGCACTAGCGCGGATGGGTCCGTGAATTTGCATCCAACAGTGACACAGTGTACCACACTTTGTCAAGCAGATGCGGCAACGGTAAAGTACCAACGCAAAGGTCAAGGCTTCCACAGGGTTTTCACGAGGCTTACAAACCCGTAAGCGGCTCCTGAGATTAGAATCTCCGCTATCATCATGACAATATTTAGTGAGCTAATCAACTTTCCATGTTCATTAACTTCGAATTTTAAGCATCTTGCTCATTATAACTAATTCAAATGATGCTTTTCACTTTAAATGGCGCCCCTGGGATTTTTTCGTAAATGTTAACTTTAATTTGTTGGCCTGCGACGCCACTTTATTGTATATTAACTTTGCAAAATCTTTGAAATATTTAAAATCTGTTTATGTTTGCATTTATCCGGCAAATTGTAAACGCCGGGTATTGCTTGTTGATTTTCTTAGAATATATTGTGTTTAATGTAATGTTAAATATGCCCGGCCTTGTATAAGCCAGAAGACAGAATAAATTGAATATTTTTGTGTACCTTAGATTCTTGAAGCATTCAAGGTTCTAGTTCACCAATTAACCAAATAAGAAAATTAATATTCATATTCCCGATAAAATTTCAACGTGATGGTATCCCCCCCCTCTCCGGATAAACGGGTTACCACAATAGAAAATCATAAAAATGATAGAATGCAAGAATAGTATGATAACCAATTACTTGACCTCCTCCACGTGGAACATATAAAAAATAACGGTGATAGTCATCATTTTGTTCTTTAAATTATGCATCAAAATTAATTAATTTAATACGTTTTTCGATTTCATTACATTGACTTAGTCTATGGACCCTACTTTAAGGAAGTAAGAGAGGCTTTTTAAACGCTATTAATTATTTATTCCGTCTAAAATTTGTAATTCGGCAACGATCGTTGAGGTTCGTATAAGATCATATAATTAATGTAATTAAATTGCGTTTTTTGGATCAGTTTACTGTAGTGCTTAAATAAATATTAGCATTATTATTCCATCTGTGAAATAATAATTAAGTAGAAACAGCACTACAACCCTTACTAGAAAATTAAGTCCCTTATGTGTTTAATGGCAATTCGGAGATTTCTACATTTGCAGTTAAGTAAACATAGACAAGATTTGCGTAATACAAGCGACTAGAGATTGTTTGGAGTTGGGCCCGAAGATACCTGTTTCAAATTCTGGCGATAGAAAATTTTTCGCCTACAGGTTCTTTTTTTTTTTTTTTTTAATGTGACTTCAACCCATCCAATCGAATTTATTTTGTGTGATCTTTATTTATAGCCCCAGTCAAAGTTCCCTTTTTTGAGCTTTGAGAATTGTTTTAGGTGCTTCACTAACTCACTTTAAACACTGATCTTTTTTTAGAAAACTCTTAGCACAAAAATGAAAGGACTAGGAACGTATGGAGTACTATGAATTCATCAGTCATTCTAAACTAATTATTGTCTGTAGATATAGTAAAACTATTATCAAAGAATTTTTTTTTAAACAGTTTAACGTCCCTTTTTAACAACGTGGTCTTTAGAGACGGGAAAGGATGGGGGCAAGGAATGGGAAGGAATTCGGCCATGGCCTTTTGAAGGAAGCATCCCGGCATTCACCTGGAGTGATTTGGGGAAACCATGGAAAACCCAAATCTGGATGCCCGGACGGGGATTCTAACCGCCGTCCTCCCGATTGCGAGGCCAGAACGCTATCCGTTACACCACCACGCTCGGTATATTATCAAGAAAGTCTATAGATATGATTCATTTAAAAAAATGAATTTTGGTACTATTAACACACTACAGAAAAGGAATAGACTTCTTTTTAGTGTCTGTCTGCTAATTACGAATAGGATTCATGCAAAAAATATTTGTCAGGTTTTGAATGGGTTTCACTTAATATACAACACGTGGTACGAGTAAAATAGGGTATGTTTTATTTTGATATTAAGTCTGAAAACTGAGAAATTTAAGATAAGGGGGTCTACAAATTATAACCCACTTTTCATTGTACAGTCGGGGTGCAGACAGCCCACACTACCCTCGGTTAGGTGGTTCGCCGTCGCGTCGTGGAGTTTGGACTGGACAGAAATCCATCATGATCTGCTGAGCCCGTCCAGTCCACCTGAGCGTCTCACCACCGTCTACACATTAGACACCTGAGTTAGCGAAATCATCCTAGAGAAAGTTCTGACTGACTGGGTGCAAACCATACGGTCACATCCAGATGGTCCAATGAGAGCATAGCTGTAAAACACAGACGTAACAATGTTGCCAGCATTAGTGCATAATATTAAGTTCACGAACTAATCATTAGTCAAAAGACAGAGGCAAAATCCGATAGTCACAGGTTAAGGAGAGGAAACAACTTTTGGGTTGTTGGGTAAGCGGAAGGAATGTGGAAGTTGAGGAGGCGGCGTACTGTTGAGTGGTCGCTAGGCTGGCTCTAACATTAGCAGTCCCGGTCGCTGTCTATTGTGGTCCCCAGACGCCCACACTGTACAACACGTTCTGTGTCGGACACAAAGTCAACTCAGTCCTCACCACTTCCTCCAGCGCGAGTCCTTGCATTCTAGAGCACCACCAACTGGCACAGCTCGTGAGGAACACAAACAGCCAGAGGAGACAAAACATGCCCTTGTCCCCTCAGGGATAAGGATAATTTACTGTTATCATTATCTATATCTTTAAACGAGCAATTCTTGTATATATATATATATTTCGGATCTCGGAAACGGCTGTGATAATTTGGATGAAATTTGGTATTTAGATAACGTTTTTGACTTTTAAGATTACCTAAATAGTTGTCTTCCCTACAAAAAAGCGAGTTTACAAAATACGAACAATTTTGTCACTCCGTATATCGAAAACGGCACTAGCGCCATCTCGTAGACAATTCAGGTACCAGAAAGCCTACAAATTGATTTTCCTTTGATTTCAAAGAATAATTAAACGAACAGTTCTTGTATACTGGCTGACCCGTGGAAATATTAACACTGCAAGTTTTAATTGTAAAACATTTAAAAGGAAGTGTAAGACAACTTGCTTGTGCTGGGGTTGGTACACAAACTGCATCTTAACTTTGATCGTGCAAACCTAATGAATTGCAGTACTAAGTTCTTCACACAGTCGCCACCATAGTTTTGACCAGAAACTAAGGAAAAGGTTCAAGTTCAATGATAAAAGTTCACTTCTGATAAGATGAGTATATTCTTCAAAACATTACAAAGTTAAAGTACTGCATAGGCATTCAGACAACTTTTCCAAATTTAATTTTACAGATTCGACAGACCACTCGAGCACGACCGAAACCCCACGTTACTATTACTTCTCAATTACATGAATCTTCAGAATAAAACTTCCCTAAGCTGACAAAATTTCTACTTGATGTTGAACAAACTAAAAGTTTGCCGCGCCACGAGCCCAGAGCTAGCCACCCGACATAACGCGTTTACATCGTCTCACTGCTGCTTCTAGAAGAGTCTTCGAATGGGCGCGCTTAGGCTATGGAGGGGGTATATATAGAATCGGACCGTGAGAACTTCCTTGTTTCGACTTTCCCAAGGATTTGATGCGATAGCTGATCAGTTTCTGACAACTGTTGCGAAATCCAATTTGATCATGACAGTAAAATTAATCCTAGCTCTCTGAAATTTTGATAGTAGCAAGATATTATTACAAACGTCGAATTAAGTTATTATAAAAAATGTTGTTACTTTAATAGTTTAGCCAGAAAAGTCGTAAAGATGTGATTGCCATAACTACCGAAATATTGCTTCTATCGAGCTGAAACAAATTTAATTCTATTCTCCTATTGCTCATCTATTACCTGATTTCAAATAAAGAATTTTACCTATTTTTTAAAATGGTCTAAAACTCGAAAATAAAATTTAATGTCTTGAAATATTTCGAATATTGACTTGAAAATACCTCTAAACAAATTTCCCTAATGAAAAACTATTACTGTAAAAATTTGGAATCTCTAAGTTAATTCCCTGATTTATTACGAATTTTTGTAGATATCACCCTCGGCGAATGTCGAGCGATTGCATCATTGCTTACTCGCGCCAAAACCCATTTTATTACTATAAAATGCTTTAATATTTTGAAATGAATCTTTTACAGAAGTCTTTAATTTTAAATAAACTTTACTCTGAATATAATTTCTTTTCATGAATCCCCGAAAAAGACTGAAATATCGAACTTTTACCTAAATCACATGTCTGGCTATATCAAATTATATTCAAAAACGATCTTTAGGTTACATGAATCTTTCTAAAACTTTAATATGTTATCTAAACCGAAATTACGATACTTTATCTCTATCACTTGACTTCTTAACTGTTTTCCTGATAGCTAAATGCTTCGTGTTTAGAGTGGAAAAATTACGTGATAAAATTCAAAACCGGCAAATCACTTTCAAACATATTCAGACTCTAAGTAAGATCTTTTAATAACAAAACTAATTATCTACTGGCTATATATCTACCTAAACATCTTTTAAACTAACGAAATATCTTGGTTTATTGAAACTAAATGAAAGTCAAACACTACCTATACAAATCTGAGGTTAAGTTTCTGATCAGCTGTTTAAATGAATTTAACTATTGAATTTACTGCTTATACTTGAACAAATACTTATTTAGGACATATTACTGGGAAATATTATCAAAAATTAACTATAAAAATGTCTTTAAAAGGGTGTTCCCATATACTTCAACTGAACCTGCTATCTCAGCAACTAATTTCGTTATGCGAAATTCTAAGATGTGTTACATGCCCCCCGAAGATTGAAGTTATTTTCCAAAGAAAACTGACTGAAATCTTGAAAATCTTAGGTGGTGCAAGACTAAAATCCCCTTATTCTACCTACTTCGTGGGTTGGTCGGCCCAGTCATACTTCCTTTCATTCATTCTCACTCATACTTGTATCAAAATTATCATATTAATTTACCAAAATGTTATCAAAAATTCAAAATTACACAAAAATCATAAATATGAAATCATCAAAATCTTCAAAAATCTTAAATTCTACAACATTTGTTTACATTTGTGTACATAAAAATGAAATATTTTGTTTTCATAAATGTTCAGTTTTTAACTGTTCTTTGTTTAAATACTACCTTCTTAATTATAAAACCTTTCGATTTCTGTTCAATGTACAAGATTTCGAGTAGAGTTTGATAATAAAGTAAAAAGCCGCGTGCCAGTGCACATACGAAAAAAAGGGTTCTGATAAATAGAATCTTGCCTTTTGAATCGTCTGTCCTTGTGCTTTATTAATGTTTATAACGAAGGTTACTTCTTATGGGAATTGTTTTATTAGCATTTTGAAATGCTGATCAGAAGATGTGATATTACTGCCATGTATGAGCATAGTTTTATCAGAGTGAATAAATTTAGCACAGATGGTGTTCTATTAACGTCACAACCCGATGATGAATTCGTATAGAACTCGATGAAACATATCGAAAATAAAGAATAAATGTTCTTGGTTTTCGAGATATAGCATGTCAAAAATCATTTATAGGTATAGTTCCTTGTGCTTTTGGCGACGTTTCTTCTGGTCCAGGCTGTATTTCAACCTAACAACAACCACTAGGTACAAAATAAAACATTGAAATTGCATTTCCACCATATAGACATGGTCATTTTGATGGATTTTTTTTCTGGTCCATGCTGGAGCTAATTCTAACCTCTTCACTTTTGAGATATAATATCCCGAGAACTAAGCGAGATATCAGAAAAATTCCATTTTTTCGATTAGTCTCGACGAGTTTCATACGAATTCACCATCAAACTTGGCTATGGCGAAATATGTCTTCTGGTTCAGGTCGCATTTCAACCAACCGCGTAAATTTTGAGATACGATATCTCGAGAACTAAGCGAGATATATATAAAAAAAATATTTTTTACTTTCAATTTTTCTCGTCTAGTTACATAAGAATCCATCATCAAGGGTTATCGTAGAATCCTCTGAAATACCACAAATCTCGCACCATTAATTAATAGGGCCTATCAAACTGGCATTAAGATTTCTATTTTACATAATAATAGCATTTTTTTAAAAGTAATATGTGAGGCGGTCTCGCAAATGGATCTAGCGATTTGGATGAAATTTCACATGTAGATAACGTTTTGCTTTTCAAGTTTTTAACACGATTTTTTAAAAAAAAAGAAAAGAAAGGAGCACATTTGTATTTGTTTTCTCGAACACGGCTCTAACCTCATTACGTAGAAGTTTCAGGTACCAGTACGCCTACTGATGTTAGTTAAGCTTCTCTTTGGTGAACTGTGCACCTCAAAACGCCTAGGAAGCCTTCAAGCCTTTTACTTTAATCAAACTTTACTCGAAATCTTGGATATTGAACAGAAATCGAAAGATACCGAGCGTAGATCGGTCACCCAGGTACTTATTATTATTTGCGGATAGGCCCATTAGGAAAACGCAAAGTACTCAGAAGCGTTTGTACCCATATTTTCTTCCTTACGCTTTCTGTGGGCTTCTTTTCTCTCATCCAACCATGTTGTGCCATGTCTTTTCTTTAGTCTTTCCTCCCGGTGAACTTAACACTTGTGAATTTTGGATATAACTATATCTCTGTTTACAATATCTTATAGAGCAATTCCTGCTAATTAGAAGTCTTTCTTGATTTCGCCAATCCATTTTATTGTATCTGATATCGCTTTGCTTCGATTTTCCTAGAAATCACCTATAGATCTTGTCAGTCTGTTAGGGTTCATTCTTTTGATGTGCCCGTAAAATTTTAGTCTGCGTTTTCTAATATCACTCTGTATGTCAGATTTCCTTAATACTTTTGAGTCTGTATTGGTCTCCTATGAGTTTTGGGTCAATAATTTTCCTTATAATTTTGCGTTCTTTTTCTCTATGTTTTCTATATATATTTTCCTGTTCAAAATAAGGGTTTCTGATCCATAGAGACATTATGGTTTAATTAGTGTATTGTAATGTCTCAGTTTTGTGTGTCTGGAGATGCTTTTTTGTTGTAGATGTTACTGTTACCATTATTAATAATAAAACATTTAAGTAAGGGTACTTAATTGTAAAGAGGTAATTCAAATGTGAAATTATCAAGAAACTCGACGCTATCTGAAATATAGGAAAAACTGTCACAATATGATATTTATTTAGCTTTAGTTGGTAATTACATGTCTAGGCGAATTTACCTATACCATTAATACAGAATTGCACAAAATAACAAAGCAACGCATAGAGGTACAATTAGCCATTGATTCAACAAACAAACAAATGAAATTAACTTTGAAATTAAGCTCAGATAATTAATACATCTGGAGGGATGATATGCAAAAGCAATAAACACAACAAATGAAGACATCATACATCGTCATCAATGATACTGTGAATTTAAACAATGAAAATAAACTTGGGCACCATGAGTGGAACAATTATACCGTACAGGATTTACGAAAATGTATTTATAAGAGTCTTGAAAGGAAAGGTTCTTTCACAAAAACTCGCACTGTCTTCGAAAATTATGCCGTTAGCTCAGAAGGATTTTATTTTGAAAGTTAGCGCAGAAATTTCTCATTACAGGGAAGCTTATGAGTCGCTATCTAGTTTCATGGAATACACATAGACCGGGCTTGGTGGGTAACATAGCAGCTGAAGTTTCGAAGTCAGCGATGATTGGAGATGGACCTATCCTTCTTTCATGTTTTTGCGGATTATGTGGTTTTTGTTGTATTTGTCCCACAATTGGGGTATATTCTTGTAAATTTCGAAAATATTCGTCCACACCTCTTTAGACATTTTTAACGACACACACGTCTAATGGCACGAAACGCACTCACTCCCTGCTCCACCGAAATTGTCCCCATCGTTGCAATCGCACTACGCAGGTCTCAATTTGCATCCTGTCTGCCGGGACAATCTGTGAATTGTTTGTCGGGCTCTGCCGATCTCCCGATATCGGGTGCAGCACACTCAATTTGCCTCCTCACGCGGCAATCTGCAGGGCCCTGCCGGATTGACCCTGGGATCGAAATTGTATCGTCTGCAGCCGCTTCTAGCATTACAGACAACATCCGACTCAATAATGCAGATCAGAAGCAGCGTCAGGAGCCGCCGCCAGAGTCAGCTTCCAGCAACGGACTCAGAAATCGAATCGACTGGACTCAACATCAGAAGCAGAATTAGAAGGAGGTCATCGCTGCCGGCATCTCCACGTAAACTTTGGCTCCTCCCTCTTGGACACAAAAGGAAATCTTGGGGAAAATTTGAGATATACTTACACTAAGTTCTGTTTACTTTTTTTAAGTAACTCAAAAAAACAAAATCGTAACTTCATGTTTGCCTATCACGCAAAGTGTCACTATTTTCCATATCGTTCATGCCTCTAAACATCCAAATTCCTGACACCATTTCATCAGAACTTTCAGATAGACCTACTTATCACTTCTGTTTACAGATCTCCACTGAGGAAAAACCTATGGCATGAAGAACGTGTTAGTTAATTCACAAACTCATAACATAGATATAAGAGTTAAAATTATTAATTACAGCGAATATAGAAGACAAATTTTGTATTAAAACTTTTAAAACGTGCTTGTATCATCGTACGTACGATTAAGTCTTGTGTACAAATTACTATAGGAAGTAAAATAGCTTTCCAATAACGCAGTGTCTCAATTTTTCTCGAAATACATTCGGCAGGACGCGGATGAGCAACCCGGTCCTGCCATCCAGATTCCGGTTTTCGTGATCTTCCGAATTCTCTTCGGTCTGATATCGGGATAGTTTCTTAATGAGGCCATAGCCGAATTCCTTTCCAGTTTCCTTGCCCCTAGTTCTTTCTATCTTTAATGACCTATACGTCAACAAGGCTTAAAGCTATAAGAAGAAAGGTTTTTAGTTTATTGTTAATTAATTGTTCTGTATTTCAAAGTATCGTACCAGATAATTTTAATTAAAAATTGAAAATTTTCTGTAACAAAGCGCATCAGAGAACTTTAAGATGTCATCACAATAGTAATATTTTAAGAGCTCTCTCCAAGAATTTATTTAGTTTTGAGAAAGATGCAAAACGAATTGGATTACATAAAGGTATTGGAATGAATTTACAAGTCTAATTAATTGTATCAGCTGTTCCAATTATCTCCATCAGAAACGTTCGGTAACCTAATAGCAAAAATGTCAGTATAGCTGCACTGAATGAAAAATCGAAATATATGTGCAGTGTATAACACCCTCATTTAATTGCTTCAAGCAGAAAGTTGCCAACATAATCTCCTAATCTCCAAATTATTTGCGACTTTTTACCACAGGTCTTTGGACGATTTTGGCTTTTAATATCGTCTCTCAATACGCGCAAGTAACATGAAGGTTACTTTAATTTATGCAATAATTAACCCTCTCTTCTAGTCCAAGGATAAGATGCTACGATGCTCGTACTTTTAATCAGATAAATGCGCTAATTAAAACCCAGTTAATATCAAACTAATTAATTAAACACTTGTTACAACTCTTTTTACATCTGCTTTTCTTGTGTCTCAGTGCTAGTCGCGTTATACACTCGAAAACAAACCACTCATTCCGCAGCGTGCAACGTATCACGCCCGCTCCTTGTATGCGATCATCGATGTATCTGCTACCTCTAATACCCCGGCTACACGCTCCGTCTTACCTGCACAAACTAGTTTGCAACACGGTAAGATGCGCGTACAAACTCGAAAGAGCGGCTTGTGCAATCGTTGACTTGCTGAAGATTAGACTCCGCAGTTTTTGGTTTGCACAGTTTTTTCGACAGCAAATATCTGAGATATGGCTGATTACGAAGTTATTCGAAAGAATTTATGACTCAGTTCATAGAATTATACAAATCGTTGTCGACATTGTGGAAAATTAAGTCCAAGAAATATTCGCTCAGAGTCAAAAGAAATCAAGCTTATCGTATGATCACTGAAAAATTGAAAAAGGTATCTGTAGTTAATTATGCATAAGTATCTTCTTTTCAGAACAAATAAATCAATTTTTAACGGATTAGTACGTGTAATTTATATTTATAGCAATTTTTGCGTTTTTATGTATTATTTACATTATTATAATCAATATTTTTATTATTTTTTGTTTTTTATTGCAATTCAGTGCAACCAAATGCAACAAGGAACATGGTTAGCAAAAAAAATAATTCCTTGAAAAATTTTTGTTGCAAAGAAAAGAAGTTACGGAAATTTACCACTCATCCTTATGAAATCGTGTCTTAATAAAATTTCTAGATGACCAATAAACTGCTCCAAACCAAATTTTATAGAGTGGGGGTATAACAGTATCTTCTCTTTTAATTATGGGTGTCATTAGGCACAGCAAAACATTACAAGCTGTTTCATCCATCCTTAGGTAACCACGCCAGTCTTCCGGATATTCTCGCAAATCTTCTATTAACATGTGAATGTATATTTCTCCGTAAAAAAAAAAAAAAAAAAAAAAAAAAAAAAAAAAAAAAAAAAAAAAAAAAAAAGTAAAAAAAAAATAAACAACTTTTTTCTCCACTTCTACGGTGTCGCTTGTTTGTTTGTTTATTGTTTTTTATTAGTTTACAATAAAATAATGCTCCCATTAAAAAAAACACATCATCGCAGCTCCGGAAACACTCAGTTTGCACGAACGTACCTATTCCTTGTGGCCACCGTTCCGTGTTTCGTCTTTTTGTACAGTTTAGACTGTGCAATTTTCCCCGCGCAGGCAAGACGGAGCATATAGCCGACGCATAAAACAGCCGGACTTCAATTCTCTCTGCCCGCGCTAGCTCACTAAAGACCCTATTGTTAATTCTTACAGATCTAACAAAACATACCCAATGGCATAAAAAATATAGTATGTGGACACTCGAGAGCAGTAATACATCACATACACATTATTACATTTTCATAAACATATACAAATTAATTATACTATCAGTAGCTTAAATAAAATATTAGTTACAAAGTTATTAATTGAGTGATTGGTGCGGTAGCATATGCCATGAGCGCGCGTTCCCGTGCTCTGCACAGTGTGAGGACGAGTGTATACAGCTGTGTGCAGTCGATCGCATCCGGCCATGCTGCGCAGCATCTCACTTCCTGTTTGCAGCTGAGGCGTCTTTGTTCCTCAGCCTCTAGCACTTCACACACTTGCAACACAGCGAATATTAAACCAGAGACTTAATCGAAATCATTTGCTCATATGTGGACGAAATATGTTAAAGAACGAAGGATTTACAAAAGTCACTGCGATAGCTATAACGGCAGTAAAATCAAAAAGCATCGTAGCATCTTCGTTGTCTGCTATGCTTCCAATCCGGACTCACGAAACTTTTTGTCTCCTGCAGCTCTCTCCAATCTTCATTGGTGTAATGCACCCTACGCCACCCACTTCGCGGAGTAATAATAATAATAATAATCTTCAATTTCTTTCCCTTATCTCATCTTTTATCGGGCTGCATTGCAATTTTCGACACACGAAACTCAATTGAAATTCAGGGTCAGTTTTAACTTACTTATAAGTTCAAATTTTCTCTCTAAACTGAAATGACTGCCTTTGTAGGCACTAATGCCTTTTATTTTCTAATGTTCTAAGCTCACAACGATTACTGAAATAATTTGTGGAAAATATTATGCGGCTTATAATCCTAATCTTTCCTTTATCTTTATTTAATAAATGAAAATTGATTTAATCAATAAAATTAAATTGTTTATAAATTTCGGATTCCACGTTAAACTGTAGGTCCCAGAGGAAAGGAAATGGCCGTCCTACCTCTGACACAATGGCTTAGTATGCCTCCTTCGGGAGCATCCAACCAACCTTCGGGTAGTGGACTAAGTTAAGTTTTAATTCAAATGATCTGTAAAGTAAAACTTAGTCCATAACACCTCTGTTATTTAATTGATATGTGATTGGTCCAGTTAATTAATTTTTCAGAGAAGAGCTGTTACAAATTGTTATAAAGTGATTAATCCTTTCGGATTCGTTTTTAAAGAGTATACCATTTTTCAACAATTCTAAGAAAGAAGTATCATTTTATTCTTTCAATATTTTTTCTATTTTTTGTCAATAGTCTCAGTCTCTCCCTGCCCTCAGCCGATCCCTTCATCTCTACGCCCCCTCTACAATACACGTTCTCAATCACGTTCTTCGCTTACTATTTTTTAATTTCTGTTATCCCGTGCCACAACTTCATTCGGTTAGATAAATAGATAGATAGACTTTGATCCCATGTGAGAATAATCTCGGGAATGTGGAACAGTACATACACTTATTAGTAATGTCAATATTACTATATAATTGATAATATTATTATATATTGACAACAAGTTAGTTACAACCCATTAGTATAACCAATATCTCCTGTAATCTGCAAATACAATCCCGAGTTGATTAATACCTATTATTTGGAACAGTGTATACACTTGTTACCAGCATCTAACAACCAGTTATTTTCTTACCAACCAGTTACTATGGTAAGTTTCACTGTAATATGCGACTACATATTATATCATGTTAGTTACTATTTATGTGGAACAGTACACACACCTATTAACAATATCAATTATATTACCAACACATAAGTAGTCAATTACTTAAAAACCTGTTAGTATCATAATTTTTCACAGCAGTTTTTGAGTGCATGCTATCCCATGTTAGTTACTATACATGAGTAAAATTTCGGAAACAGTGTAATTACTTCATTTGTCAAAAGTTTGAACAGAAAGAAAAACGATATATAATTTTAGTAATTGTGGACAACTTTGTCACCTTCCTCTTCCATACACCATATATACCATTTTATAAGTCATTCTTAGTTACCAAATTCCAAGAAGAAAATTCTTTCACAGAGTAAAATGGGTTCTGAAGCAGAAACTCTTTCAGTTTGGACTTAAAGTAGTTGGGTTTTTGTAGATAACATTTAATTTCTGTTCGTAAGACATTGAATAAGGAAGCTACATTAAATGTTAACCCTTTCTGTAATTTTCTCTATTAAAAAATAAATCAATTTGACGTGTCTTCCCATCTTTCTCTGAGATTCTTGAACAAACTCAGGTTTTCAACTTCAGTTTATGCCTTCATCTTTTAATGTAACGTACGAGTGACCATATGAATAATATTTTGAAAGAAGTGAGTTTGAATAAAAGTACAAAAAAGGACTGGGTTCGGCACAACGAGTAAACAATATGAGAAATGGGTGGCTACCTGAAAACAAGACGTGGCAGGTTTGAAAGGGAAACCTCTCACTCCTTTTTTTTTAAATATTTTTATTTTAAAGCAGACCGAAGGAGACTTCCTACCCCGATAGACTCGCCGTACCTAATGGAAGGGCAATGGCTTGATCACTGATTGAGTGGAATGTCGTGATGTATAACAGGCGCAATGATATTGGGGACAAGTACATTACTTCTGAACAATTTAATTCCAAACGCACCATATTGTAAAAATTTCTGTGTTATAAAACTTCCAAGATTTTGTGCTCAAAGAAGGCGGCATGAATTATTTCAGAATTTAGACGCCTTACACATGCCGTAACTCTTGTTAACACTATTAAAAAGGTAAACCACTCCATTTCATCTCCCCAGGACGTTAATATGCAGAAGTAACACGCACTGTAGGAATAGATACCGGATATTACATAGATTTTGACTTTGCCTTCTTTAAAATTCAAAGCTTTTACTCAAAATAACAACTAAACAATACACATATGTGACCAGATGAGCATAATTTGTTCAACACCGAAGAACCTCCATCATACGGTAAAAGTAAGTTTTGCTATTATATCTCATTACTTCTTCACTAAATCAAGTGTATTGGTGAGGGAAGTGAAGAGAATCTCAGCAGGAAATATAAGTTCACGGAAAATCTTTGTAGCTAACATCTGCAGAAAGCATCTGGCAGCAGTAAAGAAGGAACCCAACGACCTGTTGGCAGTTGTATCGTTGGTCTGAAGTATTGGGAGAAGTGTTTATTAGAGTCCTCAGTAACTTCCCCTGCTATAATAACACGTAGAGCACTACGACCAGGAAAAATACGCAAAAATCTGTCACGGAAGAAAAAAATGTTACGCGAAATTACTGACTTAAATCTTACCAAATACTTGTACTGGACTACCGAAATTTGTTACTAGTTTTATCCAGATGATGTACCGAGAAAGCTTAGTATCCATTGCCTTGGTGAAAGTTAAATAATGATAATTGTGTCAGTCCCTAGTAACGATTAGGACTTATTCACTAACTTTCAATTGAAAGAACCATCAAATATCATCCAGAAACACCAGCCAATGAACGCACAGCGAGGCTAGCAGGTGCTACATTACTATAAAAAACGTCGCTGAAAATTATTATTGATTCTACGCTGCATCTATAAAAATGAACGCTGAAAACCCCATTAATTGATTTTCAGCTGTATTTCCACTTAACGTTAACAATAAACGAAATTATTCTTTCCACTGGCCTTTAAAAAAAAACCCGTTAATTTTGAAAATTAATTTTGTAAACATCTGTTAGGTAAAGTGATTACAGCAGTCACAAAACTGAGATTTACCTAATTTACTTATCACAGTAATCCTCAACCCAAACGGAGGAAGTATCCGTTTTAGATAAGTTATTTCAATTGATGAGAAACAGTCGCTCATTCCTCACAAACTTCTGAAAACGAAGTCACATTGTGATTGAGTGCCGAGCAGGGCATATTTTAGAACGAAACAAAAAGTTATCGTGGAAGAATGTGTGAAATTTAATGTACTACCGAATCTGATTGAAGAACTCTCCAAATATGTTAATGTTTGTTGATGCGTTAGTACAGCAAATGAAACTAAATATAAAGAGTGGTGAAAGTTCAGCACCCAGATTGATTGTATATTGTATTGATTTCTCAAAAAAATGTTTTGTTGAACCCTAAAAAAAATAATGACAAGGGATATCTAAACCGAGTTCCTCATTCGTTTTTTGAAAATGTCTTTCAGATGATAAACAGGAGAAAAAAATTTCAATTTTAAAAAATTATTATAAAGAAGTATTTTAAAGATATATTTCTTAACTGATTCATGAATTTCTCTATGAAATGATTATATGATTTTCTGCCAAAACTTTATCCACTGAAGAATCAAATTGTTAAAAATATTTTGTTTACTTATTTTTCGAAAACTGTAGACCCCAGAAATACAGCTTTAGCTTTCCTATAATCTTTGTGAGCCTACATACCACTGTAAATAACTTTCTGATCACTAGTTTCATGAATAAAGTAAACGAATTAGGTTCTTTATGTTATGGCAAAAAAAGGAAAAAAATAAAACACACAAAAACATCCAAACACTTTCAGTATGAGAACTGCCAGCTTTTACTATCCATATTTATATAAATATTCCAGTGGAGTGTAATAATTTTGTATATCCAAAGAGACGCTTATTTGTTTGGTATAAGTCGGTTTGGAAGCGGGGGAGTATAAATGTGCAACCAAACGTTTTGGTTGCCGAGCAGAGAATGTGAACCGTTAATCATCTGAGCCACCATGAGCTCGAAAACTTGACGACGCCGCGTAACCGTTTTCAGGGTTGAAGACTAGTTCGTGAGAAGCGGTTACAAACATGGGGTTCGACGACCAGCCCGTAAAATTCGCTGCAAGACGCTATAATATGACACTATACTGCGCCACTTGCCGACCACTTGACGGGTGTGAGCGTAGGAAACTGAATGTACACAACATTCGAATTATATTTTTCATATTTTCATTTAACGATCCCATATACTTAAAAATGTAAAGCTTAAATTTGGATATTTGAAAACTTCTTGAAATTTGGAGCAACTTGAAGTTGTTTCGAACGTTATATAAGTGTTGGATAATCGGCAAATTTTTTTTGAGGTTGTAAAGATGATAAACATGAGATGCAAAGAAGAGGCAGCTTATTAGATACACAAATAAAGACAAAAGGTTGATTATGATTATAATGTGGGGAAAGAATTGCTTGCTGAAGACTTGAAACGTAAATATCTTGGCATTACATTTGATAACAAGCTTAACTGGGCAGGACACATTGGTCAGGTAGAAGGAAAAGTTTTCAAAATTCTTCACTTCTTGGAGAGAGAGATGAGGGGATGTACGAGGGAAATAAAGGAATTGGGTTACAAAACATTGGTCATACCTTTGCTCGAATATGGTAGTGTAGTATGGGATCCACATTTTGAGTATCAAATACAGGAGTTGGAGAGAGTGCAAATAAGGGCTGCTAGGTTTGTTTCTGGAAATTATTGCAGAATACAATCAGTAACAGATATGATAAAAGAGCTGGAATGGGACTCATTGCAAGACAGGAGGAGGATGAAGGGGGTCATGGGAGTGTACAGGGCGTAAACTGGTAATGAGACATGGAAAGATATTGGTGTAAGAATTGAAAATAATGCATGGAAGGGAAAATATGACCATGTCCACAAGCTGGCATTGGATTTCAGGCACAAGGGTGTGGGAAGATTCTCTTTTCTAGGTAAGGGCGTCAGGGACTGGAATAAGTTTCCAAGGGAAATGGTGAATAATTTACCAAAAACCTTGAAAGAGTTTAAAGTTAAAATTTGTAGAGTGCAAATGTAGGTGGGTGCAGGAAAAGGGGAAGATGGGTGTTTCGGGAAATTGCCACCGGAGCGTGTGCTCCATTGCGATTTAATTTAATTAAATAATTATGTTATCGCTATATATTATTTATCGAAGTTGATTTTTCGCAACAAACCATTTTTCTCCCTTGATACGTGATCAAAATTTATTAATGATATACTATTTTAAAAACTAATTACTCCGCTTCTGATGAATTGTTAATTTGGAATTGCATTAGTGAATGACGATAGCCTACAAAAGTAGTCATTTCAGTTTAGAGAGGAAATTTGAACTTATCAGTAAGTTAAAATTGAGTGTGCTACAGCACAGGACAGCAATCGAACATCGAACCGCATATCCTTACCTTACTTGATCACACTGTAATCTGTATGACTGAAACCTATTTCTACTACCAATCTCGCTATTAAATTTTAAGCTTCATCATATTTTATTCGGAAGGATAACGCTGAAATAAATATCATGTTGTATCATTTAGGTGCACCCTTCTGCGAAGTGCGGAAATTCCACATACTTATTTTGTTCGTTTCTGTTCAACCGTACTGAATTTTTTATAGTTCTCTGTTGTAATTTACTGTATTCTTTGCATTATATTCTGTTCTCCAGTTTTGAATTTAATACAGACTATTCTATATACTGTATTCTATTCTATTATATTGTAGTCTATTGCATAGTATTTCCATTCTACAATGTTCTGTATTATCGGAGTGTATTCTATTCAGGTCTATTGTCTTGCATATATATTTATTTTCTGATAACTCGAATTTTTACGCAATTTTCATATTTCCCAATTTCGACTCAATTTAATTTTGTTTTTTTATATATTCATTTGATATCCCAGTCTACTGTTACATTTATGTAATAACCTTAGTAAATTAATCAACTGTATTTTAGGTATGCAATTAATATAAATGTATAAAACAAGAAGCATTCTTTTTTTATGTTTGGGTGCTCGGACGTTTATTTCACTTAACAAAACCAAATTAAGAACCGGTGCGAATGTAAGATAAAGCATTATTAACAGTGCCAAGATTTTAACTGTCTATTGCATATTTCAAATGAAAGTAATATTTTCGATTCAATAATCATATATGGGTAATAAAATATTGATGTGTATATTTTAATTGTTAAATTAGTTTTATGATTACGAAAGTTTCCGCAGTCACTGTATGTATTATCTTGGCTTTCCTCTGATGAAAGCCACAGCACGATGGCAGAAACGTTAGGTTTTAATAAATCGACGCGGCTCAACCCGGAGAACTAAGATAATACAAATTAGTTTTACTTTGGAATTTCGTCTCTGTTTATACGATATCAATCAGTGTGTGGGAGTGACGATATGAATAAAGTTCAGTGACAGTTGCAGTAACGTTCTGACGTCATATCCTCTCCCCCATTGGCTGCAGGCAGATCAGTCGGAACGGAAGGAATCTGGTTAGTGTGTTGCGTTAGGGCGCCCTGCCAATACATCAATACTGTTCGCTTCCAACCAAAAACAAGAATAGGAACCAGCTGGGGTCGGCACGGGTATTTTTACGAGGCGTTGGCAGTTGTCCTAAATGCTATGCAGCCTCGCAGTTTGCTCTCCTCTCGCGAGAACAAGCTGTACGAATGTTAAACGCGACCTCTGTTTCCCATTCACGGTGTCGGTGATGTTGAAGCCAACAAGTCGGCTCTCCAAGGCTAAGTTTCGTCTTTCATTCAGATTTTCCATAGCTCATCAGTTAGGTTGCCAACTGGTAAATTCTAACAGCGATACATCTACATCTATACTCTGCAAATCACAAATGCTATGGGTGGCAGAGGGTGCTAAGCACCAATCCTAATTCTGCGCATTCCAATCCCGAACAAATCGAGGAAAGAAGGAATGCATAAATGAATCAGTACGGCATCTTATTTCTCTAATCTTATCCCCCCCTGTCATTGCGACCTAAATAGGTTGGCGGAAGAAGTATTTCGTTGCACTCGTAACTTAAAGATTTTCGCATATTCTCCAGAAAATTCAAACTAAAACGACGTCTTCTGTCCGCCAAACAATCCCAGCCCAACCCACGAATCAGCTCTGTGACACTTACGTAAGGACTGTAACTAGCAGTCACAGTGATCGTCACAAACAGCTCAATTTTGTAAAACGTATTTCCTGTTGTCTGATGGATTTGCCGCAATATATCATCTTCTCTGAAGGACTCGCCGCTAAGACGTCAAACTTAACAGTATTGCTACTACTGTTATTGCTTAAAAAAGTCCGGGCAATAATGAAATAAGAAATAAGTAGATCCCTCAAAAGCAAAACAAAAGTCATACAGGTGGATTCGTTTAAGCAAAAAGTATTTCCTTTCTTAGACGAACTATCAGTCTTAAAGCAACTTCACAGAAATTGTAACATTTGGCTAATTTAAAATTATAGATCAGTATTATTTCCGGAAGCATTCAGGAAAATAGTTTAAAAAATATGATATGCAATACCTCTTACAAAGTAAAGCAGTATTTAGTAAGATTCAGATGCGTTATCGATTCCTGTCTAGTTTTTTTTGTATGCTTTATATTAAAAGTGTAAACTAAATAAGCAAATTTCGTTGGAATCTCCTGACACCTCGTTAAAATCTTTTAGATGCGTTCTGGACTTTGTACATACCTACTGTTGTTTATACCTACAACATTTAAATACAGTCGAGATTATAAACCACGAATCTGGAACACATAAACTTGCTGTCCCTCAGGAATCTTTAGATGACGTCCCGCTACTCCAAATATATGTAAATGGTTTCTCTTTGTAGATGGTAACAAAAATGTGGTATTTTATTTTTTTACTGCCAAAGCATGTATACCATTCACAAACCACACAGGAAATAATCTGAAAATATAGTGACGTTATCCTGATTAAATAAAGCATATCTTCGGGGCCAATAAATTACTAATTATGGGGACAGACAGAAAAGGAATTCAGTTTGTGAAAAAAAAATATATAAAATTGAAGTAGTTATAAAGTGACGAATGGAAAGAAAACGATAAGTGAAAACTTGCACTAAATTGTTTAACAAATAAGACCGGGCACAACAAATTCAGAAACTTCTGCAGAAATTTGATTCTGCTGCAACCTATTTAATAATAATATCTATGTTTATAGTTTGCGATGGTAAATTTTGCTAATCATCCATCCTTCCTTAGTCCGTTAACAGAAGGTTCCTTTTAGACAAATTCTTCATAAATTCAGGCTGAACTTATGGTACGAAAACAAGCTCTAGGAATAAAAAAAACGTCCCGCAGAAATCTGTTAAAGATTTCGCAACTATCACGACACATTACATAAATTCTCCATAACAGAAAAACTGAACTCTTCAATCTCATTACTGACATCATTTCCTGAGGAAATCGCGAAAGTACTATAAAACCTCCATGAGAGACTTTTATCACATATGTTTGAGGCATCAACATTCTATTACGTTCCTTGTTTTGTTGTGGGTGTCTCTATAGTTGCATAATTCGAGCCCTTCATATCTAGAGCTGTACCAAACCGTATGTATTCGTTACTAAATAACGAGTTTGTCGCCTGACTCGAAGTACCGAATCCTTACTCACCAATTCATTTCGTTACTCGCATGTTTCGTTACTCATATTTCTCGTATAGATGTCCATTTGATTCGATAAACGAACGAAGACGACGTATCATGCGTCATGCGGGAGCTGGAACGGTTCGCCCAGCGATTTTATGAGCAGATGTTTGCCGTAAGATCCATGTGTTAATTACTTTATTTCAAGTTTTATCCAAACGAACAAGTTACCTAAACTTATTTTTCTAAATAAACAATTCACTTAAACTTTTGATTTAGTAACGAATACATACGGGTACAGAATTTCTCGTTACTTTTACAGCTCTGTTCATATCTGCCATAAGAGCACTGGGAGTTTTCAATTCTGGAGATGGGAGTCAGAGACGAATAACTCATCGAGAGAGCTGTCAAACAATTTATTCAATAACATAAAGAATTTAAAGTGAAAACTCTCGTAATACATTGGTAGGTGCGTAGGGAAACAGCAACAGCACATAAGCTCTATTGTAATTTATGTTGATTATAATATTTAATTAATTAATTAAATTTAATTGCAATGGAGCACAGGCTCCGGTGGCAATTTCCCTACACACCCATCTTCCCCCTATCCTGCACCTACCTACATTTGCCCTCTACAAATTTTATCTTTAAATTCTTTCAAAGTTTTCGGTAAATTATTCATCATTTCTCTTGGTAACTCATTCCAATCCCTGACACCCTTACCTAAAAAAGAGAATCTTCCTATTCCCTTGTGCCTGAAATCGAGTGCCAGCTTATGGTCATGGCCATCTTTTCCCTTCCATGCACTACTTTTCATACCTATTGCAATATCTTTCCTTGCCTCATCGCCAGTATATGCCCTATACACTCCCATGACCCTCCTCATTCTCCTCCTGTATTGCAATGAATCCCATTCTAGCTCCTTTATCATATCCGTCACTGATTGCATTCTGCGATAATTTCCAGAAACAAATCTAGCAGCCCTTTTTTGCACCCTCTCCAACTCCTGTATTTGATACGTAAAATGAGGGTCCCATACTACACTACCATATTCGAGCAATGGTCTGACCAAAGTTTTGTAACCCAATTCCTTGACTTCTCTCCAACAAGTGCAGAACTTTGAAACCTTTTCCAACCACCTGTCCTATGTGTCCTGCCCAGTTAAGTTTGTTATCAAAAGTAATTCCAAGATATTTACATGTTGACTATAATAACAACATTACGCTATATACCTCACGAATTTAAACATTATTAAATGGAATGCCAATACATTGAAACATGCAATGATCATTGACAAGTTCTACAGATATGAAAAATAAAATCTTAATAAAATGTGAGTAGGAGGAGGTAGCCGATTCAAGCCAGAAACCGGGAAAACCCGTGACGTCACAAGATGGCCGCCCCCAGTTTGGGCGACCAAGATGGCCGCCCCCCAGTTTGGGCGACCAAGATGGCCGCCGTTAGTTCCTCAACCTGTCGCACAGATGGCGGCAGCTGTCGGGCTTGCGCATATGTTAGTTCCCCGACCGCCCGCCCAGATGGCAGCATCTCCCAAGGGCTTAATTTCTTTGGACGCAGATATTCCACACCGCCCACCCAAGCCCTGAGGCAATGGCTATTTCTGTTCTGGAATGCGCGCTTTGTGAAATGTGTACACTGTTTCAACACACCTACGGAAATTCCCACTCGACTGTTTGCTTTTCCATTAAGCGTTGCGAAATGTGTACTCTTCGCGTCGGCTACCAGTTGTGCAAGCGGTATCTCTTGTGTAAGCGTGGAGTGAAATGCTCCATGCGACGCTATAAAAGGAGCGCCCCTGTCTAGCTCTTGCTCTGTACCGTTGCGAATCTTGCAGTGTGCGCTTCTAGCAGTGACCGTTGTTAACCTCGCAGTGTGTGTTTCTCGCAGTGTTCAACACAATGTCTCAGTCTTATGAAGGTAATAAGTTATAATAATAATAATTATTATTATATGTGTGTGTTTGTGTGTGTATCAGTGATACTAAAGATGAATTTTCTTTTACAGAGCTCCCAGTTCTATCTGCTGCTGATGTAGAAGAGTACCTCGCAAACAGTAAGCTAATTTCCTTATTGTTAGTAGTATTAGTTTAAATTATTATTATTAGTCTAAGACTAATTTTTCTTTTTCCCTGTTTCAGATCTACAACAGATCTCACCGCTGTTTAGCGATGATTTAGATAATGGTAAGTTTTTGCATCTAAACTGGAATATTTTTGCTGTAGATGTTTACTTGTTGCATACTATAATTTATTTTCTATTGTAGAACCACGAGTTGTCTCAACTCCTGAGCTGGTGTTGCTATACACTTTTTCTGGAGGTATGTATTTGACTTTAATTAATTTTTTTTAATTTCTCGTGCGTGTGTTGATACTAAGAAAATTAATTTGTTCTATTGCAGAGCCTGTGAATGCTAGTGATGTTTCTGGCAATGATTTTGCAAGGGGTAAGTACTATATATATTTCTTGCTGTAGATAATATTCTTGTTTGATTATTTTCTGTAACCAACTAAAAATTTTTTTGTTGCAGAGCCTGTAAATGCTTCATCAGCTGAGCTGGCGAGGTATTTTGCCAATTGTAAGTTAAAAAAAAATTCTTAACTGAATTACTTTAAACATTTTGTCTGTGCAGTAAAAAAGATTATTTTTTTCCACAGATTGCCCTGAACATGATGATCCCAACCAGCCTGGGGACGTCTTTGTTGGTAAGTGTTTAGATTTATTTTTATTCAGTTTTTCTCTGTTTCTTTTCCTTGTCTAACTAAAATTTATTTTGTTATAGGTCAACATGGTTCCTCGGGACCCCTCCAAAAAAGGATGAATGATGATGATGATGATGATGAAGGGCCATCTAAAAGGATTAAAATGGCAGGTAAGGTATTTCTTCTAATTTAGTTTATTATTTTATCTCTTAGACTTTTAACCATGAAAAAAAATCTGACTATTTTTTTTTTTTTTGTTGCAGATG
>CM061914.1:21706642-21741562 GCA_031002005.1 Vandiemenella viatica | reverse complement strand
GCGTGAAAGAATATTGGGCTAAAGAGAAAGCTCACCAGAGCTAAGAACCACGTGGCCAATAGAGGCCAAAACAGAAAAGAAGAAGAAAGTCGATTGATCTCCATATTTAAATTTTTAACCATTATTTAATCTTCCAATTTTTCTGATAACTACTCGTAGAATGAATTCTATGTTATTGCTGAGCAGTTCTCTGTTGCAGACTCGATGGGGTGACTATTTTATATCCAAATATTTTACACAAGACGAATCAATGATAATGTTATTTTAGAGGTTTAGTTTCTCACCGCAGCTTGGATTGTCAGCGTTGCTGTTTCACGTACTGCCTCTAATTCACTCACACACCTCCCGTTTCTTCTTGTCTCATTATGACAAGAAGTCATTCAGTAGGTCGTGATAACAAGATGAACCGACGAAGGAGAAGTATGCTAGTATATTGTCGTCTCATCCCTTGAAATCGAAGATACCTGATACCAGACGTGTCGTAGTTGTGAAGAATTAGATTTCAGATTTTCATATTCTGAACATCATTTACACAGACGGAAAAAAAAATCCCAACACCAAGAAAAAATTATTGTAGAGTAATGAAATTTGGACAATGCATTTGTCAAGTTAACATGTTTAATTGATTAAATTTTCAAGATCACAGGTTAATTTAAGCTCAAGAAAATGCATTTCAAATGTGAAATACTGTTAAATTAATAGCCGGTGTAACCTCCAGAATTTTGAATGCAAGCCTGCAAACGTGAATGCATTGTGTCATACAGGTTTCGAATGTCACTTTGTGGTATGGAGTTCCATGCTTGTTGTACTTGTGCTGTCAATACTGGGACGGTCAGTGCTGGCTGTGGATGATGCTGGAGTTGTCGTCCAATGATATCCCATACGTGTTCAATTGGAGACAGATCTGGTGATCTCGCAGGCCAAGGTAACATGTCGACACTCTGTAGAGCACGTTGCGAGACAACAGCGGTATGAGGGCGAGCGTTATCCTGTTGAAAAACTCCCCCTTGAATGCTGTTCATGAATGGCAGCACTACAGGTTTGAATTACCAGACTGACGTACAAATTTGCAGTCAGTGTGTTTGGTATAACCACAAGAGTGCTCCTGCTGTCATAGGAAATTGCTCCCCAGACCATGACTCCAGGTGTAGGTCCAGTGTGTCTAGGCCGCAGACAGTTTGGTTGCAGGCGTTCCCCTGGCCTCCTTCTGACCAACACTCGGCCATCACTGGCACCAAGGCAGAACCTGCTTTCATCAGAAAATACAACAGATCTCCACTCCGTCCTCCAATGAGCTCTGGCTTGACACCACTGGAGTCGCAAACGGCGATGGCTTGTAGTCAGTGGAATGCACGCTACAGGGCGCCTGGCTCGGAGCTGTCCTTGAAGTAACCGATTTCTAACAGTTCGTTGTGTCACTGTGGTACCAACTGCAGCTCGAATTTCTGCCGCAGACGCAGTACGATGCGCCACAGCTGTACGCCGAATACGGCGGTCTTCCCTCTCAGTAGTGCCACGTGGCCTCCCGGAACCCGGTCTTCTTGAGGCAGTACCATCCCTTGACCACTGCACCCAACAATCATGCACAGTGGATACATTCCGGCCAAGTCTTTCTGCAATATCGCGAAAAGAAAATCCACCTTCTCGTAGCCCTATTACACGACCTCGTTCAAACTCGGTGAGCTGTTGATAATGGCTTCTTCGTCTTCTTAAAGGCATTCTTGGCTAACATCAACTCACTATGTCAAATCTCAGCGGTAAATAACGTTCACAAACTTTACAGCGCGTATTTAAAGCAAACCTGATTTGCAAGCTCTGAGTAGCGCTACTAGCGCCACACTTATGCGCGAAGCGCGAAATTTGAATCGATGTCATCTTTCAGATGTATAAACACGCCTACCAAATTTCGTTTATCTAACACAAGTCTTTCTTGGTGTTGGGATTTTTTTTTCCGTCTGTGTATATCACAATGTCACTTAATCTTCTAGTGGGTGGGTGCCTACGCGTGTAGTTTTGTGATGATGTTAGCTAATTCATCATGCACGCTGTAATGAAAACTACTCCAGGGGACATGAAACTTCAAGAATTCTAGAAATATGAACATTATAATTTTTATCTGGATAGCAATATTTTCTTCAAACCTGATGTCGGAATATGCAGATATCAGTTTGACATGTTTTTGTGAAGTTTGGTAACCGAATCCTCAAAGCGTTGATTCCATTTGCGTTCCTGGCTAATAATTCCCTGCTGCCGACGAGCTGTAAACTCAACGCAAAAAGAAATGTACATGACGGAGAGACGTCATTAGCTACTAGTGTAAATCTTTTTTTGCGTATCGTCACGTGTCTAGAATAGTTCCAGGTTTTAGGGTCAAAGATTGTGACAGGTTGACCTGATCTGACCAAATACGAACTTGACCTGTGTTTCACCCTTAAGGTGAATAAAATCACTTGAGCTTGAAGAACTCAGAAGTATTAATAGACGTAGTTATTTTTTTTTTTAATTCGATAGGTTTATTGAACCCTTATTACATTACATTTCTACATTACAAGATTAAAGTTACATAATAAACTCTACGTTACAGAAACAATATGAGCACTCTGGTCAAATATACGTCATCAAGATTGGTCACGGAGAAGAAGTCCATCCAGATATGCTCCGAAGTGGCGTCTGTACCTCGTTGAATTCTTTAAATTCCAAAGTGTTATTTTAAGTGTGGATAAATAATCATCTAGATCCTTAGGTTTTTTATTAGAATATTGTACACTGCTTGTCCTAATACCCAGACCAGTGAGTTATGTTTTTCCGGTGGCATGGTCTTGATGTCTGGTCGTATTAGAATCTCGCATGTAACCTCAGATGGAGAAGTTCCTAATAGAGTTGCCGTTGCATGCTTCGTCCAATTCCAGATATGTGCAGCATTTCCACAAGTAAAACGATGAATTAATGTGTCAGTATTCCCACATGTATCACATCTATCTGTAGATTTCATATGGATTCGAAATAATCTCACATTTGTAGGTACAGTGTTGTTGACAACTTTGTACCACACGGCTTGAATTTCGGATGATAGAACTTTAAGAAATATATTAAACATGGACAGGGACGATCGCGCTATCGTATAATTGTTTCAAAGGTCATAGATTCGAACTTGCTGAAATACAAACGTGACTTGTATTTAGCCCTTTTGAAGAATTCCTGTTTGCTTTGAAAGTATTACGTTGCTTTGTTTATTGAGGCTGGCAAACATTCAAATGTAATTTTTGGTCATTGTGTCTGTAACGGCCAGAGAACGTAAGACAGATTACAGATTAAACAATTGAGCATCTCCAAAGAAATTAATTGCCAGAAAACTCTATTCGGTAACATATTTGGTCTGATGTCAATTTTAAATAACCTAATAACTCACGTACAGCAAAATTCATTTATGGAAAAGGTCACTAAAATAGATAAACAAGAAAGAAATTGTACTGTGTAAACTTTGATCAAGCGAAAGTTTTAATTAAATTGAAATTTATCCTAGGCCGAAATGACAATTGGCACTCGTGGTTACAGCGGAGATCATGGGTAATTTAAGTTTTTTTTTTTTTTTACTTTGCTTTCATAAGAAACGTGTAATTTGAAAGCAGTTCCCAGATTTTTCAGCCATAAAGTTTATCTATTTTTTTTAACTATGAAATGCTACGAATAGAAAACTTAATGAATGTATTATGGCAATTAAGTTGGTACTCGAATTTCTTCTAATCATATCTCTGGTCGCTGTTACTTTGCGAGCGAAGGCTGACACGTGACACCGTTCTCCAGCCAATAGCAGGTGACTGAGTGAGTGAGCTTATGAAATTATATAGTAGGTACCTGATTGTGTGCCGAAAAATTTCGGCGTGTAAGTTAATGAAAAAATTGAAGTAGCTTGGTAGAAACTTTCAGCTTAACGTCCTGAATTTTACTAGGCATCTTTACCATCTAAGCTCATCGTGGTTACGCTAAGCTGCCTGTGCGACTTAGCGGATCCAAAAAAGGCATATGACGTCGTCGCCGTGACCCTTCCGAACACACTGCCCATTGCCCCTCAGCAGGAGAAAGTTAATACCAGCGTGTCTGGCCCAAGTTACGCAACAAAGGGGCCAGACACAAGAGCCATCTCTAAACATAGGATGACCCCCAGCCAGCATCTCCCCTCCCGGCGCCACGACGCCCTCGATCGGCGTGGTGTCCAGACGCTGCAAAAACACTGTGCGTACCAGCGAGCCAACACCTGCCATGCAGCGACCAGCCTTCTGGAGAGTGCCCGTCAACAAGTCGGACCCGGACGACAGGCCTTACGTGAGTACAGCGTCACAGGCAGTGGGCTGACGTCACACAGGCCGTGGCATTCTGGAGGAGAGTGTCACTCCACTACCATTACACATTCCAACATATACAGTACATCGACCGCTTGACAGTTCCAGGCATTGTATTAGTGCAGATGACTGCGAAAACTTTTTGCAATATTTCTGGTAGTAAAGTACTTTAAATATCTGTATCCGATCACTCATACAGTCTTTAGAAGTAAGACTATGTTGTAATATTATATTTTAAGACTTCCGATAACATAACGTACGGTGGTGAAAGTCGTCTGTAAATTCTAAGTAAAATGTCAGAGATATTTTATGAAATACCGAATTGACATTGCAGTATACATTTGACGTTAATGATAATTTCTTCTGAACGCTTCAATTTGGATACCAATTACAAGCTTTTCGTAAACTGTCATACCCCTAACATTTAAGTAATTCATTTTTACGATCGTATAATATTTTGAAGGTGGATCTCAATTTCTATTGTTGTTTATTAGTGTTGTTCTGATATTAATAAAAATAGACTTCCTGCTTTCTTTTTCCTTAGAAACAGACTTATAACTCAGTTTATTTACCGCATGCTTCCATAATGAGCGTATGAGGAAATTATGAAGAATTTTGTTGGTATATGTTGTATTTTCTTCCTCATCAGCGACAATACATGCATGTGCTTTGACGTTTACATTCGTGAATTAAATCATGCGCAGAGGTTCTTTCTTCTGTTTAGTTTTGGTTCGATGACAAGCAGGATTATAAGAGACGGTAGAGGCTAGTTAGCAAGTAACAGAAAGGAAATTGGCTACATTATGCTTGAAATAACTATATCGGCCTGTTGTAGCTGGACCAGAAATTGAACAGGCATTCTTCAGAATATTCAGATTGTTATCTTCTCATTGACTGTCTTCATTAACTTCCAAGGCAAGAAACTTACAACAGTCACTAAACATGTTACATGGCTTATTTCAATTAAAAAAATAATTAGGTATCTCAATCTGCGCTGGGATTATGAATGAGAAGTTAAGTCTTTCCCTCTGTTTGTTTGTTGTGTATTCACGACTGAACCGATGTTGATAAAATTTGCCAAGGAAATACTGTGTATCAGTAGGGGGCATCAGTTAATCATGTGAGCTCAAAATAGGAGGAGGGGTGCGACAAAATCTCACAAAATCTGATTTAAGGGGAAGGGGTAGTCAAACAAAAACTCACGTCAACATTTTATTTATCTCACCAAAGGGGGAGGGGGGCGGGAGGTCCAAATTTAAGGGAAAAAAACACCTCACACAACTAATGGAAGCTTCTGTAGGAAGGACATAGGATACTGCACTGTTATATCGGTGGCTCAGCCTTTGTTTCTCTTGCAGTGACTGTGTATGATCTGTGCATGGACACACACAATTTATTATATTGACCTACACTATAGCTGTGGATTTGCGCTGCACCAGGCTATTACTTCGTGTTTATATGTAGCTATCTCAACGGTTTCCAACTTCCAAAGCATATATACGTTTTAGCAAAGAACAACAAAAGCGAAAACGCTGTTAGAAAAAGGTAGTGACATAAGATGTCCTCAGAAAGCGACATACTTTTAAACCACAAACAAAAATTTGACAGAGGAACGGTGGTAGTTAGTTCCCCACAGTTAATCTCTCTTCCCCCCTCGCCAGTTTGTTTCTATTTTTAAACATGATGCAAATTGGTTCTCTTAATGAGACAGTTTCAATGGTAGAATTATTTCTTGATCGCTATCCCCTCCTAATATACCGACTCCGTGCTTCTTGGGACACCAGATTCTTGATATAAAATTTTAAGTCGCAGGTAACAGCTAGTTTTTTATAATTGCTATGTAACTCTTTTTCAAGCTAGTGAAAAAAACCCAGAGTATTTCCAAATCATTTTACCGAGATGGTGCATAAGCATTAATGTTAAAACTTGGGATTCTGAGGTACCCCATACTTAATCGCGGTCCAACCATACAGGGTAGGGAGCTTCCATAAACTACGTGGCGCCATTTTGGTCTCCTGTAAACCACCCTCCCCCTCCCCCCACGTAGCATGACGTGGCTTTTGGCTTTACACCTCCCTCCCCCTTCCATATGACACGTAGCTTTTTTCCCCTTTTGATTCCACAAGACATTCTGCACTGTTTTCTCTTGTTAGACTATCGAAAATTACATACGGGGATAATTAAATGACGGAAATAAATATTCACATGCTGTTGCGTGTTCTATACCTCATTTTAACTGTGACAAATAATATGAATGAAAAAATACGTGGCTTGGCTCGGAAATCGCCCCCTCCCCACGTAGCCCAGCGTTCTTCCTACCTATTTCGCCCCCCCCCCCCGCGCCCTAGACCGATATACGTAGTTTATGGACGCTCCATTATTCACAGGTTAATGAAATCACGCCAGACAAATACTAGGACGGTTCTGTGGCAGTAAATCATTGATTATTTTGTCTCTTTTTGTTTCGTTACGGCTCGTGAAATCGATGTCATTACATTGGCAAGAAATGGAGTGGAATTGACGTGTTTGTCCCAGAAACACAACGCAAAAATAAAATTTTATTCAGTGGCTTACGAAGAAGACCGCTTAGCTCTGTTGATTGTGGCCTGGACAACCTACATTCGATCCCGCTTAAGGTAAAGAGCTGATGGTGCAAAACAACTCTACAGGTCCACCTGTAGAGTTGTTTTGCATGTGTCAGGTCCACCTGACATGGTATTCAATGAGAATCGTAGAGAAAATTCTTTGCTGAGCAAACAACGGCCGGGACGTTGTGCTGCCTACGTCATTGTCTCCCCGTCGTCGAAGAATAAGAATGGAAAGTCTGCGAATTCCTAGCTATAGTGCACGTCACGAACGAAGGCGGGTTGCGCAGAGGGAGAGATAAATAGGGTTGATGCTGGTCCTGGCAGTGTAGTGGCTAGCGCGCTGACCTCGCGTTGCAAGGGCCACCGGTTCGAGTCCGGCCTCGGGCATGGGTGGTTTTAATTAAGTGTTGTGCTCGTCTTGTGTTGTCCTCACTGTAGTGTCCACAATATCATAGTGAATTTCTGATACAGCAGTTGCAACGTAAACAAATTGGAGCTGGCTAAATGGTCGAAAAGACCGAAGGTCATATAAAAAAAAAAAAAAAAAATAGGGTTGACATAGAATACCTGACGTTACCACGTTTAACTATTCGCAATACAGTTCTAAGGCTAGTATCACACGCTTTAGCAGTTCTCTCTTGAGCTGTGGCAACGTCACAGATCGGCTCTATCGTGCCTGCTTCGCTCTTAAAATGCTTATATACTTTAAAAATCTTGCTTTCTGCTTTGACTATGCAGAACCTTACGCTTACGTTATTCATCTTCCATTATTTAGAATATGAATTATTGCAATGCTCACCAGGGCCGCCGTAAGCGGGCGTGCAAGGCGTACACCGCACGCGGGCGGCACATCGAGGGGGGGCGGCAAAACGAACGATCGACAGTCGCCGCCCCGCGATAGTTGCCACTCCATTGTAGCCGCGACGAAATTGGGGGCGGCAAATAATGTTCGAAGGGGCGGCAATCTCACAGTTTTTTGACCCGATTCGGAAATTTCCTAGATCCACCACTGTCTGTAGTTAGACAGGGGGCGGCATGATTGGTATTGCACGCGGGCGCTCAAACAGCTAGTGGCGGGCCTGATGCTCACTGATTTACAACTGTACATTTCACAAACATATCGCATTCAACACTCGTGTTACCACGACAGGCTCTGGATTGTTACTGAATGTGATTGGCTACTGGCAGAGTGATGACGTACATGCGCATAACCTCGCTAAACTGGGCGGCCATCGTTCTTGGCGCGCACTGTAGTGATCGCCAACTCTAGAAGTTTATGTTTAATACTTCGTCGTACATGTCTTCAGCACTGGTTTGTTTTCTGCCGTCTGTGACCTAAACATTATTAGTACAGATATGGATTCACAAATAATGTAAAAGGAAATATTCTTCATATCTATGGGGATTCGAAATTGTCATATTTTGATATTAGCTCATTGTCACTAGTCGCGCCATTTAAATAACAGCATGGAAGTAATGATGCTCTGATCAAAATGGAAAAAAGCTTTGATTCGAACCTTTTATCTGTACGGTGTTTTCACTCCCGTTAATCCGTCATTAACTTTTGGTCACGTTTACATAGTGTACATCAAGTTCAACAGGGTGAGCGGTTAACGCTCCGGCCTTGCATTCGGGAGGACGCCCATGGCCGCATTCCTTCTCGTTCCTTGTTCCCAGTCACATCCCGCCTCTAATAACATCGACGTCGACGAGGCGTAAAGTCATAAGCAAAACAAAATCAAAAGTTCAGCAGAATGCTTCTGTGGTAGGATTTATTTAAAACTGTAGGTTGGACGTGTCGACAGAGGTGGATTTCTCTGACGGTGAAATTTGTGGTAATTAAGAACAGAAGAAATGGTTGCTATTATTATGTGAACAACCTAAACGTCCCTCCTCAATTACTTCGTTTATCTTACAAACTGTGCCTCCACAAGCGATCTATCATACCCATAACTGTAGATTCTGATCAGCACCATTTTGTGACAAGGCGTGCCGCCATTTTGTTTAGACTTCAGAGTCTTTCATTAATGTCATGCATTGCACATTAACAGCCCGCCCAATTGGTGGTGCTTGGCGCTGACATGGGAGTCATTGTCTCCAGTTGGGGGAGGAAATTTTCATCAGGACTTGGCTGGCAGGGTAGGAGAGGCGGGGATGCACAATTTAAAACCGCCAGATGGTGCACCAGAGTCCTGAGTTCAATTATTTTATGTTTTTATTTTACTTTATTTCCTGAGTTTATTTAGCCTTGTTACCTTGTTTATACAGTTTTTATTTTTAAAACAATTTACTTTTTTAATAGATCTGGATAATTATTCTAAAGAATTTAACGGATCTAAAGTATTCTACTAATTAATCTACCACTTACACTAATTCACACCAAAAACAGCGAGTTTCTATGTATTTTCATTCTTGTAATCAATAAACTAGGGATGTAACGGATCTCCGCATCCGCAAGTGCGAAACTTTCACGTGAAATCCTACATCCGCATTCGCAATATTTACTGCGAATGTATAGCGGATTTTTATTTACATTGCAATGTTTATTATTCTTTTCTCTACATACGAGATTTTGCCCGTCGTCACTTAGTTAACAACAACATGGTTGTTTTTTTTTCTGACGATCTTGTAGTGAATATAACAATGAACTAAACGGTATTATTACCTAAGCGACGAAATTACAAGTTTGAACTTGAGTGTAAAGTAAAGCGGCCTATTCGTGGTCCAACTTATAGGACATCCGCGTAGAATTACCGTAGGATGCGCTCACCCACTCACGCTAATAAAAGGGGTCCAACAAAATGTTCCACGCAATCCTTTCCAATCGTAATTTCTTGCGGCACGCCATGTGTCCTTATCGCACACTCATAAGGATGTTTCCTCCAATCATGATCCAATCGATAGCTTGTTGGACAGCAAGGACCGGTATTGGTTGTTGTGGGAGTCCCAACATCCAATACGTCCTGCATGAAGTCCTCTGACACCTTTCACGGCCCATCAAGAGTTCCTTATGATCGTAGTTCCTACAAGCTGGACTATGAATGTGCTGCTAGAGCGGCGGAAAGGCGGGTGGAGGGCACGGAGATGTGCGGTGGCGTGGCCTTGTGCTTGATGATTGAATTAGTAGAGCCGCGAACTCCGCAAAGTTCACATGAGAAAGATTTTTTTTAGACGCGTGTATAGTTATGTAAATAATTTAATTCACTTGTGAGATCATCCCATGTTTTTTCTTGTTTAAAGATAAGGCAAAAAATGTGGCAGTATTATATGGAAACAGAGGTTACTTCTGAAAAAATGTAGAATTTGGCATAAAAAATGAACTTATTTTGATTTTAAATTTATTTTTGACAAAAATATTAAAAATCTAAATAATTATAAAGTTATTTCTTCACTTCCGCATCCACTTCCGCAAAACATCAGCATACGCGGATGTCAAGCACTGAACATCCGCATCCGCAAATATGACTTCCATTACAACCCTACAGTGATCTTCCTGCACCACTGCTGGTACCGAGCGTGGTGGTGTAACGGATAGCGTTCTGGCCTCACATTCGGGAGGACGGCGGTCGAATCCCCGTCCGGACATCCAGATTTGGGTTTTCCATGGTTTCCCAAATCACTCCAGGCAAATGCCGGGATGCTTCCTTAAAAAAAGGCCATGGCCGAATTCCTTCCCATTCCTTGCCCCCATTCTTTCCCGTCTCTTAAGACCTCGCGGTTGAGAGACGTAAAGCAGGTAAAAAAAAAAAAAAAAAAAAAAAACCACTGCTGGTCTGTGCCGACATCTAGGCCGCCGGCTGTCTCTGCTGATAATGCAGGGCGACTGCTGACATGCTGACCACCAAGTGCCGTCAGCCAGCTTCACGTTCCAGGTAGTGATCTCGTTCTTCTCCTGTTTGTCCTTGGAGCCACCTACTCCCACATCAGTAGTTCCCTCCTAGAAACGGAGCAGGCTGCTCCCTGATCCCTGGAGAGGGTGACTCTGGTTTCCAGAGGCACTGCGATGAATTGAGTCTTTGCCCTCTTCCTGGTGCAGGCACCATGGAGGTAGGAATAGAGGGGAGACCTGGTGTCGTTTAAACTGTGAAGCAGCCTATCTTCGGAGCCGCCATCTTCGTGAGTTCAAAACATTGGTCTGTTTTTCTTAAATTCTATTGTTTGTAGGTTATGTCAATTAGGGTATTTATAAATGTGACTCCATAAGACTTCATTTTTAGTAATGCGATGATTAAAAACGAAGAAATTCTTCCGTTTTGTATACATTCCTTGTGTTTCTTGACCCTACCAATATGGCGACCTCCTACCCCACTCGGCGTCACGTCGTTGTATGGAGAAGGTCCCTTACCTGGTCTCCTCTCTTTTCTTTGCTCCATGGCAGGCACCGCCTTAGTCATGGGCAGTACTTGTGGTCACATTTGGGTTGTTCTTTCCTCTTGAATTTCTTCCTATCCTGCCCTTCTTTCTCTTTCTGATTCGCTTGTTCGCGGCGTCTTCGACGCTCTGCTAATTTCAATTTAGCAAATCTTGCCTTCTCGCGCAGCGATGCGAGATTAGAGGCTTCATCCAGCAAGTGCCAGGGCTCAGTATCAAGCAATATGTCATATATTCTTCTATTATGCAGTATGCTCTTAATTCTTCAGTTTGTTTGCATTCTCAAACCACGTGCTCGGGAGTACATACTTCGCGACAGTCGCACCTGTTTTTTTCTGAGGCCTCTCTGCTCTAGGAAATTGTTGTATGGACCACGGACAGATATGTAGCCTATGGAATAATATGAGAATTTCCTAATATTATTCTCGGTCAACAATAACAATAGTAAATGGTTAGAAAATCGTATTAAGTACGAAAAATAATTGAAATTATAGTAATCCATATATCAAAAACAAAAGGGAGTTCTTATAAATATGTAAAAGTGAATCTATTTACCTATGAGCAACAACAGACGACAAAAACAAACTTTCGTTGACTCGAGTCAAATGCAAACTGGAAGAGTACAAGCAAATGCACCGGGTATTGTAATCGGTAGGGCAACGACCAGCACGCTTCCGAGTCATTTTACGAATTACGGATCCGTTTAAATTTTTGCGTGATACACCAAACAGTCAAATTATGCGGATTCCCTAGGAACTGCAATCCCTACTCTCCTCTTCAATAACCAGCAGGTGGAAATATTTTCCACCATCAGCTACTTTCCTGAAATTTCAATTACTTTCCAGGTTCAGCGCTGCGTCAATGATGCTGCTAATGCCAACGTTTCGGAATCCAACCAGTCGCCTTCCTCAGAGCTTTTTTTTACTTATTGCTTTACGCCTCGTCGACGGCTAAGGTCATTAGAGGTGAGATGGGACTAAGGACAAGGAACGGGAATGGATTCGGCCATGGCCCTTTTGATGGAAGCATTCCGGCATTCGCCTGGAGTGATTTGGGAAAACCATGGAAAACTCAAATCTGGATGCCCGGACGGGTATTCGAACCCGCGTCGTCCCGAATGCGAGGCCAGAGCGTTAACCGTTCACCCACCACGCTCGATTACCTCAGAGCTATTTCTGGCTGGTTACACCACCTCGTCGGTCGTCTGCACGTAACAGTCTCGCTGGTGGAAAACCAAAACAGTCCACCTGGTGTACAGGCGAACTTCGAGGTGGTGTAACCAGCCCGAAATAGCTCCGAGGATGGCCCTTCGTTGGGCACCGAAACGTTGGCAGTGGCAACATCATTGACGGCAGCATTAAACTCGCTGAGTAAATGGAATTTTACATACATGACGCCTGCAAAAAGCATCAAATTTTAAATTGTATAAATCAGTTATATATTTAGTACCCATTTGAATCTTTACTCTTCTAATTTTGTCGTCAGAAAAACGTTTGATCCCAATAATTATCCCACCGTCGTGTTCCAAAGTTGCTTTGCGATCTATTAGAAAACACTACACTTAAATAGATCATATTCGAAGGCAGTCAGAAAAGTTCTCGACCTTGTCTTTTATCTTCGGTTATTTGTCATAAACAAACATACGCAATTGTCACGTTTTTATATTAGGTAGAGTCTTTAATGCCTGCAGTGTTACATGTATGTTTATTATTGATGCACCAATCCAAAAACTAAATTTATCGTCAGCTTCGTCACTTATTATCGAAGCCTAGAACTTTGGAGACTTCCCTCGTAGTTTCTTACTATTACATCTCGCGTTTGGGCTCAGGACACTGTTCGATATAGTCACAAAAAAGATAACAAAGACTGAAAAGAAACAGAGTATAAGTCTGCTCAACGTATCGGCAATCTTCCAAGCACTCTGTGTGTTTCTTGTACACAGGTTTTCTTACAAATAATGCTCTCGGGTGACTAGCTGAGTTATAGAAGTGTTATAATAATCACACAATATTTCGGCGCTCTGAATCGTCGGCGCCATCTTCCGGTGAAGATGGCGCCGACGTTTCAGAGCGCCGAAATACTGTGTGATTATTATAACACTTCTATAACTCGGCTAGTCACCCGAGAGCATTATTTGTATTCTCAACGCCGAGAAAGACTTCGTAATTATATACAGGTTTTCTTGTTTGAATGGCGAGTTTTCCCGCAGCAGGATCAAAGAACTCGCTGGTCGCAAGTAACGATGTCCTTTGAGTTGGGTGTAGTCCAGAGATAATATCACATCAGTTAAGCTCTATGGTCACGAACACCTGTATCAGATATCTTGTAGCGTAAGGATAAGCTAAAATTATGAGACTTTATTTTTAAATCAGACAAAAATTACAAAATTATGTACCTTAATTTTTTAATTATTTCAGTCAGTCATTTAAACTTATTTCTTCCTTGATATTTAACTGTTGCCCCGTATTCCTCTTTGGTGTTATTCTTACCTTTTTTCAGTCCACGTGTCGCTCATTCTTAGCTTAGATTTTTCTTGGAAAGCTTTGGTGTATTTAAAAGTTTCTTGTTAATTGAATCACGCTAATTGATGTCTTCATATATGATCCTCACTTCTTGCAGATCTCTCACCCTTGATTCCCTTCGATTACTTGTCCAAACTTAGTGCTCGGTAAAACTTAGAATCCGGAAGCAGTGGGTCTCGAGATATCTCTCTGGCCATCCTGATTGCAACTAGATCGCTGCAGACGAATGCCGGGATAGTTGCTCAAGATAGTCCATGAGCGTCTCCTGTCATGTACCATATATCCCTTCCCAATAAATGTTTACACATTAGGAAAGATGCAACGCACCCTCTGCCACCCACTTTGAAGTGAATCGCCGAGTAATGGCGATAGTGATAGGTTCTCAAAATTTTCCGTAACCGAGCGTGGTGGGTGAACGGTTAACGCTCTGGCCTCGCATTCCGGAGGAAGCGGGTTCGAATCTCCGTCCGGGCATCCAGATTTGGGTTTTCCATGATTTCCCCAAATCACTCCAGGCGAATGCCGGTATGCTTCGTTCAAAATGCCATGGCTGAATTCCTTCCCATTCCTTGCCCCAAGTCACATATCACCTCTAATGATCTCGACGTCGAAAAGGCGTAAAGACATAACATAAAGAAAAACACTTTACGTAACATTATGTGTGATATTTTTAAGTTTAGGCTCGTAACGTTGTAGCTGCTAGGATTGTGTTTAAAGGTGGTGTAAAAGTTCCGGTATCTGTGCACCAGCTGGTTTTGATCATAGAACGTTTTTCCAAGTGGAAGAAACATGTTTCTTCCTTATAGGAAGTTCATCTTGCCCGGAGGAGTTGCCTTTATTGTATAGATCCATCGTATCTGTTGGTCCTCCAAAAATACTTTCTCGGTTTTGTTAGGAACTCTTGGTTGGACATTAGTTTCTGTGTATAGAAACCAGAGATTTTTCGTGATTGGACATTCCCGGTGTTTTTATGATTTTCGAGTTTGCTTCTTAGAATTTTAACGTTTTACATCTCTCGTTGTGCTTTCACTGAAGTGGTAACCATCTTGAATGTCTCCCGCTATTGCTGTTAGTTAGCTTTTTAAATTTTTTGTTTCTTTACCCAGCTGGTTGTCAAAGTTTTCAAGGAGGATGATCATGTATGTATATCAGGAAGCCTAAAGAGGATATCTTCAACCTCTTCTGAGAACTCTTCTTCTAGTACTCCTTGTTGGTTTCTTTAACGGTCCAAGCACATATACGATGGAACAGAGTGTCAAGACTTGGGTGTTCGCGGAAGTAAAATACAGAAATTCCTCGCGCTGGAAACAAATTCAAAATCCAAGTAAGCGATGTTTTCCATAACACGTTTGCTAATATATTCCTTAAAAATCCTTTAACCTTGTGACCTATAGGCCGTGTTCGCTGAATCAATGTGATTAGGATGTGATATTGGGACAGAATGTGAGTTGGACGTTTCGGTTTAAACTCTTTCAGAACGGTCTTGAATGCTGAAAAGATGATGCTGCATTTGTGATTTACCTTTCCAGAACTCTCGCATACGTCCAAGCATGTGGCTCCAGCTACCGCCAGAATCCTTATGACTGCATATGTGTCGATTAGGTCAACGCTGGACAGGATGAGCTATTGTTTCCTCCATGTTTAGGTAGTTGCTGTCCCATGTCGTCTGAGATACTATCAAGGTTCTTAGTCCTGAAGTCCTCCAGCATGGAAGCTCGCCGACTCACTGGCATTTGTTACCCACCCTCTGTTTGGGTGTTCGGGTTCATTTGTAGAGGTTACGTGCAGAAGGTGAAGCCAAAAGGCTTGGTCCGGTATTCTAACATTGCAGGTGAAACGCGTTTTTTTTCCATTTGCCACATTCATAAAGATTTATTTCACACCTGTTCCCGGTAACCTACACACCTTAATGCTAGAAGACGGATAAACAAATGAATCCACAAACAAAGCAGCTTGGCTGGAACGACAAACCACTAGTATTGAAATCCTATTGCATTTGCATCAGCCATAATGACCAGTATCTAGTGCGTTTTCGTAACTATTTAGAAGTAACGCCGCGACTAGTTGGTAAGCACATACTATCTTCTAGACCATCAAATATGGCGAGTTGAAAGCAATGTTCTGGCAATTAATTTATTCACAGTTACTTGAAGGAATAGAACTGTTATTAAATAATTCTCATAACTATGGATTGGATCCTTAGGGCAAGTCATATTTTCTTCCTGCCTTCTTTCTGAGCCGAAATGCTGAGTAAAATACTGATTCACCGTTTCTGATTGTATTTAAATGTATTTTATATAGCATACAAATGTATATTCAGACCATTTTCCTAGTTTTTGTCTTATTTCAATAATATTTATGGTCATATTTTGAGGAAAAATCTGGTAGTTTTTTTAATAGTAGCGGGAATTCACTAGATATAGATAAGAAGACATTAAGATAATTATTCACAGAAATATACTATACAGGGGGAGGTCAGAATTCACCATTCAAGAATTAAAGTTATACATTATTGTCACTCTCTAAACGTAATGTTCTGCCCGCCTTTTAATCTGGACAATGCAGCAGAACGACGCGACGCCTGTGTGGATCGGCGTTATTCAATATCTGAATGAAATATCCTCAGTCCGTGTTAAATCTGCAGTGGATCAGTGAGTAAACCTAGCGCCATGCCGAAAATAAAATTTTCTGAAAGTGCGAACTTACGAAATTGAATTTAGAGGAGTATTTTAGTACAGATGAAAGAGTTCTATTCTGTAAATTATCTGAAATTAAAGTAACTTCCACAAAACGATTAAAAATTTAATTTCCCAATGGTGCAGCGAGTGCACGGAATAAATTATGCTGTCTACGTGAAATAGATAATGTATATATGTCTAGATAAAATAAATGATGTACAATTGAGCATGTTTTGATTTATAGTAAAATTGAAATATTTCGTGATATTTTGTCATTTTTGGGTCATATTTTCCTGCATATTTCTCTAATTTTTTGGTCATAAAGATCCGAACCCTACTCATAACATTCAAAATGAAGAAATGTTGGTTATATTTCTTAGTTTTCTCCCACAGATAATATAACGAAACTATCTGCATCTAATGAATAGTCAAAAAGCAAATAATAATTAATATGTGGGTGTACGAAATACATACATTTTTATTGTTGGTTTGCAATGTTAACTTTAAACCATTCCAGAAACAAAACAAAAATATATCTTTGCTTGCTGTAATAGTGACACGGAAGATAGGGGTAGGTTAGGTTGACTGAAAAGGGTTTCAGAGACCCTACATCAATTCACTTCCCGTTTCATCTGTGGGGAATGACGTCACCATGACAAACACGATAGTCTGGACTGTGAGGCGTGCCATGAAAATTCCTAACATTAGCACCTACGTTCGGTCTTGTAACTGTCCGAGCTTGCGTTGTCAGCAAGCATTATTGGTTTGTTGTCTGTAGTGTATCACGCTGGTATCACTCTGCAAGCTGCACGATACATACACTGTATCAGTCTACAATTACCATGACGATTATGAAGGAGGGAAGGACATCTTCAATTACCATCCGGTAATATGATTACTGTGGTCATTCATCATCCCGAAGACAACTGCCGTATCAATATTGTAATCTCTTCGAACTTTATCCCACCGTAAACATAATAATGATTTTTGAAGTGAAAACTTCTCTAGTCAAGTTACGCGATGTTTGGGCTGTGGTAAATCTATGAGTTCACAAGAAGCCACCTGTTGCGCGTCAGATCACGCCTACCTGTTGCGCGTATGATATGCGCGCAGGACTCTTTTCGCAAAATCTTTATACAAACACACAATTTATATCCGATTTTGATGGAATTTTGCAAACGTATACTTAAAAAAAATATAGAAAAATACAGTAGACGTTTGATTTACGAAAAGCTAATCCCTCTCCTCCTTTTCCCCCACCTTAATTTCTGTCACCGTTGTTCGTACAAACCCACAGTTTTTATCTGATTTTGATATTAGTTAGCACACATATACTTCAAAACAAGGCGGTATGGTAGTTCAGTGGCTGAGGCGCTCACTTCTGAAAGTTCTATTTTCAGGTTGAAGGTTTATAGCAGAATGACCAAATATGGGTCATTCCGTACATTTTTATATATATTATTTTGCATATTTTTATATATAAAAAGAATAATAAAGGAATTATCGGAGAGGATTGTCAGTGTGTTTGTGGCAACTGAGCTAGACGCGCCAGAGGGTCGCGACAGGCCGGCGGCGGCCAGGGACAATGGACACCAGCTACCCTTCTCACGCAGTTGGTCAAACGTATAATCCCTTGGCTCCGTGGAAACGGTACGCTGAGGTGAACAAACTATCCAAGCCCCAGGTCTTCGAACGGGGAGTTTTGGAGGTCACAGGTGACGAAAAAGTCCGAGGCTATCCCGAGTTCACACGAATCAAGAAAGACAAGGTTCGCCTATCGTGACAGCCGAAGGGAGGAGCTTAAAAATGGCAGAACCAATCGAGAGAGACTCTCCTTTGCATTTTGTAATGATGGTGTATTTTCTCTATGTAAACCACGAGCGACGAGAGGAGGCTTTTTCCGGCGGACGCTGGAGAGGACTTGGCTCCGAGCCTTCAGACGAGAAGGAGCGGATCTTCCGAAGCTGGAGATCGCTCGGTCTTGGCTTCGCACCTGAGGGTCAATAAGCGTGTCTTGTACAGTGAGGTCACTGTGCACGCATCCATTACGCTTGCACGGACGTGGTGCATTGTCCGCCATAGCCAAGGGGCTATAGTAATTCCGCCGTCGCGGGAAACACATCGCCGTCACGGTAATAATTCTACAGTGCAGTGTGGTACTTTTATTTGGTCATTGAGTACAGCCCTGTAACGACCACTGAATAATTAGGAGTTCTCGCACCCCCAAATATTGAGCTAGCTGGGGCATACTTTCTTAAAGCCACACTTGGTAGATAATTTAAATTATCCTGGCGCCCGGCATTTGAGATCGAATACAGTTAATGTCAATACTGTGTTTGATTTATGGATCATTGTGAAGGGAACTTTCATTTAAAAAAATCAAGTGTGTAGCTTTCTTGCTTGCCAATTAACATTGGGAGTTTGTTTAAAGATTAATTTAAAGGTGGTTGTGTTTTAATGCTTTGTTTATTTGTTAATATGTGTTGGCAATTGTGAGAAGAGGCTTTGAATAGTTCTTTTTATCATATTTCAATGTGTCAATGTTAACGATAAATAAGCCTCGCCTGTACGCCATTATGAGTACCCAATAAATTAGCAGCCGAGGGTTTCTTTTATATATAAAAAGAAGTAAAAGGTTTTCACCCTTACCTCCCAAGGCGTAAACGCCACAAGGTTCAAATCCCGCGATGAGTAGGTATTTTTAGGTTTTGTGTTTGATTATATAGATTTTTAGTTTTTGAATGGGTAAATTCTTATGAGTTCGCATTACCGACATGCTAATGTTAATATTATATCTGTTGTGGTCTGGTGGCTAGTGGTTAAGGTGTCTGACTGGCGAGTGAAAGGTCCACGGCTCGAATCTCTGTCGCGGCGGGTATTTTGATAGACCATTAAACCGACCTTCCCATCTAGCATAGCTTGCTGTGTAATGTGAAGTACACCAGAATGCTTCCGTTATTCGGATTCCACGTTAAACTATAGGTACCTTGTACCTGGTATCCTTACCAAGTTAGGTTAAGGTGGCTCAAACAGGGGCGGAAAGCGCAGCTAGTAAAAACCCGGTCACCAGGTCATTACGTCCACACGGAATTAATGCTATTTAGTATATCTGTAGCTGTAAGTATTAGGTGTTGCGCATATGATAATGATATTATTCACGTCTGTCGGCAGTCCTAAATGACTGCAAAGGTTTTTTTAGCCGCAAAACGTGCTTTGCCTAACTCAGTAACGGCCTTGTTAACTCAGGATTCTCATGTGCTCTATGTTTTAATTGAATGAGTCTAAGCTCAATGTTGTAAATTATCTTCTAAATTCCTTGTATTGATGTTTCACATCGAACAGATAATTCTTCTTCTTCTTTTTAGATTTGGCTACTATGGACCAAGTGTTCCTAACTCTTCTTAGCGCAGTATTCCATTATTTCCTTTATCTTATAGATAAGGAAAGGTTTCATTGTGTTTACCCGCAGACAACGTGTTGTTTCATATCTAGGTTGTAAGCCTTGAAGCCCCCAGCATTGACCCAGTTTCCCGCTGGGACCGGTTACCCAACATTCCACTGGATTAACAGGGGTACCTCTTGTAGTTTACGTGCTGGAGTTAGAGTGAAAGAGGCTAGTTGGATTCTCTTATTGAATAGAATATGTTATAGTTAAAGCTGACAGGCAACAACGCATTTTTCTTCTGTTCGTCCAGAGTTGCAAATACTCCTGCCAGGTTGAATCCTGGAACGTAACAAATATTTCATTTTAATGTTTGTTGTGTTGAATAAACCATGAGATTTCCTTGAATTAAATGTTAATAAATGCGTTGATTATTATATTAACTTCTGTTGTTCTGGTTCTTTCCCATCATTTAATTGTGTCGAATTAACTGCGTCTTTGTATTGGAGTCATCATGTAAGCTTGTTTACAGGGATATTAGATTTTATTAAATTTTTGGTAGCATAACCATGCCGCCTTACTTTTATTTATAAACATAACATTTACGCTGATCTTACAATAGCATCCTTCTCAGACGCAATAATTAATTTGACCTAGTGATACTCGATAACTTGAATTACTACTGTAAATTCTAAATCTCAAATTTCATAATTTCGTGAAGGCGTGTTCCAAGTTCTCAGAATATATATATAAAAAAAAAAATCACAGTTTCGTGAAGCCGCAAACGATTTTTAATATCAAAATAAACGAATAGTGGCACAAAAAATAGCTTGCGTTATATTGTTACGAAGTTAGGTTAGATCTCTTTCGTGATAGCATGACATAGTGCATTCTTATTTCAAGTAACGGACAACCAAAGAATAATAAGCGATATCTTTGATGGAACATACTGTACATAGTCCTTATTTTCCTGTTTGTAAATATATTTGTAAGAAGGTAAGTTCGTAGAGTGTATTATTAACCTTGGCAATTCAGTTGATAGGAGACGGTCTGGAGTATCTTTCGTAGACAAATGAAGAGAATACACGAATAAGTATGTTTTCATGGAAGGACGAAAGCGAAGGTTTTAAGAAAAAAAAGCTTAAAATGAAATTGTATCTCTTCATGTAGTTGACAAGTTTGTGAACAACTGTTGATAAAATGTATATAGCCAAGGGGCAAAAAAAAAAACTTGGTATATGTCCTGTGAATATTGTATGTCAGTAAGAAATGATAAATCTAAAAATCACGTAATATAAGTATTAATTGTGTATTGTAAAATTAATGTAAGACTCAAAGCAAATTGTATGTTTGATGATTCAAAGAAAAATAAATGAATTATTTCAGAAAATATTTAAGTAAATATCTAACGATACGAAGATTATGATCTTTTAGATGTTAAAGTGTTGTATAAGTACCACATTTTGGAAACGAGAGAGAGAGAGAGAAAAAAAAAAAAAGAAAAAAAAAAACGTAAGCGTGTGTACGGACACCCATTGCGAACACTAAAAAGTTAATTCCTTCTCTGTAGCCGATAGTGTCCTAAACTCATTTTTTAAAAACATATTACAAAATGTATATATTTTCTTCCGAGATCTTCTCCGCTTAGCGCTCTATTACATTCCAACCCTCTTTCTGTCGTAGAATGAATACCAATCCAGACCGAGCGGGGCGGTGTAACGGTTAGCGTTCTCGCCTCGCTTTCGGGAGGACGGCGGTTCGAATCCCCGTCCGGGCATCCAGATTTGGGTTTTCCATGGTTTCCCAAATCACTCCAGGCAAATGCCGGGATGCTTCCTTCAAAAGGCCATGGCCGAATTCCTTCCCATTCCTTGCCCCCATCCTTGCCTCCCATCCTTGCCCCCCATCCTTTCCCGTCTCTAAAGACCTCGATGTTAAAAAGAGACGTAAAGCAGTTAAAAAAAAAAACAATCCAGCTTCCACATTATATCAGTTACGCTACTGTATGCGTTCAAGCTGTAGAGGGGCAATGTGATTCACTAAAAAGAGAGGCGCTCATTTGAACACTCAATGAAAAGAACTAGCTCTTTTGAACGGTTCACTAGTTCACTAGCTGACTTTATATAAAAAGAATGGCTATTTCCGTTTTGAGAGTACTGTATGTTTGTTTTATTTACATTTAGACTGATTTCGTACGTTAATCTCACAGGGAATTAGTTACATTTATTTTTATATTTATCCTGAAATGTTTCCTCCCCCCTTAAATAATACTGGATGATTTTCGCACAGAAAAGGCGGTTTCAAAGCTTCAATAAAACTGTTTGGGTTGCTGGGAATTTTTGAGAGGGTAGTTTGATAATAATAAAGCATGTTTAACTTTATATTAATTTATTTATAGGTACAAACACAAAAGTACTACCACTTTCACAAATCTTTTTGCCTTAAATCGAATGCAAGTTTCTGTTCACAAATAATATTTGAGGCTTTTTTACGCTCGTCAGCCTACTTCCTTTTTCTGTGCATATTTTCCCAGTCTTGGAAGACCGGTTCACTCGCAAACGACACATCTTTAACGCAAAACAAAGAAAAAGTATCAGAAAATATGTCGCGTCACGATTATGTTTAAACGTGTAGAGTGGCCATTTAAATGCATCTGAGCCGCAATTTAGATTAGGGACGTAACAGAACATATAGCACAATACAAGAGAGAGAGAGAGAGAAGCGGAGTGGTACGTCAGTCAGACTCGACCGAGTTCGCTGACCACTGGCACTGCACCGCTGAGCGCTGCAGCAGACAACGACTCACCCGCCGCCAGAAAGAAGAGAACGAAGAACGAACGAACGAACTAGTTACTCTCTATCTTTCTGGATCTTTAGAGCGGATCGGATAAACCGGTGGGGTGGTGTAGAACGAAAATGGGTGGAGGGGGCAGCAGTCGGGTGATGCGTGGCGGACAGTAAAGAGCCGAAACTGACTTATTCTTGTCGTTCACTTGATTGAAGTTAGTTAAAACGAGACCGCGTGCCGTAAGACACCCCGGCCAAACAAACGGCTCAGGAGCTCCAAGAAGAACTACCGTTCACTTTTAGTGGGTGAAATATCACTCGCTCTTTCAGAAAAACTGTTCAAAAGAACTGGTTCACTCGCAAACAACAAATCTCTATCAAGCTGACCTCTTTTAAACCCTCTCCCCCCCCTCACCCCCCCCCCTCTCCCAACTATTGCAATTGAAATTCAAAATGTGGATTCCATATTACACCGTCAAAATCAAGCAATGGCCTGAACAACGTACTTTATACTAATTCCTTCAATTCTCTGGATCATATCCTCATGAACCTCTCCAATAAATGTAGAAGTCTGAAACCTCTATGAAATATGTCCTACCCAGTTGAGATAATTACCAAATGTTATTCCAAGATATTTACAATAAACATTTCCTTCGGCACCCTATAATCGTTAATAACCTTTAGTTTTTTTTTTTTTTTTTACCTGTGTACCTAATAAGCTGACTCCTCTTTTCATTTATCTTCATTCCATGCTGAACTACAAGGTTATATACACAGACGGAAAAAAAAATCCCAACACCAAGAAAAAATTATTGTAGAGTAATGAAATTTGGACAATGCATTTGTCAAGTTAACATGTTTAATTGATTAAATTTTCAAGATCACAGGTTAATTTAAGCTCAAGAAAATGCATTTCAAATGTGAAATACTGTTAAATTAACAGCCGGTGTAACCTCCAGAATTTTGAATGCAAGCCTGCAAACGTGAATGCATTGTGTCATACAGGTTTCGAATGTCACTTTGTGGTATGGAGTTCCATGCTTGTTGTACTTGTGCTGTCAATACTGGGACGGTCAGTGCTGGCTGTGGATGATGCTGGAGTTGTCGTCCAATGATATCCCATACGTGTTCAATTGGAGACAGATCTGGTGATCTCGCAGGCCAAGGTAACATGTCGACACTCTGTAGAGCACGTTGCGAGACAACAGCGGTATGAGGGCGAGCGTTATCCTGTTGAAAAACTCCCCCTTGAATGCTGTTCATGAATGGCAGCACTACAGGTTGAATTACCAGACTGACGTACAAATTTGCAGTCAGTGTGTTTGGTATAACCACAAGAGTGCTCCTGCTGTCATAGGAAATTGCTCCCCAGACCATGACTCCAGGTGTAGGTCCAGTGTGTCTAGGCCGCAGACAGTTTGGTTGCAGGCGTTCCCCTGGCCTCCTTCTGACCAACACTCGGCCATCACTGGCACCAAGGCAGAACCTGCTTTCATCAGAAAACACAACAGATCTCCACTCCGTCCTCCAATGAGCTCTGGCTTGACACCACTGGAGTCGCAAACGGCGATGGCTTGTAGTCAGTGGAATGCACGCTACAGGGCGCCTGGCTCGGAGCTGTCCTTGAAGTAACCGATTTCTAACAGTTCGTTGTGTCACTGTGGTACCAACTGCAGCTCGAATTTCTGTAGTGCTGCCATTCATGAACAGCATTCAAGGGGGAGTTTTTCAACAGGATAACGCTCGCCCTCATACCGCTGTTGTCTCGCAACGTGCTCTACAGAGTGTCGACATGTTACCTTGGCCTGCGAGATCACCAGATCTGTCTCCAATTGAACACGTATGGGATATCATTGGACGACAACTCCAGCATCATCCACAGCCAGCACTGACCGTCCCAGTATTGACAGCACAAGTACAACAAGCATGGAACTCCATACCACAAAGTGACATTCGAAACCTGTATGACACAATGCATTCACGTTTGCAGGCTTGCATTCAAAATTCTGGAGGTTACACCGGCTATTAATTTAACAGTATTTCACATTTGAAATGCATTTTCTTGAGCTTAAATTAACCTGTGATCTTGAAAATTTAATCAATTAAACATGTTAACTTGACAAATGCATTGTCCAAATTTCATTACTCTACAATAATTTTTTCTTGGTGTTGGGATTTTTTTTTCCGTCTGTGTATTCGGTCCATGTCTCCATGCAGCTGTTCACAGTCTTCTCCAGTTTTGAGTCTAATATATAGCATTATATCAATTACAAACAATCTAACTTTCAATATGATCTTCGCGTGTTCGTTGTCGGATTATGTATACGCGAAGATTATATTGCAACAACACGCCACGAAAGCCTTCGTTCACAAATCTAACTTCCGATTGCTAAGCCATTAATATAATCATTCAATAGAATAATGAATATCGGTGGTCCCAAAAAAATCCCCTGCGGCACTATCATTTCAGTTCTACCTCTTTTGATAAGGTATTTCCTACACTAAAACTATTAAGAATTACTATACCCAACAAATCATTTTTTATCCACTCCAATGGTTTTCACCTTATTTAACATCATTTCATGGCTAAATCTGCCAATAGCCTTGGGAAGGTCTAGTGCTTCACTATTAACTCGGCCTGCAAGTAGGTGGGTAAAGGAAAGGGGGAAAAGGGTTGTGTAGGGAAACTGCGTTTGCTCTAACGCAATTAGATTAAATTTAAAAAAGTAATCCGAAATATCTTGCATTTAGCCCACCAACGATGATTAATTTTTTCCTAGAGTGAATATCCAAACAATATTACCTTCTTTTTGTTCTACTACTAAGATCCTTTGTGTTATTTACTCAATGGTTTTCACATTCAATTGCGATGCATATTGTGTATTTCCTATTTTGTCACTGTTACTGTCTTCTTGCGAAGTTCAATATAAATCACACTCCCATAAACCTTCGCAAATGCATTAAATAAAAACTGTTACGAATTCTTCCACTATTTCAACAATATCTCTATCAAGGAGGGGGGGGGGAAGGGGTCTTCAGTATGGAAATGGAAATCGGAGGGCGAACAAGGCGGCTGACTGTATGATCTGATCTCAACGGCGTTCATCCTAGTGGGTCTTCGCTCGTGAGAGAAACCGGGGGTTAAATATTAAAAAACTATACGTGCTGAACTTATGTCATCAGGGAATTCGTTTCAAAAATAACGGCTGAACAGAATGCTGACGTCAAAGTTTCAAACCACTTACAGTAGTAGGACGTTGTAAATTAGAATATCGCAGTTATTAGCAGGTATACAGTATACATCGACAAATGCAGGCAATGCGGCCATGAAGACGCGTTGCACAGGATAACGCGTGGACAAAACAAAAAAATAAGGGTATGGGGAAGATGAAAAAAAGCTCTTCTCCCTAATTCTGAAGAAATAATCAAACCTGATAAACTAAGATTTCATGAAACTAAGAAAAACGCAGCGCTATGAATTCTAGATATCAGTGAACTGTATAGCTCTTCCCTCTCACTCGGGAAGACGTGGATTGGAATACCCTTCCGTCCATCCAGAATTTGGTTTTCAAATCATGGTTCCTTCAAAAGGCCATGACCGAATTACTTCCCATTTTTTCCCCCAGTCCTTTCCCGCCTTCGACGTCGACAGGCAGTAAAGTCAGACGCAAAAAAGGATAACATTGTTCATTACATAATACGAAAGTAAATGACATAATACTAACAGTATTGGCTACATGAAAGCTGTGTTTTATGAAGGAATACAATTTCAGAATTATAAAAAGTACTACGCACCGATTCTGGATATTTTAATGACTGAAACTCTGTTTTAGCTAAATTTCTGATACCGTATGTCATAAATAATGCAAAGCTGAGACATTCACGATCCCAACTAACTAAAGAAGAGATCCGACTCAGTACTCTGCGCTCTCGGTAGAGTTGCCAGATGGCCAGGAATCCGCGAATGTGCCGGAATTTTGTTTCAGATCCCGTGTCCAGTATTTGTGCGTTACTCTCCCGGAATTCCATATACTAGTTTTTCTCTCAATTCATTACGCTGGCCAAGAGACCAAGACAAGCATACCGTGCTCGCAGCGGTAGGATGGAATGTACAAAAAGTTTGAGCTTTTGTTTCTTAAACCAGAAGAATTGAAATAGACATGAGAAATACTCTATGAATATCCTGGAATATTGAAAATTCTAGATGCAGTTAACATTGATTCCCTTTATACAGAGTTCTCATGTCTGAAAGCTGTTTTTGAGGTCCTTCCAGCAAACTTGCCAAACGATAAAAACTGGGCCAATTTCTTTAGAACCTAAATAAAATTTTTGGTTGTTGGTTCCAACAAGCAGATGTTTTAGCCCGTTTGGACTAAAGAGCAAAACAGAATGTCTATAGATTTTATCAAGCCTGAACTCCAGACGCGATCAATTTTGAAGAGTCTTGCTCAGAAATTTTATCAGTTTTGCAAAGTAGTGAAGGAAAAAAACTTGTGAAAATGACCAAATCTTGTGATAAATGTATAAAAAGTACTTTATTAAGATTCGTTTTTGATGATATAACCAAAGATAGATGTTCAATGTTTGTATATTTGTTGATAATGTCTGATACTGATTTTCTAAGTTTAATTAATAAGCCCAAAGGAAGAGTTCAGTTTTTGTTTAAGTTTAATATTTTGAGGTTTTGATTAATAATACCCGATGTTGGTTTTCTACCAAAGTATAAAAAAAAGCCTAAACGAAGTGTTCGATTTTTTTTTTAAGTTTAATATTTTGAGGTTTTGATTAATAATACCCGATGTTGGTTTTCTACCAAAGTATAAAAAAAAGCCTAAACGAAGTGTTCGATTTTTTTTTAAGTTTAATATTTTGAGGTTTTGATTAATAATACCCGATGTTGGTTTTCTACCAAAGTATAAAAAAAAGCCTAAACGAAGTGTTCGATTTTTTTTTTTAAGTTTAATATTTTTCTTTTCGATCCGCCGTGAGCAGCAGTCATCGACTTTCTTGTGTGTTTAATCTAAAGTGTGTTAGTTAGATTTTGTTTTTATCTTTGAATTTTCTGTGTAGGCAGTTTGTCAGCAGTCGAGCAACCGCCGCCGTGAGCAGCAGTCATCGACTTTCTTGTGTGTTTAATCTAAAGTGTGTTAGTTAGACTTTGTTTTTATCTTTGAATTTTCTGTGTAGGCAGTGAGTCAGCAGTCGAGCAACCGCCGCCGTGAGCAGCAGTCATCGACTTTCTTGTGTGTTTAATCTAAAGTGTGTTAGTTAGACTTTGTTTTTATCTTTGAATTTTCTGTGTAGGCAGTGAGTCAGCAGTGCAGCAGTAGCCAACTTTTGTGTGTGATTTAAATTGTGCTAGTTTTTGTCGTTATCTTTGTATATTTCCTATTTAGGTAGTGTGCCAGTCAGTTGAGCCTTCGCAGCCGTAGCAGCAGTAGCCACGAGCCTTAGCAGCCGTTAGTACCGGTCGCCGATTTTTGTGTATTTATTTGTAGTTCGGTTTTTGTCTGTTTCAGGTGTCATGACTTGTGCAAAGTGTTCTGGTAGGCGTCTGGTTCTCGAGGAGATTCTTAATACTATGGCGTCTCTTCAAGCGCAGGTATGGAGCATCCTAGACGAGGAGCGGTAGTGCGTCGAAGAAATTCCGCAGCCAACTGCAGTGGAACCGGCAAGTTTTGATTTTGAGGTTCCAGTTGCAGAAAACATCTGGCATCGTGTGGATCGGAGAAAGGCGTCGAAATTCCCAATTAGCCGAAGGGAAAATGATACCTTGCCCCTAAGTAACGCGTTTTCTGTGTTGCAGGAAGTTGTAGATTCAAACGCGAATGGTCCAGAAGAGCAGCAGGGAAGATTTACCCGCAGACCCCGAGCCTTGCCAGGAAAAGGCTTACTGGTGATTGGCAGCTCCAACGTGCGACGGCTGGAGAAACCGCTACGGGAATTAGCCACGAAGAACGGTGCAGATCCTCATACTAACGTTCATTCCGTTTCTCTTTCAGGAGCAACCGTACCACGTGTCATGGAGGCCATTCCAAGAGCGATTAGGGAATCGAACTGCCGTCAGTTAAGAGTAGCTGCGCACGTCGGCACTAATGACTCGTGTCGTGTTTCTGTTCCAGATATAGTTAAATCCATGGACAAGATGGGCCGAAAGGCGTATGAAGCCGCCCGGGAAAATTCAGTTTCATTACAGTTCTCAATTTGCAGTGTGGTGCCGCGTGTCGATTGTGGGGAGGCTGTGTGGTGGAAGATCGTTAATTTAAATAATAATTTGCAGGAGCTGTGTCGCAAAAACAACTGGGGCTTCGTCGACCTTCGTCCGATGATAGCTGCCAGCTGGGACGCATTTGACAGGTCGGGCGTCCACTACACACCTAGAATGGCGTCCAAGGTGGCTGCTAAAATTTGGAACCGCCTTGATATGAATTATTTTTTAGGAACAGTGTGAGGCCCGAGGATCCTTCATTTCACCGAAGAGGATGTGCTGATAACTTAGAAGCTGGTCCCGGTAGTGATGGCGCGAATAATTTTAATATTACAGCTCCAATTACTTCACCCGTTTACCGTCAGAGTGCGAGTATGAAAAATGCTATTTCAGACACAAATAACAATACGAAGCAGCTAAGGATAATGGTACTAAATTGTCGGAGTATTAGAGGGAAAGTAGCGGATTTTCACGCCTCAGTTGCGACTAATGATGTCGATATAATACTAGGAACCGAGAGCTGGTTGACGCCCGAAGTTGAATCTAGCGAAGTATTTGGCCCTCATTTCAATGTTTTTCGGAAGGACAGAACTGTCTCAATGGGTGGGGGTGTGTTCGTGGCCGTAAGTAAAACCGTTAATTGCTCTGTCGTAACTGAAACGGAAAATTTTTGCGTGTTAATATGGGTCAAGGTAAAAATTGGCAAAAATTTAAAGTTCATACTCGGGTCATTTTATCGACCTCCGGATTCTGATCTGGCTAACGCGGAATACTTCAGAGAGTCACTTAATAACATTTACAAAAAATTTCAAGGACATATATTGATCGTGGGTGGTGACTTTAACCTACCGTCGGTTAGGTGGGACACATACACGTTCAGGTTGGGTGGAAGAGATAGGTTAATAACCGAAACGTTCCTAGAATCATTTGCAGAAAGATCTCTTGAACAGATGGTCGAAGAGCCAACGCGGTGCGACAAAGATTCCTCGTCCATTCTGGATCTTTTTCTAATTAGCAATCCTGATATTGTAGATAAAGTTTGTATAGAAGACGGTATAAGTGATCACAAGGCGGTTGTGGTAACGTTAAACTCCAGTCTGAGTCTGAAGCATGACAAAGAGAAACTCGTGTTTTGTTTCGATAAGGCAAACGATGCGGGAATGGTTGATCACTTTGCGAAGAATTTTGAAACGTACATGCTAAATACAAATGTTGACGAACTTTGGTTTAATTTAAAAGAACTAATATGGACCGGTTTAAACCAGTTTGTTCCTAAGAAGAGTATTAAGGTCAGTAATAACTTCCCTTGGTTGAATAGGGAAGTGAAACGTTTGCTCAGGAGGCAAAGGCGTTTACATGCCGCGGTGAAAAAATCGGGGGGACTCATCTAATCGTGCTAAATTAGTCCAGTTGCGTGCGGAAGTGCGTAGGGCAATGCGCGATGCGTTTAAAGAATTCCAAGCCAGGAATTTATCCGAAGATCTCATTACTAATCCAAAAAAGTTCTGGTCGTATATCAAAGTAATAAGAGGCTCTCGTAAGGTTATGCCGTCGCTGATTAAAGAAAATGGTGAATTATCAGAAACAAGCGTAGAGAAAGCAGAAATTTTGAATGATATATTTAAAAAGGCTTTTACGATAGAAAACTCAGAGGAGATACCGATATGTAACAATCGTACCGACAAAATTATGAATGATCTCGCTCTTGATGTTGAGGGAATAACTAAACTGCTTATGAATGTAAAAACCAATAAGGCTCCCGGACCAGACGGTATTCCTACAAGATTCTACTCAAGATACGCAAAGGAAATTGCACCGTATTTGATGAAATTGTATACCGTCTCTCTGGATCAAGGAATAATACCAGCCGAATGGAAGACCGCTATCGTAACTCCAGTGTTTAAAAATGGGAATGTTAATGATCCTCAGAATTATAGGCCGATCTCGTTAACTTCAATATTTTGCAGGATTTTAGAACATATCATCTATTCAAATGTCATGCGGTTCTTGGATGAAGGTGAGCTTTTAAATCCAAATCAACATGGATTCAGAAAAGGTCGATGCTGCGAAACACAACTTGCACTTCTAATTCACGACTTGTGCCGAATTATAGATGAGCAATCCCAGGTTGATTTGGTTCTATTAGACTTTAAAAAAGCTTTAGATACTGTGCCTCACACTAGGTTACTTATGAAACTTCGCGGTTACGGCATATCTAAACAAATATGCGACTGGGTTGCAGACTTCCTGAAGGGCAGAACACAGTGTGTAGTTCTCGACGGTGAGCGTTCATCACTTACTGAAGTGGGGTCTGGAGTTCCCCAGGGAAGCGTGTTAGGGCCACTGTTGTTTCTCATATACATCAATGATCTATGCGACATAATAGGGGGGATGAAAAGATTATTTGCCGATGATGCTATAATTTATCGCGAAATCAAAACCCAGGACGACTGCGCTTTGTTACAAGACGATATTATGAAAATAATTGCGTGGTGTAAAGATTGGCAGTTGGAGTTAAACGCTAAAAAGTGCCAATTCATGCGTGTAAGTAAAAAGGTGACACCATTTAACTATGAATATACGATTAAAGGCACTGTCCTTAGAACGGTAAATTCCGCTAAATACCTAGGGCTAACAATTCGTAATAATTTGTCGTGGAATGAGCATATCGAGAATGTAATGGGAAAAGCAAATCGTATGCTCCGATTTCTAGGTCGTAATTTAAATCAATGCACTCAGGAAGTTAAATCGATTGTATACAAGTCACTAGTACGTCCTCACTTAGAGTATTGTTGTTCTGTATGGGGTCCCCATCAAAAGGGGTTAATGGAGGCTTTAGAGAAGGTCCAAAGAAGAGCCGTCCGATTCGTGACAGGTATATATAGTTGGAGGGAAAGCGTAAGTGCGATGTTGAAGGAGTTAGGTTGGGAAGACCTGGAACACCGAAGGCGTTGCTCTCGACGGAAGCTAATTGAAAAATTCAAGACAGATGTATTTCGGAATGACAGTCAGCAAATATTGCTACCAGCAACATTCATATCTCGAAATGTCCATGAAAACAAGATAAGAGAAATCAGGGCCAGAACCGATTCATTTCTGTACTCATTTTTCCCACGAGCGATTAGGGAATGGAATAGAAAGGATTTACCGGGCGAGTAAACTTAAAATCCGACAGGAGTAGCTTTCGATAAAGCACTCCAGCCATCCTGATCTGGGTTTTCCATGGTTTTCCCAGATCACTCCACGCGAATGCGGGGATGGTTCCTCACAATAGCCCATGGGCGCCTCCTGCCATATCCCTTATAACCCTTCCAAACCATAACCCTTTTCGATAGGTGCAATGCACCCTCCGCCACACACTTTTAGTGAATCGCGGAGTAATAATAATAATAATAATAATAATAATACATAATGTTGATTTTCAACTATAGTTTAATTAATAAACTTAAAAGAGGTGCTATATATATTTTAGATAGCATAGTTCTTACTAAAATAGAATTTTTTATTAATTTGTATTTTTGTTCACTCTTTAAACATACCACTATAATAGTTTTTAATCCCAGAAATGTCCCGGATATTATAAGCCTGTATCTCGCAACCCTAGCTCTCAGTGATCTTGCAGCTGACATCACGATGACGCTGCCCGTGCACGTCTGTAGCCGCTACAAACGGTAAAACTACGAGTGCCAACAGTTCGCATTCTTTAGTTACCTGAACACTGCAACGATTATGTGAGATTATGACGAACACTCTCCGACTAACATTCTGAGCTTTGATCATAGCCGTGAGGAAACTAATATGATGTAGAAAGATTTTGTCTAATCGTCCCATCTATTGATAACTTAAATTTCTTTAAGTCAATGATTAAAAAAAAAAGATATTCGTTCTTGTAAAATTCAATTTGTACTGTGAAGAATTTATAAAGTATTGAATTTTCATGTTAGCTTTTATCACAAGGATATCATACTAGGATCTCACGTGAACTGTTTTTTATAATTGTTTGTTTATTTTTAAAATTCAATGACCTAACATTGTAAGACATGGTACTGCGTTTGTCAAATCTTTGATTATATGTATTCACGTAAACGTAGGCCCTAAATCCACCGATGTCTGTAAGCCTTCACAGTTAACCCAATAAATTTTCATATAATGACTGTTTTAGTGGTAAATGATAAAATCCTTTCATACCAACTTTCTTTCATAAAGCAATTTATCAAAATATTTAAATGATTAAATTAATAATTCTTATTAATTATATAAATTAATAATGGGTCACAGGTAATAAGCATCATACGTCCAATTATAGCAGAAAAACCACGTGTATTCAAAGAAGCCGTGTAAAAATTTCGCGAATACTACAGTAATAGTAAGGTTGGTGGGTTGTAATGGGACGAAAGAAGAACCGCCTTATTTGTAACAATTGTTTATTTGTTTAGTGTAATAGGTACATAACAAAAGTTGAACCCAGCGAAGCAGTTTATTAATATCTCTGTGATACGTGCTGCTGCTATCTACCGGCTTGGCTCGGAACTATCTCATACGCCTGGCATTCGGGTGGACGCATGTACAAATCCCCATCTAGCTATCCTGATTTCGGATTACCATTGTTTTCCGAAGTCATTCTAGACGAATGCCGCTATAGATCCTTCAAAAGGCCATTGCTGAATTCCTGCCCGTTCCTTATCGCCAGTTCTCTCCCATGTCTTATGATATCGACGTCGATGAGGCGTAAAGGCATAAATAAGTCACCTTCGCAATCAAGTGACCCTCCTCCCCCCTCCTTTTAGTGGAACTGACACATCTTGCTCTTTTTAAGTGGCAAATATATCTGCTTTAATCGGATTTTTAAACCCGTTTGCTCCGAATGGTAGAATGTTTTGGTCTGTTTTATTTCTGATGACTCTTTCTTGCTCAGCCATAATTCGGAGATTCGATTTGTGCTTTAATCCCTTCATAAAAATCAGCTGTAATATCACCTTCTTTTTATTTTCCTACTAAACGTTCTCAGTCAGTCATTTTCCTCGGTTTACGTATTTGTCATCAATCGTTTCTAGCCAAAATGGCATATATACATGTATGGTTTATTTATTTAGGTCTTAGCCATACTTCTGTTTCTGGTTTCTTTTTTATAATAATTCCCCCTTCAATAACCCGTTCATAACTTGATTCCTCAGACTACAGATTCTTCCATTAAGCATCACTAATCTCAAAAATGTCCGTGTGAATGAGGGCCAACTCCGTCATTGCAGTCTCGAAATTAGCCTCTTCTCCCTTGATCAAACTTTTAGCATTATATGCTCCGATCCATACAATAGATTCGTCTGTTTTTTTTACTTGTTTCGAGTACGATACATAGAGAAACACATTTTCTTAGGACGCCCTCCGGTACTAGCACAAGCGTTTCCAGTGTTCATTTTCATCGACATACCTTTGATTATTTCTGGTTTGTTTGCTATTAAAATTCATTTACAACCTGCAGGATACGGGTTTATCCTGGATTATCTTGTAACAATACCAAATTCCCCGTTTTCCTCTTAAGGAACCATTGTCAGGACATTAAGATGGCCTAGCGTCGTCTGTGAAGCATTATCCACTACATGCAGGAGTTAGTGGAAGAGGTTAGAAAATTCTCCTCACAATCCTACGGTATCAGCTTAGCGGTTTTCGAATTTTCTTCTTTGATTGACATATTTATGCATTCTGTTACTATATTTTTACCATTTGTTTATGTTTAATTCTTCGTTTTGCGTTCATTGATTAATAGCAGTAATAATAACAATCCTTCCATAATATTTTTAATTTTCTATTTGTTTCTTCTTAAATTTTTTACTGTTTGTAAATGTTACCGTTTATAAGTCTATATTAAGTCAAAGCTGCTTGCTACAGTTTTTTCTGGACTTACATAACTCTTCTCGCTGTTCAAAAACGTATACACAATTAATTCTTTATAGGATCTCGATTAACTGTTTTACCCATAATACAAGTAATAAAGGCGAAAATTAAAATTTATTACTAAACAGAATAGTGAAAATGATCAGCAATCG